>CM061914.1:160575981-160720875 GCA_031002005.1 Vandiemenella viatica | reverse complement strand
AGCGTATATTAGATACCGTCTGACGACACAACTTGTATGTTACCTGCTAGATGAAGCCAAAAATAGAGGCCAAAGGTAGAATTTAATTGTAAAATTTGCAGTGACATTCGGTTTGGAGTACCAATTTATGTTCAGTTTGGAGCAGAAAGTAAAGCTGATTGTCATAAACAGACTCTTAGCAGAGGACAACAGTTATAACGTTCACAATGTTTATCGTGAATAGAGTGACACACCCGTGGCTTAATGGACACTTTGTTGACTGCTATCAAAATCCCAATAAAAACAATATTGTTTTATGTACGAAGAAGGGAAGGATAGAAATTTTAATACATTCGATTGTGGGTTAGCGCCTTACAGGGAATCTAAAATAAATGCGCTAATTTGTCTGACACATAACGAATAAAATACTTTTCCTTTCAGTATTTTATTGATTTGTAAATCTAATTAGAATCGTTGCGTTTTGGGGTGAGATAGAATAAGAAATTACGTTGCCTCCCTTATAATTTCCATTTCCAACAAAAAGGAGCTTAGAAAAAAATGATTCTATTTTATCTTTGGCGTGTAAATGATGAACGTAGAAATTAATTTAATTACGGTATGTATTACTGAAAATATTTTTTATAGTAAGGAAAATATTTTTAGCGGTATTCAAGGGGAGTGTTGGTAGCAGGAAAAGATATAAAACGCAGTCTCGTCCTCAAAGGTTTCTTGCAGGTAAATAAGAGAATTTAACGTGATACCTTGAAGGCATACATCAAAGGGAAAAAGTAGTTCAAAACGAAGTGTGTCATCAAGTTTACCCATACAGCGGAGACCCCAGAAAAATTAATTTCCCTGAGTAATATCGGAGGGGCCGAATCTAACTTTTCATTCCTTTGCATCTGATCTGAGCTTCTACACAAGAAGACTAATATTCCATCACTGGGATCTGATATTACGTAAGATATGAAAAAGCCTGAAAAACACGACTACCAAACACCGATGCTGTGATTCTGTGTTTTGATTCCAATAAAACTGTTACAATTAAGCTAAATTATTTACGTGATCAATGCATAAGAATTAAGCAACAAATCAGGATAATAAGATTAAGTAACTACAAAATTTTCTATCAAGCTACAATCGATGTACATTGTTATACAGCAATCGTTTCACATTCTTCCGTTTAAGACTCTCTAGTATTAAATAGCATTATGTAGGGAACGCGTGGTTTTCTGGCAGCACTTATTAAATGTGCTTGCCAGAAGAGTACTATTTCGGTAAGATGAGAACTAATTTAGACATTGCAAGACTAACTTCGAAATACTAATGTACAATTGTTCTCAATTCAGAACATCATTTCTGTTCGGACCTTTATATTTGCCAGCTCAAGCCTAATTTAGTATTTAAGACAGTTCATACTCTTAGTTATTTAACAGCCGATCGTCATCATGATGTTTTTTAATTTCCAGTGGAACATTGTCACCACTTGTACTTCGTCATTTTCCATTCTTTGGGCCTCCTTACAGATCTTGTTCATTACTCCCAGTTCCCGATATACAGATCTCTTTTTCATCCAATGTATACTTGTCTACTATAGCGCATAGGGCTGGATTCCATCCTCTTCTTGATTTGTTGCTCCATTCGTACCTAGTCGGCCATTTCCTAAATCTCCGTTCTAGGTTTTTTTTTTTGTCCACTATTCCTCCAATATGTTTCTAAATCTTATAGTTAAGTAGTTTTGGAGACGTTTGCTTAATAATTTCCTCTTAACCCCGACGATTCATATCCATACAGGAGCAACGACATGTCATTGTTGTTAAATGTTCGGAGCATAGCCAGAAGCGAAGTTGTGTAGTTTTCCAAACTGGTCTTATCTGGCGTTTAGAAATTCTGCACAGTTTTCCAGACTTGGGCTTCACTTAATGCAGTCTAATGGCCTCTAAAGTCCACAAACACCAGTTATAAGACGCATGAAACTCAAGGAACTGTTGGTATGTGATAATTCTGAGAGGCTTAATATGGTCCACACATGCTTTGACTGTCTTTAAACCTGCATGTTCCGACTAGAGCTGTTCGTCGTTCAGGTTCTTAATCCTTTTCAGGATTGTTTTTCTCAGGAGCTACAAACTGACAATAGGGTTATGCTTCTACATTTTTAACGTTTAAATTTCGGTTAGTAACTTCTGAGATTCAACGTGGAGACATTACAAGACCTATTTTTAGGCTCAAAAATATGAATTATAATAATTCAATGATGGTATACAAACATATTTAATATAAATTCATTGAAAGGGAATGAACCATTGAGCTACAATTTTTACAATTGATGGGTCAAATACCATATCATCTAAATTTAAATCATTACTATAAACTGATAATAATGAAAGTTAATATCAGTTAATAGAGTATTGATTGGGGAATCTATATTCGGTCTATCGACCTTAAGATATAAGTTTAATATTCATCACAAAAATTATTGTTTGTTGAAAATAGAATATTTGATGTAACAGAAGGGGTTTATTACTAAAAAAATAAGATAAGAGCGGTATAATTGAATATTGAGCTTTTGGAAAAATATGGATAGTTGAAAAAATAAACACCACATGAAAATTTGCTGCATGCCATTCAAAATGCATGAATATGATACAGAATCGATAACAATTTTTCATAAAATGATATTTCAGAATCAGCTGAAATACACGATCAAAAAAATCACTGAAATTATCAGCTACAGTTAGAAAAATACTAATCGCTTGGTAGCTGAATGTTACTAATTGCTGGAACAATTAAAACGTTTAACAGATGGAGTAGATGAAAAACTTTCGCACCAGTGCTAACTCGTTGTAGAAGTAATTATAAATATAAAATTATACATTTGTTTATTTCTATTACGTATTATAAAGGCACAATACTAAACTTATTTTATAATTATTTCTGAAGGCAAGTAATTGTGAAAAAGGAATAATTATGAAGTCAAGAATAGGGAAGACAAGAGATAGCCTAGGATCGCTTAAGAACATGGCGGCAGGTTGAATTAATCTGCAAAATTAGAAAATAGTTAGTTGGACTGGAAATGGAAAATCGAATTGTATAAACTTTATTATGGTGGTGGAAGAGTAATTCAAGTAGAAGTGAAAGTTGTAATTAATCTGTAAGTATGAAAAATTGTGAAATAAATATTGTATCTATATTAACTTGCAAAGTTACGAATGAAAACGTAATCATCGAGTATTTGAAAATAAAAGAGTAATAAACATAATAATGTTGGATAAACAATTTCTTTTTAATATTATAAGACAGAAGGGGATTCTACGATATCCAAGTCCTGAATTCTGATTAATTTTATGATCGATTCTAATATATCTCGACGAGATAAATCGAAAGTAAAGAATAAAAAAGTTTTGTATCTCGCCTAGTTCTCACGACATCGTATTCCAAAGTTGGGGTGGTTAGGTCTTCATGCTGCCTAGACGAGAAAAAAATTCACAGAAACCACTAGAAACTACACGGTGAACATGCACAATAAATGTTTTGTTTTGTTCCTAGCATTTGTGGTTAGGTTGAAATACGGCCTAGACCAGAAGGCAAACGCCACCAAACGCACAAGAAACTACACCTAAAACTGATTTTTAGCATTTGGTATGTCAAGAACTAAGCGAGATATCAAAAAAAAAAAAAATCATTATTTTCGGTTTGACTCGTAGAGATATTTTAGAATCAATCATTAAATTCATCAGATTTCAGTGGCTCGGATATCGTAGTATTGCAAGACAGAAAAAAAGTTGTTGGAAATTGTAACCGGAGAGTTAAAATCATAAGTTGGCGACGTCTAGAAGCCGTCCTGGCTGGAAACGATTGGTTTTCGTAGAGGACGAGTGGTTGCTTTCGGGAAATCTTTGCTGGGTTGGGAGGGGATCATCTCCACCATCCCAAAACTGGTACTGAACTGTTGAAATTTTCATTAACTGCTTTCTTATAATGTACTCTTCACGTTTTGCACTCTCCTTTTTCGAAAAAGTCGCCACGAATTAAATTAAAAATGCTGAAATATGACATTGCAGCGCAGCTATTAGATGCTATTAGATGCGCAGTTTCAGAGATAGATGTCGCAGAACGAATTTCCGGTAATTTTTTTACTCTTGGCCCAGGCCGAATTTCAATCTAACCACTATCAGTATGACAAAACAAACCTGTTTAGGTTGATATGATCCCTGTAACGATAATTTTTGTGTCACTTTTGCAGTTCTGCTAACATTTTGCCGTTGCGGAGCGTCCCACATTTCGGCATTTTTAATTTAATTCTTGGTAACTTTTTCGAAACAGGAGAGTGCAAAACGTGAAGAGGACACTACAAGGAAGTATTTAATACAAATTTCAAAAGGTCAGTACCAGTTTTGGGATGGTGAAGAAAGTCCCCTCCCACCCCTTTGCTGATTTGTACTTATCCCGTGTTGAGGTCGGGGTAGGCAGGTTACAGACAGTTGCCGAATGGTGTTGGGAAATGACTAACTAAACCAGGAATTTTAACACACATAACCCTACCAGAGATACGTTGCTGAAAGAACTTACCTATGATAAACATTGCTAAGGGGTAGCAATGTGGTCAATTGCTTCCTGACCACGTTCATGGCGGCTGGTTGCAAGAAACTCGGAGCCAAAGCCTTCAGACGACGAGCCTGAGAGAAGTTATCAAGACGAGGCAACCATCAGAAGTGACGGTTAGTCGTACCGTTGACTCTCGAAGCACCGTCATCGCCGTAAATATAGCCACGGGGTAGTCACACAGCATCTATAAGATCTCAGCCATAGTTTCCATGGTTTCTCTAGATTGTCAAGTCAAACAGTCAGATATAATATTAGAAGCATTGTTGGGTGCTGTGCAAAGTACGGCCAGTAGAAAAACTGTTATTTCTAGATGAAAAATGTGATTAACGCATTCCTTAGACATTTCTATTCAAGAAAAAGTGTACGCGAAGCCGATAAAATAGGTACGAAAGAAGTAATATAGTGAAAAACGTCGGGTAACGTACTGTATTGGCCAATGTGTAGCAGCCATCTTTGCCGCGAATGTGATCTTCCTCAAGCTGATGTTCAAAGAGCTGTATTTGTGGACAATGTCGTTAGGCTGAAATACAGCCTGGGCCAGAATTGCGACTAATATTCCATGGTGTATAATGGATTTTGAGAGATTAAGGTGGCCGCCATTCCGAATTCTGATTATAATTACGTCAGAGGAGGAACGAGACGTCTATTACCGCTAATTCGGTAAGATGCGTAACCGTGTTGTCTCTAGGTTGAATGGCAGCCTTGACCAGAATGACTACTAATATTCCATGGTGATTAGTGGATTTTGAGTGTAGAAGACAGTGGTCGCGCTAAGTTCTGAATATAATTACGTCACAGGCGGCTCAAGACGTCTGTTAACGCAAAGTCAGTAATGTGCGTAACCGTATGTTTCGGCGCGGATTACACATTTATTTTTTTTACATATTTTATGGCTTTCAGGTACACTTTTCATTAAAGATTAAGCGCCAAGGAAGCAGCTAACCGTATTTTCAACAAGAATTATCAGTTTTTTTTTTTGTTTTTTTTTTCTCTCTACTGGCCGTACTTTGCACAGAAACCGCATTGTACACGAACAGCTCCACTATAGGTACAATCAGATTTTCATACACGCGCGTACCTTTGGCCCACTCTCATAGGCTGCAGCAGTTTGTGCGGTTGTTTGCCAACGGATACTGGAGGCACAGGTGGTAAAGCAATCCTTTCGCCAATCCTCGTAACGGTCTCCTGTTTGTCCATTTATTTCTATATTTCACGAAATTTCACTCAGTTTCTCTCAATGAAGTATCTACTTGATTCTGAATTACTCCCGTGGCTAGCAAGATCCTAAGATCAGTCTCCTATAAAGCATATGTTAGAGTAGCTCAGACATCAAATCAGTCCCATTGTCATTAATTTGTAATCACTATTATAGCAACAAAAATTCTCTCATCCCGTGAAGAACTGATTTCATTTCCTCCTCTTCGTGCGATTACTTCACTTTATGTATCAGCCAATGCATATCTGGAAAATCTTATTAAACATAATTTCCACTATACAAGAGCTGTTTGCTTAAAAATGAACAAACTGGTTTCCATATTCTGATACGGTCCTTAGCTGACTGCGAATCACTTCATTTCACTGCAAGAAGAACGTATCACATATCAGGCGAAGTGGATGTAAATTACTATTTTTGATGGCATGCAGGACTGTGCAACGAATTAATCTCTCTCCTTACTAGCATATACTTAACCTTAATTGTAGCATTCACTCTTACAATCAAATATTATAAAAATTATATTTACTATCCAATTTCCAATATCGGACCAGTGAATATAACTTTTTTTATCCTTAATATCCAATTCTTTGATTATTAGCACAGCTGATAATAATTTATATTTTAAAAGAAGTGCAATTAATTTTAAATCCCAACTCAAATAGTTTATCAATGTTCCACAATAACAATTATCACTTAATTATCTTTTTGTATCATTTTAACACAGATTATTCTTCTTCTCTTCGATATCGGCCATCTAAGCACCACGTAAAGTAATCCCGTGCATTCATTTCAATCCTTCTTTTCTTGACTTCCAACAGTTCTTCATCCTCTCACTTTGCTGTTTCATCCTTTCTTCCATCCATATGTTACTACATTTCCTCTTCCCCTTTTCCTGGAAACCCTTGAAATTTTGGATCAATCTCCTAAAAGTTGCTCTATCTTGTATTAAATCTTCTGTTATTCCGATCTCAATCATATCTTTCTTTACTCCCTTGATCCACTGGTTGCCCTTCTTACTCTTGTAAAAATGATAGAAAATTCTTTTTGCAAGTCTATTATTCTGTAAAACTCAATGGTTACAACTAATACTATTATGCTTCTTATTTCCCGTAGAGCTAGCTTATTTTCTCAAAAATCAATTTACAACTTTTCGTTCATCCCACCAGGATTCAGAACGTCTTATGAGTTGTGGTAACTGGTTGGTAAGAAAATAACTGGTTGTTAGATGCTGGTAACAAGTGTTTACACTGTTCCACATAATAAGTATTAATTAACTCGGGATTGTATTTGTAGATTACAGGAAATATTGGTTATACTAATGGGTCGTAACTAACTTGTTGTCAATATATAATAATATTATCAATTATATAGTAATATTGACATTACTAATAAGTGTATGTACTGCTCCACATCCCCGAGATTATTCTCACATGGGATCAAAGTGAACATATCTATCTATCTATCTATCTATCAAGCCATTTTTTCTTTATACCCAACTGGTAATCAGAGATCTTCCTTCCCTTTGGCTTGACGTTCTCTGATCTTGAAAACTTAAATACCAAAGTTACTCTATACAATCATAACTATTTAATAACAAAATATGCTTGTAAAAATAAATTTCACGATTAGTGTTGTCACGTACCTCACAGCTGCGTGTAGGACACTACTGGTTTGACTATCACTCTCGTTACGTTACTATAAATCATTCTGAGAACCTGTTTGTCGAATCCAGCTTGGATAGCGATGTGATTCTTTCCGAGTCGGTGTCAGCCGGCTGTAGCGTGCGGAGGTGCTGGGGGCGCGGCGCGATGACGTCAGCGGCAGCCCCCGGGGCGGAGCGCGCCTTCCGGAACTCAGGAAGTTTGCTTACCGCGGCGGAGATGCCTCTGCGTAAAGACAGCCGCTGTCTGTCAGAGGGCGGTAATTACCACACACCTCCGGCACATCACGCGAGGAGAGGCTTACAGCGCGGTGGCGTCGGGAGCAGGCACCATCAGTGATACCAACCTCGTTCACCTACAAACTGCTTGGTTGACAGGAACAGGAATACACTTTGATAGGTATTTGGTCGTACGAAACAATTACCCACACAATTACTTTTCACTGTGGTTATTTTTCTTTCAACACATCGACTCCATCCAAAGGTATTAAGTATAAACCTAAACAAGTATTCCAGCGATTAAACTCACACACTCCCCAGAACTACTGACTGGTAACTCTCTCCGCTCGCCGTCTCCGCATGCTTAAATAGACACTAGGAACATCCAGAATTGTTCAAAAATTTCCAACCGACGTTTCTCGAATTCTAACAATACTTTAACAATTAAATCAATACAAAAACCAATCATAATTAATACAAAATCATTTAAAATCAGGAAATTTCAGACTAAAATTTTTTTTTTCAAAGCCAGCTCTTTCGATTATATCAATAAATATCGAAGGTATAGAAAGAGATTTTATTATCTAATATCTGTAAACACTCAAAATGTGACTTTTTACTGATTCTGGTAACATTCCATTTAATTGTGTTCTATAGTTTGATATTAATTAATTAATGTTATTTTTTTCAACTTGTAATGTTATGTCCTGGACACGAGAAATAAATAATTAATTTAAAGTCATCATGAAACACACGGAAATGAAAGTCAAAGATATTTGTCTTCCAAAGATCGTAGCTCACATCATTTGGAGCTTATACTATCCTTGAACATGTTAAATAGTATTTACATAGTTTCTCCGCATAAAACAATCATCATTTACACAAATTCACAATTAATTACACGAAAAATATACAAAAAAATAATTAATCAACTCCCAGATTGCTATACATAATTCGTAAAATATCAGTCTATAAAATCGGTTGGATCTGAAGGTTGTTATAACTTTCACTTCACAATATCTGGCAATAATATGTGATTTCTACACCTTACACCGACTTTCGATTTCTGGTTTATTCTCCCAAAGCCGTTTCTCCCTTTGACTCAAAGTCCTCATGACTGCTTTAAGCCACCTTGACAGTTCTTTTTGCTCTGCACACTCCACTAGAGATGAGCCATACGAAAACTTCGCGAATATAATAGTATGAATTGTTTTGTTGGTGGTTTGTGGTAGGTTAATAGAAGATCCGCTCATTTGAGGCTATATCTTCCTACTATTTCAAAAGTCCTCGTGTATTTGATAAAATTAGGACGTATCATAAGTTACAAATAAAAACAAAAAAATAATAAACAGAAAAATGTAACAAAAAATATCAGGAGGTCAATGCCAGCTTTCGTTCAAATGACTACGATATTAAATAGTTGGTGGTTGAATAGCTATCATTGTCGGCGTTAATTTAAAGTTTCTGGTAGCAGGTTGCTTGCTGTTTTTATTGCGTTTTTTATATTCTTGGCAGTAGGATCTTAAGCAGTTATGATACTCCTACATTTATACACAGTACATTAGTAATGGAAAATTCATTACTATCTTTACGAAAGGAATGTGTTTCCATTCATTTTTATCCTACCCAAATAGCTGTTGCCATCAATAGTTTAAACGTTAATTAGTTCTCGCTTTCCTTTATTTTTTCAGACGGCATTAATTTTTTATCGATGGGCAGGTGGCCTTATTTTACGAGTAGTAAATGATGACGTTATTAAAGATGGTAAATAATTGATGGATTGGGGATGTAACTTGAGTCCTCCTAAATAGCACACCCAAATGCGGGGATAATAGTCCCACCTACAGGTAGAAAACGATCTTACCTGAGGAACGAAAATATATTTACAATACTGTTTTTCACGATTAGTAAGCTCTGTGGCAATCGTTTTGTCTTATTGTGTTGATAAATTACACATTTCGCAGTTGAAAGTTTCGTATCTTTCCAGCATTTTGGTACACGAAGAATACAGTAGCCAAAATGAATGATTCATCATTATAGGAATCTATAATTCACAAACTTTTCATTTCTACAATTCTATGGCGATGGCGCTTCAACATCCTAGGCCAATATTCTTGCGGTTACAAGTCAGCATTCACCTAATCGTAACATAAAACTATCCGAAAACCTCGAGTAGATAGGACGTACGCGAACATTAATAGGGCGTCCATTAATTGCGTGTGGTGAAATAGGGTGGCAGTGGGGGGGGGGGAGTCCGGCTAAGTCTCTCGAAAGGGGGGGGGGGGTAGATAGAAAGTTCACGTCACCTTTTTAAGAACGGTAGAGCTAAAAACTACGTGTTCAAACGACGTCGATTTTGATGTTAGGGGACGGGGGTTGTAACCGCCCTTAAAAACAGGAGAGCTAAAAAAAGAGAAAAGTCTCCAAAAATAGGTAGGGGGAGGATAGATTTTCGAAAAAACACCTCACATAATTAATGAAGTTCCCCTAGTAAATGACACGACATTTCATATTCTATTAATATACGCATATTAAACAAACTATATCCGATCCCTTTCTTCTTCCAAATGTGGGGATTGTTCAAGACAGTGTATTGCCAGAAACATCGAAAGTTAATTTGCCGTACAGTACGTAGCCTGGTGCGCCACCACTTGTTACCTGCAGGCATTGTCGCCGCCGAGAAAGGCGCAGCAGCAATAAACTTCCCCCGGGGCAGCGAGGGAGCGCCACGGAACAACTTCAATTTTACGGAGATTGTTAAGGAAAACAGCAGTCTCCAGCGAGAGCAGCAAGTTTGTGTGCCCTCACAAAGGAGGATATACAAAATTAATTTCGAATTCAATTCTAATTCTATAGATTTTTCTTGCCATTTGCATTTGAATGCAAAAGAGAGCAGGCGGAGGGAAAGGGAGGCAAATGGAGAGGGAACACGAAGCAGAGTTTTGCTAAGGAAATAATTGGCTGTTTGGTGGACGAGCAATTCAGACCCCGAGGCAGACAGATAGGCAAGCAGAGGCATCTCTCCAAACGCTTTCTCTAGTATCACGCGGGATGGTGTTCTCGTAATCTGAATGCAGTTCCTAGCGAGAGGAAGGCAAGAATGAAAAGAGCCTACATCAAAAGCGAACTACATAGCAACGCCAGGAGCTCTTTTCTTGTTTAAAGGTAGTAAATAGACCAACTAGGCATTTAACTGGTACAAAGCAGAACGCAGAGCACGTATTTAAAATTTCAAAGCTCGCTTCCACTAATGAAACACTGCAGTGAAATATAAAGTAATGTTATAAGTCAAAAGAGATGTATATTTCTGTGTGATTCTTTCTTACATGAGGGAGATCACAATGTAAAAAACAGCATGTCTGTAGTACAAGCTTGTTTCAGTATGTAACATATTACGTCCACTCAAAAGGTTCAAAAAAAATAATTATTGTTCTACCTATCGTAACGGTACTTGACAGAAAATTCACTAATATCAAAAAACTGTGACCCACCTAATGTGAGTGCAACTGGTTGTTTTTCACATAACAAAAATGACGAGAATTATTTGGAAGGTTGAGGAACTTTTTGGTAGGAAAGTGTTCTGCAAAATTTATAACAACTATGCAGAATTCCAAGCCGTCCTGAAACATATGTGTTATATGTTTCCACTGAAATAGATAAAAGAGAGTAATTACTTCATGAAGTTTTTCTAGGTCATAAATCAAATAATTATAATTAAAATTTAAAATAAGAGACAACGAAGTATTATAATGTCAGAAAATAAATGTTCAATGTAGTGCGTTGAAAGATACGTGAACAGTTTGTTAAATCATCAATTGGATACGAAGCTTCATTAATTGGGCGATAATTAATTTTCTGACATATATATCGCTGTCTGCAAGGATTTATAGACACACAAAACAGGCTAAGGCAGGGAAATAATCCAAAACTGAAGAGATTACTATAACACTCTGCTAATGAAAGAATACATATATCCCTTTTACAATAATCGTATATGTTCATTTTAATAAGTTGTAAAATGCGTCAAACTGCGCTTGGTGGGTTAACGATGAACGTTTGAGTTTATTATTTAGGAGGTCACGAGTTCGACCCCAGTGTGGTAATTCAGATTTCAGTTTCGATTGTCACGCTGATGGTACAATAATGATTTGGGATGAGACAGAACAGAATCTGAAAATTAGGAAAACGACGGACTGCAATGAGGAATCACGATTTGGAGATAAGTGGAAGGAAAGAAAACCAAGGTTATGAGAAGATTACAAGAAACACAGGACCATCAGAGGATATGTTTATCTAGTGAAAAAAATTGTAATTGGTAGAGTTGATTGTATGTTTCTGAAGCAAGGTAACTATCGATGAAAAGATGGAGGAAAAAATAGGGCAGAGTATAAGGAAGTGTAGACAGTTGTATCATCTGATAAAGGATGTAATCTGAAGGAAACATAGGTACAGATGCCAAAATCTTGCTATATCAAGTATACTTTGACTCTGAAACCTGGGCAAAAAGAGATGTTGGAAGATTACAAGCGGGAGAGATGAGGTTTCTAAAAGGTATACAGAACGTAACAAGAAAGGATAAAATCAGAAATGAAAATATCGGGGGGGGGGGGGGGGGAGATTAAAAGACAGTGCTTTGGAAAGACTAAAACAATCAAAGACTGCAGTAGCTGAGGCATGGCATGGGAATGGAGGATGGGAGAAAGTCGACGTTAGCACTGCTGAACAATGGGAAGGGAAGGAGACAAATTGGAAAACAAGATAGATGGACCACGCGAAGAAAGTGAGATGAAGGGAGTTGACTGGAAATAAGGGGTTGATGAAAGTGAACAAATCTTGGAGTGACCGCCAGTCTTGGAAGAGGATGTGGAAGACGACCCGCAAAAGGAAAAAGTCTAGAAACGATGATGACCATGGTTTCCTGAAATCATTCGAGATGAATGACAGGATGGCTCCCTCAAAAGGCCAGTCTGATTTAATTCCTTTCCCCCCACCATCCTCCTGACTCCAACGACCTCGATGTCAACGAATCGTAAAGCTTTAAAATAAACATACGTCAATAGTTTAATTTTATCGTTGATTGGGGATAAGGGGTTCTTAAGCTAACAGTTATTAGAATTTCGAGCTTTCATTCCAATCCAGCCACAATCAGGAGTTCGCTGATAAATCCATCAGTGATTTTAAGGCATACACCGAGCGTGGTGGGTGAGCGGTAACGATCTGGCCTCACATTCGGTCGGACGCGGGTTCGAATTCCCGTCCGGCTATCCAGATTTGGGTTTTCCATGGTTTCCAAAATCACTACAGGCGAATGCCGGGATACTTCCTTCAAAAACGCCATGGACGAATTCCATTCCGTTCCCAGTTCCCAGTCCTTTCCCGCCTCTAATGACCTCGACGTCGACGAGTATTAGCATTACAGCAATACATTGTCGGCTTGCACGATGAATAATTCTGCCTGGTAACATTATGAGTCCTGACTGCACCATCTTCTTTGTCAGAACGATGGTGTTAACGAGGAGTTAGGAATTCAAATAAAAATTACGTCAAAAGTTTTAATTTATCACTAAATGGGGAGCAATCTGAGAGTAATTAGTTATCGTAGTTTTATTTCAGCATCTTCATGATCAACACACCCCATTAGTAGACGTTCGCTGACATTTGCAGCACTATTCCTTCAGTGATTTTACATCAATACACTGCCTACTTTGCACGATGAGTAATTCTGCCTGAGTAGTCAGCACGACGAATGAGAGTTTATCTGAGATAAGACCTTCCTCTAAGATTCTTACCTCGGAAAAACGAAAAATTGCAGCGGCCACCACAACAATTTTACTATAAAAAAGATAAAAAAGCAAGTTTGGAATCCAATGTATTTATTCTGCCACCCACAATTTTGTGAATTGCAGAGTATATATGTAAATGTAGATGTATTGCTTACAAATTTTAATTTTACTGAAATCAGAAACAATAAATCAGTGGGTAGGATGAGCTCGCATTGCTTTTTAAAAAATTCTCGGTTGGATATTAGAAGCATAAATCGTTGGCAATATCGAGTTTCCTTGCACAGTTGGTTTTTGTTGCAACAGGAGCTGAAAGATCTTTGATTTCACAAATAAGTTTTTGAAACAGGTGGATATAACCGCGGTATTTGCGGTGATATGCTGGGATACACTTCACCCAAGACTTTTGTTCATGCATTTCATTAAAATCGTATTCGGCAGCAGCATAATTATTACTATTTTTTTTAAAAAAATATTGATCTTAAAGTACTGCATTGAGTAATTACAGCGTTCTGGAGATATTTTACGTTTTAAGAGTTGTAGCTTCTCGGCATTAACAGTGATGTCTCAGACAAAACTCTCTAAGTGTGTAATATTGCAATAAATAAATTTCAGTTCGATGAGGCGGTAAAGGAGCCTTCCGACAGCGTGGAACTGGAGTAACGTCTACATGGGCTGCGAAGTTAACCCGAACCCCGCATCCTTCTTGACGTGCACTCTTCCCCCTGTAGTTTAGACGAATCAGTCGCTCATCAGCTCAAGACTAGTGACAGCAAGTAGTATCCAGCAGCTGCTGCCACGGTGTGCGGAACAGTGCTGACTCTGCGTTTATCACTGCAACTGCTGCTGACCCAGATCCCCTGCAGCGTGACAACACGAGAGAGGTTGGCTGCGTCCCAGACAGCTGGAAGTAACTGCGAAGCGCCCTAAAGGGTCCGCAGCCCTTAACGAGCCCCGCTGGCGGGAGGATGCTGGTTCATTTCTGCGTTCGCCCTTAAAATAACGTTCTGTACAGAATATTATATTGCTTAAGGCAGGCCATGGATGACTGCATTATTGTTCTTTAATACGAGGGTTACTTTTAAAATAATATCCGCTTTTTAATAAGGATAAAATACTGTAAATATCGTTTTAAAATATTTCTAAATTCTATATACTTCCATCAACTTTTCTAAATAATTTCCTTTAAAAAAATAAAAAAAGTGTCATACCGTTCAACAACTTTTTGAATTTTTGATGTCAAAGAAATCTACCATTATTATTATTATTTCTGGCTTTACACCTCATCAACGTTGAGGTAATTAGAGGCGGGAAGGGACTGGAGACAAGGAACAGGAAGGAATTCAACCATGGCCTTTTCAAGGAACTATCCCCTCATTTGCCTGAAATGATTGGGGGAGACCATACAAAACTCTAATATGGATGGACAGATGGGGATTCGAACCCATGTCCTCCCGAAAGCGAGGTCAGAGTATGCGAAGAATCCCAATCCGTGACTACTGTTGTCGTAAGGTGGACGATCCAGTTGTTCCCATCAAACACCTTGTGTTTGTGCAAAAACTTGTGGCTTTGCAATGTCATGGAGCGATAATTAATTTTTTCCGAAACAATGGTGTAAAAAACTGACCTTGACACCCGTGGAATATCAAATGATAACTGTGAAATCGTGAATCGTCAGGCATCCGAAATTTTGCTGTCAACGTCACAAACCAAATCTCCAGAAATCAGAGAAGATTGGCCTGGACGTGGCTCATCACGCACATTTGAAGATTCTCATGCATTTTCGAAATTTACTATCACCCCTCACAGCATTACCAGCACACACGTCAGGAATCTGCAGGTGTATTTCCGCTGCTGCCAAGATTACTGCAGTCAAGAATCGATTTACAGATCGTATCTCACAGTGGGAGGGTGAATAAATTTTCGTAAATATTATAAACTTACGCAGCTCAGCAAACACAATACAGCAGAAAATGGTGTCTACATGTGTGCAAAGCATGCTTGGAGCAGACACGCATGTGCACTGTCGCAATAACGCGTTATTTTCACACTTATTCACATACGGATCTTACGTAAAAAAATTCCCAGTACTATTCTCAAGTTTTAAGATACTAATATTTTATGCCCAATTAGGTTTTCTAAAATCTGTAATAAGTCAACTATAGCTCGTAGCAGTTTAGACCGCCCTGGCGATAACGTGGCAAGCTTAAAATTGCTGATGAGTATTAAAAACCTGGAAGGATTTTCGACAAATAAAAAGAAATCATAATGCAAAACAAGCGCAGGATACTTCACTCCGGCATTCAACTAAAAATGTACTTCCTTACTCTTCTTTAAATCAACAATAAAAAATCTGTCAACAAATCAGAAACAAACAGCAGAAAATGGTTCCAAAAATATTTTCTCCGTGTATTATTTATTAATAGTCAAACATACTCATCTTCTCGATTAGTCGTTCTCTAACATACATATAATATATTCTACTTTATAACATACTAAATGTAACAGAATTAGTTTCTCACCGTCAGATCAATTTCCTTCCATTCTACTAAAATATTCTGCTTAACGGAATGTGCGATCAAAAGTCCTCGCCTCTCTTCTATCTGCTATGTCTTGCACCTATTGGTATTTTTTCTTATCTGAACGTATAATTAAATTCTCCAACGCCTATGTTATTGACAAGCCTTAAATCTTTTGATTTTGTTAAAATGGAATAGTAAAAAAACTGATTAACTATCGAACAACACTCTATAACCTAGAAATTCAAAACTACGAATGGGGAAACTAAAAATAATGCACTCAAAGCAGTATTGTTATGTGATGGTGTCCTAAAAGTTCTAGCCTGCAGGGACTAATGATCGCCAAAATGATCCTGAAATCTCGTCTTTAACAACAAGCGAATGGTATTAGAATCGATAATCACAGACATTTAGTTGAAATCAATTTTTTATCTAATTTTTATCGCCGTGAAATTGTTAACTAAGAAATAAATCACGTGCGTCACCTATCAAATCAGGAAATTTTGCGACTGAAATATTGCACTTAACTTCAACCAAACATTTGCTGCAAATATTCAGTGCAGTCGAGACGTTCAATGTCATCAACAAATTCTGTTCACAACCGTACAGCAAAAGGGAAAGTGTGAACAGTTGGCTATTGGATTCAGAGAGAGGAAAAAAACACCCACACTAATTGAGCGCAAACACACCGTGATCAGTCTATGTGGAAAATAACGACATCGACAGTGAGAAAAGACAACATTTAAGACTTAAAGGATCTCCTGTTATAGATTGCGAACCGCATCAAGTCCAGCTATTGTTGACAACAATAAAATTCCACGAATTGACGATAAGTCTTCTAAGCTCCAGTAATTCTTATACGTGAACATATTCGTTTCCAAAATCCCTAATGAAACAATCCACACTGGATTAGATCTGGGGTGATATTTAAATAATCTGTCTATTGATAAATCATAAAACGGTGTATAGTATACCTAGCTGGGTAGGAAGATAAATGCAAAGAAAAGTCATTTTATTAGATACAATAATAAAAACACTGAAGGAAATATTTGTGTGTTGAAAACTTGAAATCTTGAAATGTAAATACATTAGTATAACATTTGATAACAAACTCAACTGGGCAGGACACATTGGACAGGTAGGAAAAGGTCTGAAGATTCTTGTTGGACAGAATGCTGAGAGGGTGTAACAGAGAATTAAGGGAATATGGTTACCATATTTTAGTCAGATCATTGCATGAATATGGTGGTGAAGTATGGGCCAACATTTTACGTATGAAATACAGGAGTTGGAGGGCTTGCAGAGAAGGGCTGCTAGATTTATCTCTGGAAATAACCACAGAACACAGTCAGTAACTGATATGATAAAGGAGCTGGAATGGGATTCATCAGAAGATAGGAGAATGGTGAACCGAGTCATGGGAGAGTACAAGGCGTATGCTGGTGATGAGGCGTGTAGACATACTAATGGTGGAACCATTAGGAGAGGTAGATGGAAAGGAAAAGATAACCATGATCTCAAGCTGTCATTTGATTTCAGGTATGAGAGTTTGGGAGGATTTTCTTTCTTCGTTAAGGGAGTCAGGGGTTGGAAGAAACTACCAACAGAGATGATGAATAACATATCATAAACGCCGAAATAATGTACAGTTGAATTTTATAGAGTGCAAAGAACGGGTACAGGAAAGGGGGAAGTAGATATGTAGGGAAATCGGTATCGAAGTTAGGGCTCCATTGCAATCAAATTATATTAAATTAAACTAAGAATTTAAAGGTGTTATAATATTCGCCGTAATATTGTAACGTCAATTCACCTGCTGGGTACTGAAGATCTCGAAACCATGCTGTTTTGCATATAGTACACAAAAGTCCTCTAAACGTCGATTCATGATTTGTATTTAATATTCAAGATGTAACGGTCACGTCTGAATTAGGGAGGACCTGCTTTCGAATCGGTGTCCAGCAATCTAAATTTTGGTTTTTAGAGGTTCCCCGATATCTCTCCATGCTAATAACGGGATGGCTCTTTCAAAAGGCCACTATAAAATTACTTCCAGTTCCTTGCCACTAGTCCATTCCTCTACTGGCCCCGAAGTCGACGAAGCATAATGCCTTGAAGAAAGGGAGAAATGATAACAGCCTGCATGAAATCTTAATCACACCTAATCACAATGTTTTTTTTTTATTTTCTGCTTTATTGGGCCCTACCGTTGATAACAGATCCCAGTGGATGATCGGTAACACTAGGGTTCGGATCTGGGAGAACGAGGGTTGAATTCCACTACCAGTCACGCATACTTCACTTTCCATGGATCCAAAATCATTCTCCAATGACCGACCGTGGTGGGTGAGCGGTTAACGCACTGGCCACGCATTCAGGAGGATGCTGGTTCGAATCCCCTTCCGGGCATCCAGATTTGGGTTTTCCATGGTTTCCCCAAATCACAAAAGGCAAATGCCGGGATGCTTCCTTCAAAAAGGCCATGGCCGAATTCTTTCCCGTTCCTTGTCCCCAGTCCTTTCACACCTCTAATGACCTCGACGTCGCCGAGGCGTAAAGCCATAAGTTAAAAAAATTCTCCATTGATAAAATTCCTTCTCAGACCTTCGCTTTGCTTCTCATTCGCCTCTAACGACCTCGACGTTGATGCTGTGTAAAACCCTCAAAAATTTTTGATTGATTGCAGGTTATTTTAATGCGAAGATTGCATCCAAAACTGATTTCACTAAAGTATTCACTTAATTTCTGAATAATTTCTGCACGTAAGAATTCTCTGAATACATATAACTTTCTTTCTGTTGAATCGATGGATTTTAAATACACCCAATATATCTGTCTGCAAAAGACATGAAGAGTACAATGAATTATTAACTTTATGAGGCGGATAGAAGAATAATTTAACTATTGCGTAATCAACACATTTCCAATCAGACCTGCTTTCCCAGCGTATTAACAAAGAGCCCAGCGGTATGTAACATTTCACTAATGATCCGGAGAGACTGACATTGAGGGCTATTAGTTCATATGAACGGAGCCATAGTCTAGTTAAATAATCCAGGGATGTGTTGAACATTTAACCTCAAAGAATGCAAGAATTCAGAATGAAAATTCATGTAATTCAGAAGTATTTAAACAGAGAAATTTTCACTGTGTTATATTTCCCATTCCAGCTGGTAATTAATAACCAATTCATTTGTGTTGACACAATGACGAGCGCCAGACAAATCCAGCAAATTCTTAAACCAAACCATCGAGAATGTCTCAAGTAGCTACAGGTTAGACAAAACAATATTGCTAATTTCCTTGTTAACAAACAAGCAAATGCGAATATATACTGATTTTATTTTTGCTTAAACCTTTTGGCATTGGCCATTGTTAAGGTCATTAGATATATGACAGGATTAGAGACATGAAATAGAAGGAATTCGGCTATAGCCTTTCTGAATGAACTATCCCGGCATTCATGAATGATTTCAAGAAACTACGAGAAAACTAAAATCTGAATGAGCGGACAGTGATAAGAACCCGTGTCTTCCCGCTCACCAATGGAGCTTTGTAATATTAATTGAAACAGTGCTGAAATTATTCAAAACATTACAAGTTTCTGGTAACAATCTTAATGTAACGAGCAGTTCCGTATGAGTTTAAAATTAAGCGGAATATTCTTTTGCCATGCCTGAGTCCAGCTACTATTATCACATTCAATTAAAGACAGGCATAACTATAAATATTAAATCACTAGTTCATAATTTTTTAAATCTGTCGCAACTGTCTGTTCCTTTTTCCACTTGTGTTTTACAAACGCGTTGAAGGTAACTGCCTTGGCTCCTCATTCCTGGAAGACTGACACAATTTTATTTCTTCAGCAGTGTAGGCAAGTAGCCAAAAATATCCATCGATTCGTGAAAGAACAGGGACACAAAATGGTATTTATTAGTTAAATACTGTAGCGTTGATTTAGTCTATACAAAGGGACCTAACCAAGAACTCTGAACAGATTCGTAACTTTGAATGCTACAGTCACCACGTTGCTTCTGAGAGTTGTACCACTAAACTGAATTTTAATTGAAAAATATCCACCACGCAAAATGAGAAATTATTCTAAGAAGTTTCCGATACTCACCTGTGTTTCTTACTGACATACTAACATTATACAAATTCAGAAGGAGAAGCGAACAAAGCCAATCCGTCCTCTGGTATTACGTGTGATAGAGACTGGAAGTTGAATCACAGTTCACTTTAGAAGATAAATGGTCCCGTGCCAGTGGGAGTAGGTTAAACGACAACTTATACTATTTCTTCGTACATCAGTTTTTTTTTTTCTTCTAGCTTTGCCAGCAGACGATGGGGAAATCCGGTAATGACCTCGCTTTAACCATCGGGGTATTCGTCTGGAATAATTTCGGGAAACCATAGAAACTCTGGATGGTCGGAAGAAAATTTAACCCACGTCTTCATTGGTTTCTTCGCAAGAGACAATGCCAATTCTATTTTTTGAAAAAGAAATTTCGTTGCTTGCAGCTGAAAAATATTCATGACACTAATCCACGATCATTATCTTCCGAATGTCGCCTACGATCTGGGATACGCTCTTTTTTTTGCGATCGTCCTGTAGCCATTCAGCCAGCACTCAATGTATTTTTTGTATATCGTCACTGTTAATGAGTCTTTCCGAATTTTTATGTTAACGCTCAATTTGTAGGACAACACAGGACACATACAACACAAACTTAACCTAAACACCCATGCCCTCGGCCGGACTCGAACCGGCGACCATTGGTACGTGGAGCACTCTATCCCCTACGCTACCAAGGCCGGCTTCATACTAATTGATTTTTATGATAGTCTTGACGGAGATGAACTCATATGCAACAGCAAAAAGTATCATTTGGTTTCTATAAATTCACAATGAAAAATGTGTGAATGTGTTATGAACGTTGCGAACTAAATTAGCTGACGAAGAATCTACCTTCCTTTGTATTTACTTCAGGCAAAAAGATTAATCCCTGGTCGCCAATTCGTAATGAGCATTGCAATGTTAGGAACGATGTTACCATTTATACAGATAAGCTAGTTACGGTATCGGACTCAACGAACAATCCATGTCTGTGCACGTGCTCACTAAATACTTTATGTCGGCATTAAGGTTTAACTGGTGCCCACCAGCCGAAGCACCTGTGTACCACGCACATACATTAATGTCGCAGTTTCCACTTAGTTATCTCTGTTATATTTACACGGTAACTGTGACGGAAAGGCAAGCGGCTATAAATACATTCTGTAAAATTGTAAAATTCAGCTAACAGAAACCAAATACGATTATTATTTTAATTATGATTCGGTATTGCAAATAAGTGATTGAATGCCAATTATTTAGGTTAGATTTAAACAAACTTGTTTGTCGAAATTCTTTTTGTTGAATATGGCTTTACGCCTCGTCGATGTCGAGGACATTAGAGGCGGGAATGCACTGGGGGCAAGGTACGGGAAGGAATTCGGTCATGCATTTGGAAAGTAGCATCTCGCTATTGGCTTGGAGTGATTTTGGTAAACCATGGAAAACCCAAATCTGGATGCCCGGCCAGGGATTCGAACCGACGTTCTCATGGATGCGAGATCAGAGCGTTAAGGCCCGTTCACACTAGTGGTCAGCTCAGCTCAGCTCAGATCAGGACAAAAATCGCTATACACGTAATCCAATGACAGCAGTTACACTACGCCGTCCGCTCAGGTCAGGGCAAGGCAGATCAAACTGAAGACCGATCAACAACGGTCAAGACCTGAGCTGACCACTAGTGCGAACGTGCAACAGTCAGGTCAGGTCAGATCAACTTGGCGACGAACGTCTAAAAACTTCTACTCAGAAGTGATAAAAAGGGTAATAAATTTTTTTAAAAATGTTTTAAAGGTATGTTATTTCTGATTATTAGAAAGTTGGCAAAAATTTTAATATAAATTCAAATATTATTGCATGTTTTCGTATTGCCGAGGTACAGATTCTGCTTCCGAATTAAAAAATATTGTGAATTTATTTTTTGTATCAAAAGGGTTCCTCTCGTTCATCCTGAGATTCACTACATGACATGAAATTTTATTGTTCTCTAAACATTTGTGCAAAATATATGTTGTTAAAATTATGTTATCAATTAATTTTGGAGCAGAGTTAAGTTTTCTAAATTAAATTCGAAATGTTTAAGCAAAAATATCAAAAACATTTCCCACCAATAGTTTCGCAAGGCATAGCCAGTAGATAAATTTTTTATCTCTTGATCTGTTGCTATTTCAAATTCTGGATTCAATCTGAACCGTCGTCTTTTTTATCCTATTCTCTTCATCCAAAATCAGTGCTATTTTAGTTAACGTTAGCGTAGAGAGTGGCATCGTTTGCTGTGAACAACTCATATGAAATGGGCATCGTCTACGACTTGATCTGCCCTGACCTGAGCTGAGCTGACCGCTAGTGTGAATGCTATCCTGGATCGTGAGCTGAACTGACTTGAGCTGACCTGACCTGACCGCTAGTGTGAATGCTGTCCTGGATCGTGAGCTGAACTGACCTGAGCTGAGCTGACCTGACCTGACCTGACCTGAGCTGACCTGACCGCTAGTGTGAATGCTGCCCTGGATCGTGAGCTGGACTGACTTGAGCTGAGCTGACCTCTAGTGTGAATACTGCCCTGGATCGTGAGCTGAACTGACCTGATCTGAGCTGACGTGACCTGACCTGAGCTGACCTGACCGCTAGTGTGAATGCTGCCCTGAATCGTGAGCTGAACTAACTTGAGCTGACCGCTATTGTGAATGAGCCTTTACCGCCTTTCCTCGCTGTGCAATCTGCTCCTATCGTAGCCTCCTTAACCTAACCCGATAATTCTACAGAGTACAGAAGACCTGAAATTTAACATCGAAATCGAATCACTGAAGTTGTCTGGCGTACTTCACATTACACAACAAGCTGTGGAAGAGGTCAAAGTCAGATTTAAGGACTTTAAAAATCCACACCGAGAGAGGGTTTCGAATCGGGGACCTTTCGATCACTAACTATACGGCTTAACCAATGAGCCACCAGGCTGATCTGAGGCTGTCCAAACATTCATAATGTAATCTACAGACATTGTGTCTGTCTGTACTGGACAGATTATGTGCGTTGTTTAATAGCTAAGTAATTGCGAAGAAATGATTTGGCAGAATACTCGTTCAGGTAAAGTATCTGAAATCCGATTTCCATTTTAAATAACCTATTAACTAACGGATAGTAAACACGAACAAAGATATTTAACGAAAGTGGTTGGTAAAACATGTAAAAAGCAAATAAACCGTAATGTATAAACTTTGTTCAAGCAGCAATATTAGCGAGAGTTTCGATTAAATTGAAATTTAACGCATGGCCAGAATGAGAGCCTAGTTTTGTCGTTATAGCAGAGGCCATGAGTAATGTTTTTCTTTCTTTCATTAGCGTCATGTACCTGAAAAATAGTCCCACTTTTTTGCGTATTTTTTAAGACTGAAATGTTACAAAAAGTAAACTTAATGAATGTATTCTGGCAATTAATTTCGTAGCAGTTGCTGAGCTACTAAATTGTACTTATAATGTCGAATTTCTTCTAATAATATCTCTGGTCGTTGTTAATTTGCGAGCGTTTTCCAGCCAACAGCTCTCAATGTGAGTGAATAGATATCAGGTACTCTGGTACGCCGTATCGGTGTAGCTTACAGATGAATCCCTGGTGGAAAACTCAATCAACAGCTTTCTTTATGTCTACAAAAACTGCAACAGTTCAATCTCCTGCCTGCTTTTCTTTGCAGATGTTCCTTCCTAAATCCAAATTGTTTATGGCTTGTAAAAATCCATTTAGTCGGTTTCAATAGCACTCTCAAATACTTTTCCAGGAACGAGAGCAGTGATATTCGCCTACATTTCTGTAGTTTTGTCTTTGTCAGTTTTCGGTAGTGGCAGTGCAACTACGACTATTCAATGTTTGTCACTTCCTACGGTAGACGAGTAAGGTCGGTAGGTCATCCATCTCGAAGGACAAAAGGGGTGGCTAGGAGGGAACGTCCTTCCCTAATTGATTCACCGATTGGGTTGGGATTTTCTGGTGCACAGACGACATAGCTTTCGTTGGAATGTGTTGTTAAACACGCGTTCACCCGTTTTAATTTAAGAATGCGATGAAATACTTCGTCCCCTAACATACATTAGAAGATCACTAGGTTCAGGACACGTGTGCTAATTAACGAATTCCACAGCCGATTGCGTGTGTCGTTAGATGTCTTCAACACACTATCTGTCAACTCTGCTGATACATCATTAAGACTGACCTAATGACACAAACTCTAATACTTGATCGCTGTCTATTACAGCGGTACTCGTTTCGTAAGGTCAAAACCGTTAAAGAACTATATTTTTACATAATTCTTTTATTTTTTTTATTTTTCTTATGTGGCTCATATTGTTTGACAGTTTTTGTTTTCAGAAACTCCCTTACCTTTTTTAACTTGAGTCAACAAACAGATGGTCCTCATTGATTAATTATACGGTAGTATTATTACCTTCAACAGCTTATACTTGAATTATTGATGAAATGTAAATAAATTTTAACGAACTTTTGATAAAACGTGAACCAGTCAGTCGTGCAAAATAGGTGATCTGTAATATGAATTCACAAGATTCTGAGTTTTTACTTCACGTTGAATGAAGATTCGTAACCGGTGCATTGCGATCAT
Organism: Vandiemenella viatica; assembly: GCA_031002005.1. Lineage (NCBI taxonomy): Eukaryota > Metazoa > Arthropoda > Insecta > Orthoptera > Morabidae > Vandiemenella > Vandiemenella viatica. The sequence goes on along the minus strand of CM061914.1, from coordinate 160,696,170 downwards.
TAAAATAAGTCGCGTTTGTAACATGCTGAAAGCAATTTGTACTCATATTATATTTTCAAATTAGGAAGAACTTTCTGTTATGTGGCAAATTTATTTTATATTTTTTCAGATTTGAAATTCAAAATTCTTTCATTTCTTTAGTTTAATTCATTCGGCTTTATCACATAAATGAAAACGCAGAAAATATTGTTTTATGCAATGCTAATAATTGTTGTTCAGACAATAATGTTCAGCAAAATTAAAACTTGAATTCTCGATGAAAAGCTGCATAGGTTGCGTCGATATTCTTCATATGCTGTAGGCAACTCCAAAAGGTGGGAACTATACGTCATGTTGAATAAACCTAGATACATATCCATTGAAGTTAAACACCATTTCATGCTACCAACAATTATAAAGGGGGTAAAAATCAAAAACTTTTCAATACAGGGGCACCGAATCCTTTTCATAGGTTCCGGGATCGTTGTTATGCTGTTAAGTCGACTAAACGCGTAAAAATAACAGCTTGTATTTATGAATCAGTGGCAGTTAATTAAATGTGATTATTGCGTTCGCTCCGGGTCTTACTGGTGATGCAGCCTGCCGTCCTGCCGTCGGTTCGATAAAAACCAAAATAATTAAGCCTTTGATGTGGGTATTCCCCCCCACCCTCCTCGCCCATGCAAGATTACGCGAGACGATTAAAACCGAGGCTGAAAGCTTTTCGAGAAAGCGCGGCCCACAAAGTTAACGAAATTTCTTTGTTATATCCATCTTGGAGGCGCAATTAAGGCACAATCCCGGCCTTGTTGCGGGAATACCGTCTTGTCTCGCTCGGAGCCTGGTGGCGAGGCATGTTCTTAACCGCGGCTTCATAAGACCGGAGAACACGAGCCATCTCCCCTCCACCGACTGGCCTGAATACTATGGGCGCCTGTGGCAACACTCCAGTAGTCGGCTGTTTATAATTTAGAAATCTAATAGAGCCAGAAAAATTAATCTACTCCATTATTTACTTTGTAATAGAAAACTGCGAACACTTGAGTCTTAATATTGACACATATAATTTTAATGCTCATGAAGACTGTAATGGTTCTGAGTTAATCATCTATTCTAATAAAACGCTAAATATGGTCACGATGTAGCAATGTCTATCATGCTCTGACGTCGCTCCTCGCTTCCACTGCTCAACTAACAACGACCAAAGAATACTTAGGAGAGGTTATGAGCTTTATTTAATAACATTTCTGTTTATTTCAGCGTCAGTAAAGAAATTAATTGCCAAAACAGTGAAAGAAAGCTATGTATTGCGTTTAAATTAACATATTAATGTGTTAAGGTTTTTTGTTTATTTATATTAATACAGAGCCGATTATTTCGTTAAAGTCTTAAGCCTCGTATCCACTTGAGCACACTCAGGCGAATGAGCCGCTCAATGAAGCGAGCGTGGACGCCTGAGCACGTTCGCAACGAACGACAGCGAGCGCGCTCGGGGCGAGCCGATCGGTTGTCGGTTTTTTCGAATGCTCAAAGGCGAGCCAGTGTGTGTTCGGCGCTCAGTGTGGACGGTATTTGGCGGTTTCTACAATGAGCGCGAGCACGTGGGACAATTAAACTTGCTTAACTCTAATTGATGCGTATGAATCAAAGAGGGTGTTATGGAATAGCTCCAGTATTATAATCGAACTAAAAAATAAGGTGCATGGCGTGAAATCAGCAAAATATTAAACTTTAGTGTTGATGATGTAAAGAAAAAAATAACAGGCGAGAACGATCAAAACAGAAGAGAACTTCTACAACGGGAAGTCTTTTTTAATAGTATTTCTCACAGCTGAACGGATTTTGATTGAAGTTGGTGTTACGTAATTCAGATCCTAAATGCCTAAAACATATTGATTTTGTGCCAGGCTAATTCATTGTTTTACCTAATTTTACCTAATTTTTAATAAAAACTTGAAATCAATGCCATAATAAAAAACATAAAAATAACCTTTAAATCTATATTTCTAAACACAAATTAAAAATAGGTACCAGCGTTTATATAATTTTGGAGTGACTCAATAGTGCCATCAAAGACTACCCGTACTAAACGACTGATGCTTTGTTTATATACTTTGAACATATAAGGTACCTGCGGGTAATAAGGCCTGTCGGCTAATAAGGCCTAAGTAACGGAAATCATATTTAAAATTGGCGCCCGCCTTTAAGCGACAGTCACACATCAAATTATACTCTGTTGAGCCTCCTCATTGTAAGAAAAGGGGATTTTCTCACTTCACGCCGACAGTAGCGAGCCTGATTTCAAGGGAAGCGGCCGCGTCGCACGAATAATAAAAATCCGTTGGAAGCAACCGTAAGTATTTTTAGTAATTTTGCAGTTAATTATGTAAACCTTAGCTCTATTTAACTGAAAATTCATTCTCTTTTTAACCTTTAACTTTGAATTCGGTACTATAGTTAATTTTTATTTTATTTTGTTTTCCTTACATAAGTGGCTGGCGGGTAATAAGGCCTATCGAATTTGGTCATAGGCCTTATTACCCTCCTGTTCTTTTGCAATGTTAAGACCATATTTTCTAAGTTTTAATGTAAATACCAAATTATTCTTATGCTTTATTTTTTTCCTTTTCGGCTTGATTTCAGTATCAACTGCCAAAAATGCCTCCCAAACGAGCATTATGGTCTGAAGAAAACCTCGTGTCTGCTGTTCAAGCAGTACAAAGGGGTGTGCTGAGTACATATAAAGCTTCAGAGAGGTACAAGGTCCCTAGGAGAACCATAAGAAACCATCTACAGAGTGGCAGTTTGAATAAACGTCTGGGTCGGAAAACCATCCTTTCCGCAGATCAGGAAGCTGATCTTGTGAGAAGAATAATCAAGTTTTCTGAAATAGGAATTCCTGTGACACCAAGAATTCTACGTCGCTTGGTGTACAAATTTTGCGAACAGAATAATATCAAACATAATTTCAACAAAACCACCAAACTAGCAGGCAAAGACTGGTTTAAAGCGTTTATGAAGAGAAACCCTGCAATATCTAAAAGAAAAGCTCAGTTCATGAATTTTGCAAGAGCTCAAAAACTCAACAAGTTCATCGTTGATGATCATTTTGCAAAAGTAAGGCAATTGTACGATGACTTTGATCTCCACAATCATCCTGAAAGAATTTATAATATGGATGAAAAGGGTTGCCGCCTCACGATCCACCACCAACAAACTGTTTTGGCTCAAAAAAACACTAAAAAAGTGCATTTACAAGCTTCGGAACACGCAGAAAGTGTGACCATTGCAGGATGTGTAAATGCGTTGGGTACTGCTATACCACCCATGATCATATTTAAAGGTAAACGACTGAAGCCCGAGCTGTTCGACAACTTGCCACCGCGAACGTTGGTAGTAAAATCCTCGAAAGGCTTTTCAAGGAGTTTCTGAAGCACCTAGCAAGATACAAGAGTGCTGGAAGATGTCTTCTGATTTTTGACGGAGCAGCCTGTCATTTGGACCTGATTGCGCGGATTCACTGGACATATCTTTTTATTGCTTACCGTCAAATACTACGCATGAACTTCAGCCCCTCGACAAAGCTGTATATCATTCATTTGAACATCACTGGGATGCTGAAGTCCTATCATTCTTAGATCAAAATCGAGACAAGAAGCTCACTAAGGCCCGATTTAATGTCATTCTTTCGAATGTGTGGTCGAAATGCATGACGCATAGCAACATTATATATGGCTTTAAAGCAACTGGTTTGTATCCATTAAATGCCGAAGCTATCCCTGAAACTGCCTTCGCTCCATCCTTATTGACAAAAGTTCCAGCCCCAGTGCAGCTGATTTCTGATACTGCCTACCAAGAAGAGATCCAGCCATCTAACTTGACCATACCATCAACTTCGACATCATCTCAGAGAGTGGTTTATGGGTCCTCTGATTCGGACGACGAAGAGGATATGCCATTGTCTCAGCTGAAAAGAACTTCATTTCACGAGCTGATGCTGACGCCAGTAAAAACAGCCGACGCGAAAATACCAACATTAAAAAGAAAGTTATCAATTACAGGGGTACCCCAGTGACAAAGGAACTTTTCGACCAAAAGAAGAAAGAGATGAAAAACACGAAAACGACGAAGAAATAGGTCCCTGATATTAATAAAGGATGGTATTCTCATGGCTGTGAGGAGGAGAGGATGGCCGACATGCGAAAATGCGGTAAATGCGGCAAATGGTACCACGAAGAGTGCGTTGGGTTGTGTGAGGATGATGCTGATGACTTCCAGTGCCCTGGCGGCTGTTAGGTTAAGTTAATTTTTCATTTTTTAAAAAAATTTCACGACAGGAGACTAGATTTGTCGTATAATATTGATCTCAAGTTCAAATCTTAATGTGTAATGGAATTAAATTAAAAGTTGAAACCATAGGCCTTATTACCCTACCGTAGTAAAATAAGGCCTAATTGCAATGTTTTTTTAAAAGTTCATTTTTGTTTTAGATTACGGTAGAAGATTCCATTTTAAGTTTAAATATTGTAGAAATAATGTTAAAATACTGATTTCTAATAAAATAATTTGATTTTCTTTGGAATTTTTCGTTTTTTCAAATCTGCCTTAGCTAGGCCTTATCACCCGCAGGGGCCTTACTGCAGGCTTGTATAGTGACTTCCTGAGGCTAGGAATCTTAAAGTTATCATTAATTTTATCTTCTGGTGAGATCGCCTCAGGCATAGGCGTATCGTGCATTTTAATATGAGGTCCAACTAATGACAGCAAATGTTCGAAATCGATCTCGTAAAGTTTTTAAATAGCTCATTGTCTCCTTCTAAAATCAATTCGCGAATTAAATTATTAAGATAATTTCTTCGCTGACGATGACTTTCTCTAATCCAACAATTCGGTAATTTTCTTCTTTGCTTTGACATCGTATGGATGATAATAATAATAAAGGCCGCAGCTGCCGCGCGTACATATGACGTCACGTCAATAGCCGAGCGTTTTCAGAGCACTGAAACCAGGCTCGTACGACCAAAATTTCCTTTTCCTTGAACACACTCGAACTAGCGCGCTCAAATGAATGAGCGGCTCATTCGCCTGAGTGTGCTCAAGTGGATACGAGGCTTTAATCGAAACGTATTTAAGGTAAATTCTTTGATTTTCTGGCAATAATGTTAACGGAACTTTCGATTAAATTGAAATTTAACCTGGCAACTGATATTTGACGTTACAGCAGAGGATATAAGTATAATTCAAGTTTTTTAAGCAATAATTTGCTTTCATGAGCTCCATATTACTTCGTTTGAATGAAAGTAGTTCCTTATAGATCGCGAACAATTTGGCCTGAACAAGGATTAAAACTGATATTCCTCGGCACAACAATAATTTGTTAGGATTTATTTTTAATTTCCCTTGCTTTCACTGACGCCATGACCGAGCGTGGTGGGTGATGATTAACGCTGTGGCCTCTCATTCGGGAGGACACCGGTTCGAATCCTAGTCCGGGCATCGAGATTTGGGTTTTCCATGGTTTCCCCAAATCACTCCAGGCGAATGCCGGGATGCTTCCTTTAAAAGGCCATGGCCAAATTCCTTCCCCTTTCTTGTCCCCAGTCCCATCCCGACGTCGACAAGGCGTAAAGCCATAAGTTAAAAAAGAAAAAAAAAAAAAAGAAAAATAAGAAAAAAAAAATTCTGACGACATATGTAACTGTGTCAGCCGTTCAAACGTTGTAATATAGTTTGAATTACAAAATAGAAAGATGCAAGAACGCGTGAAAATTTTTAGTCAAATTTATATTACGATACAATGAATGTATGGAAGCTTTGATATTCGATCGGCAATATTAGCGGAGTTTATGGTCAGGTCGAAATGCAATCCTGACGAGGATGAAGACAAACTTTTGTCTACAGTGTAAGGTACGAGGAACTGCATTGAGCTTAATTTTATATCAATTCAGGATAACACCTGAAACTTTCTGCTACAGCGCATGGCACGTCGAATTGAATTGAACATTAATTTATAACAATAAAGCTCCATTCAATCCGTCACTTCCGGTGAGCTTTGAGGCTAGTATAAAAACCCATTAAATAATCAGTTTCCATTGTAAACTACAAATACATATTATACCAAGCTAATTTCTATACATGAATGCAATCGCTTGATAATGTAACTGCTGCATTTGTAAACGGTTTCAAAACAAATAAAAAACATACACCATTATAGTAATTATGACCAACATTGTCATCTTCCCCTTTCGTACACCAAATATACAGTTTATTATTATTATTACTTTTTTGTCATCCTTATTCCGAGAAGAAAATTCTTTCACAGTGTAAAGTGGGTTCTGAAGCATAAACTCTACTATCGGCTTGTATTTAATGTTGTGAGGCTTTCGTTGATAACATTTTATTTCTCGTGGAAGGACGTTAAATAAAGAACCTCCAGTCTGTGCAACTTATAATGACTTTTCATCTTTGTGAAGTGTGGAATATTTTACTATGTACACCTAGATTCCTAAACAGTATCCATACGACTAAGCAAAAAATTTTTTTTAATTTGGTAAATGATACTGAAAATGTCTTAGAAAGTAATTGATTGGTCACCATGTATCCGACTAAAATTATTAATATATATATAAAACTATGTACAAATGGATCTGGAAATTTTATGTTGTTCTGTTTTGCTAAATAACTCGTCTTTAATTAGTATTTAATAATATTAGTTTGTTAAGAGTAGAATGTGCTGCTCCATGTCTCCAACAATATTCTCAAATAGTATCAAAGTGAACGTAAGTAATTCAATCTCTTTTCCCTCTTATAAGCTTATTTCCATGTATTAAAATAAAAGATCAAAAAATTGTATTTCAAATTTGCCCTTCAAATCTAAAACTTGAATCGAAATAAGCATTTTTAACTCATGACCGATTTTTAATGTTCCGTCAATTTGAATGAAAGACGGAGCACTCATGTAATGCTTTATTTGTTCATCCGTCTCTCTAAATGACATAACGTTCTAAACTATCTATTTTAGGAATCTGTTATTGGGCATCGTTTTTATGTTTCTTATTTCCCCTAACACCATTAGAGCTTACAATATGGGAAAATCGTGGAATCAATATATTTAAATAATGTTTTTGATGGGGTTGAATAAAGTTTTTTTATAATAATAATTTCCTTTACTCCACTAGTTATAAGAGGTTTTATCGAAAAATAGGTGAAATATTTTCTTCTACCTCTGGCATTTCCGAAACTATTGATCAGAAACATACTTCATAATTTAGAGTGATATATAATAGCAAAGTTATAGCCCTAGTTCCGAAGACTTATCGGTTTTCACGGAAAAAATTTATTGAGTAATTTTAGGAAACATGATTCTTCAATAGAAATATTTTCTACAAAAGATCATATGTACCAACTAGTAGAGAATTTGGGGAATTTGATAGTAAAAGCGTCGTGAAAATCTTTTTAAAAAATGATAAAACCTCAACATATTCTCTTTTTTTTAACAAAATAAGCTTTTTAGTTAATTCAGTTTTATACATTATTTGGGTCCTAGACCTTCAAAGCAGAAGTGTAATTTACACTTGAAAAATTTTTAGTTGCTTTTGTAAGTATTCTGGTACTGTTTCCGGATCCAGATATTTTTAAATTTTATTCTGCCGAGAGACCATCTACATCCGGGTCCCATAAGTCATTGCGTTGTCACCTGTGATCCAGAATACAGTAAAGGTAACTCCAAAGAATATATGAGCTACGTAAAGATCTGTGTAAAGTTGCTCATCTCTTTACATCTCTTACAGCTATTTCAATTTCGACCTCCTCATATGTGTTTCATAATTCCACTACTTCCTTATATTTTTTACTCTGCACAATCATTTTTTATTTTAAATGTTTGAATGCATGTGAAATATATGCCCGTTTCCCTATCAGATCTCTCTCAATTCGTAAAAATGCCTAATCATAATTTTAACTGTCACTTATTGATGTCACTTATCAATGTCTTCAAAAGATATCAACGATGAATGAGCGACTGTGGATAAGCAATTCCTTCATTCTCTGCCCTCCACAACACAACTGATATTAATACAAACTAATATAAAATATTATTTCATGAAAGTTATAAACTAGATTCACTTTATTGATCTTGGAATGGAGGTTTTCAATAAAAATCAAGACAATTAATTGTATAGTCGTTGATTTATGTTTGCATTAATGTAATGTGGTCAAATTAGTAAAAACACTGAATTTGAGTATTAAAAAAATACCTTCAATACTGAAATACTCTAGGTAAAGTGATCTCTTTTATTTTCTCCCATTTGCCATTTCAGTACTTGTGTGTTAATATTTTTGGAGAGAAGACGTGACGTCAATTTCGTATGTTTGAATAGCGAGAGATCCGCCTCTCCTGCTTCCTTTACAGCGAGGGAGCTGTGTAAACTCCAATGCACTGTACGGGTTTTCTCCTCCGATAAAACATCCGCTGACTTTCGTATCTTACTTAGCAAATACAGAGTCACCATGAGCAGGTCAAAGGGGCATCAAACTAAATTAAATCATTGCAAAACTAATGACTAAGTAGTTACAAATTTATTTATAAACGTTTCTCGGGAAACAAACCGAGTAATATTGTTATTAATGCACAATATTTCGACGACTTTATACTCCGTCGCCATCTTCAGGTGCAGTTGCAAGTCTTGAAGTCTGCCTTGAAGTCAGCCTTGAGCGTGTTGTTTGTAAACTGGCATGGCAACGACACGCTGACTTCAAGGCAGACTTCAAGACTTGCAACTGCACCTGAAGATGGCAACGGAGAATAAAGTCGTCGAAATATTGTGCATTAATAACAATATTACTCGGTTTGTTTCCCGAGAAACATTTATAAATAAACAACGCCGAGAAAAATTACATTTATTTATTACTTACAAATTGTTCACTTAACAGGCAGCTAACCGCAAAGTAGAAACAGCAGTATGAGATGGAGATGATTCAAGACCGAGAAATACGATAACACTCAGTGAGGAGCACCGATAGGTTTCCGTCAATGATTTCTGTATATCCTCGACATTATGCGCGTGATTAAGAAAATACTCTCAAAGATTTATTAGCCAGAAGTATCTCTTTCGATTATCGGAGTAATGCACTGCGCAAAATTATGATTGCAATCATTCACGTCCCTATGTTCCATCGGTTCATTTAGGATATTTTGAATACATATACGTTGGTTGTGTACAGCTGTTATTGACGTGAGGACTCGAGTAATACTAGACGGTAATAGATGAAACTTACCTGTTTACTACTAACTTCTTTAATTTCAAAGCGAAAGGGTTATGAGCTCGTATCTGTATTTCAAGACGTTTATTTCAGCTCATGTGGAGCAACTGACATTTAGGCGGAAAGTTTTATAACGGATTAAGAGGGCCCATGCGCTCCTAAATATCAATTTTTAATGAGATCGTAAACTCAGAAAGAGTCAACTAATCTTACCATCATCTACTAAATGAGCTAAATTATTTTTCATAGACTCACTTTAATGCTTAGTCAGTTATAACTTATTTGATTTTCTTGGACGCTAATTCTGTTTCCAAAAACGTTAGAATAGCGTTATGTTTAAGGGGTGTATTTGGAAAGTTATCGGGTATTTGAGTTAAAGAAACAGCGAAAAATGACTAGAAACCATTACTGGTAATTAGTGACTCTTACCAATGGAGTCATATGTCGTGCTTGCCGAAGGAAGTTTACTGCGTTAGAGTTTGGCGCCTGGTAGCCAATGAGATCATTAAGGCTGAGATAGCACTCTGTGCGAGTAAAAGATTATGTCAGATACAGCCATTATGATACATCTCCCACTACATTCGTCTGGTATGGTATGATTTAGACAAACCGTGGAAAACCGGTATATGAATGGCCGGACACGTGACATCTATAATAAAAAGTACTTAGGGGGCATCCATAAATTACGTGCTGTGCTTTTCTGGATTTCCGGACCCCCTACTCCTCTGGTGAGACTTCGTGATATCTGGCCCGACCCCCCAGCCCCCTCTGGTGAGACCCACCCTAAAGATCGCCCTCGCAACTTTTTGAAACTTTTTTTTAATTTTTTTTTTTTAAGTCTTACCCTTTGAAAACACGGTTACACTATTCGATGAAATACCCCCCTAAATGTCTTTCACGTCATTTGTAGACCTTTTTTTTAGCTCCCCCTCTTGGTGAGATTACCCCCCCCCTATTTCACCTCACGTAATTTATGGACGCTCCCTTACTGAACAAATAGATCCTGTTTCGTGCTAGGTATGGTGCATGCCTTTCAACGTGATTATGGTTTTTAAAGTTTCCCATAGTCATCTCAGCGATACTTCTCTAAACATCTAGTATTAAATAATTTACTGGAGCTTTTTATTTAGAAATAAATTTTAGGAAAAAAATCATATCGTTGTGAAATCCTGTTCCCGAGCAGTAATTAACAACATTATGTTGTTGATCTTCATACGACAAAGAAAATCTTGAGTCAAATCGCATCTGCTGATTGGACGTTACGTTGAACATGCAAGGTTGTAAACAATTTGGTAGTCAGATATATCGAGGCATGGGAACCAACTGGTCAGCGAGATTATTCTATCACTAAACCACAGCGTTTAATCGATGGGTGCACATCCGCGTGTAATCATTGTCTTTGCCAATCTGCAACTATTTGTGTTACTGAATGTGTGTATGGTATTGGTGTGTGTGTGTATTATGGATGAGACAAGAAACGTCCTATTCTTCCAAAAGACACCTGAAGGCCACCAAGTTTGACGTCGACATCTGACGTACAAGCCACGATCGAAAGTGCCATATGTCTTTTTCCTGGATTCACTGTGATCAGATTTTATATTTAACCTAGCCGTTCGGTACATAATTCTGGAACTGTCCATCACAGGGACATCACTGAATGTGGTGGGTGAGCAGTAATTCTCTGGCTTCGCATACTGGACGACGCGGGTTCGAATCCCCGTCCGGGCATCCAGATTTCGGTTTTCCATGGTTTTTCCAAATTACTCTAGGCGAATATTGGGATTTTTCCTTCAAAAGGTCATTGTCGAATTCCTTCTCATTCCTACTCCCCACTTCTTTCCCTCCTCTAATGACCCCGATGGCAACGAGACGTAAATACATTAGCAAGAAAAAAAAAAAAAAAACACCGTAACATCTCAGCCTGCTTCAACGCCATACACCACATAGCCATTACTGAGTAAAACCAGTAGGGGATTTTTTTTTTTTTTTTTTTTTTTTTTTTTTTTTTTTTTTTTTTTTTTTTTTTTTTTTTTTTTTTTTTTTTTTTTTGACAATTGGCTTGATAATCGAAGTTGTTGGTAAATAGCGAGATGACATTTTCCGCCGACAGTCATAACGTATGCGGTATATACCTCCCACGCACTATTTCGCATTCGTCCACTTGTTGCGGAATCGCGAATGCAATCAGTCGTCGCTTTGTGCGCCAGTAAATTCGGTAATACCAATTTAATGACATTAATTCCATCACGCTGTTGCAACGCGATATGAAAATTCCTGTGCATCTACGATGAGCAGAAGAAATAAAAAATAAAAAAAGGTGTTTTCATACGTCAAATAGGAGTGTGTATGAACGGGCGAGAGTGTTTCCGCGCAGCGAGTGGGCGGTTGGAAAGGTCGCTATTGTTAACCACGGTTATACGCCGTTTCCAGCGTTGCTCGGTGGCTACATTTTAATTATTATTATTAATATTTGCTCTGCGGCCTCGTACACGTCGGTGACAATACGTATTGTTCGAACTCTGCTAATCCCGGAGGCCGCTGGGACGGGGACTGTAAATTGTACGGCCGGGGGCCTTCGAGCCGAGTTTTTTCCTCCCCAGTGTGTTAATTGGCAATGGCGCTTTGTTCGGACGCGTGTTCAACTCACCGTGACGGCTTTCAGCTGTGTGTTGAATAAATTCTGCAAACTGGCGCGTGTTGCGCAAAATATTTGACCTACCTCCCAAGTCGAATCTCTATATGCCTAACATATTAATATTTTATATCAACTGTACGTTTTAAATCTTACTGATACTATAACGTATTGAATTGGAATTATTCGATGAATGATCCAAATTATAAAATTTTGTGTACAGGGTGTTACAAAAAGGTACGGTCAAACTTTCAGGAAACATTCCTCACACACAAACAAAGAAAATATGTTATGTGGACATGTGTCCGGAAACGCTTACTTTCCATGTTAGAGCTCATTTTAGTTTCGTTAGTATGTTAGTACCCTCTCCTGACCTCAACCCTTGACTTCCATTTATGGGGGCATTTGAAAGCCCTTGTCTACGCAACCCCGGTACCAAATGTAGAGACTCTTCGTGCTCGTATTGTGGACGGCTGTGATACAATACGATATTCTCCAGGGCTGCATCAGCGCATCAGGGATTCCATGCGACGGAGGGTGGATGCATGTATCCTCGCTAACGGAGGACATTTTGAACATTTCCTGTAACAAAGTGTTTGAAGTCACGCTGGTACGTTCTGTTGCTGTGTGTTTCCATTCCATGTTTAATGTGATTTGAAGAGAAGTAATAAAATGAGCTCTAACATGGAAAGTAAGCGTTTCCGGACACATGTCCACATAACATATTTTCTTTGTTTGTGTGTGAGGAATGTTTCCTGAAAGTTTGGCCGTACCTTTTTGTAACACCCTGCATATGTGCACGTATGTGTCTGAGACTCTGATAACTATGATTCGGATCTTTATGATAAAAAAGGGGGAATATGCATGCAAATATGACCTTAAAAACGCCTAAAATATGACCTAATAATTAAAATAGGACTGAACTTTTAAATTTACTATATACTGTAATGAATTATTAAGTACAGTGTTATTAGGCACCGAGTGTTCGCACAGTATGTGTGGATGTCTTGGCGGTGCGTCGTGTCAAACAGACAGCTATGCGTGACTCAACAAAGCGTCCAAATTTACACGTCCAGTGGGTGACTAAACTTTCTACCTGACTTGGACGTTCAGTGGATTTATAGCCCACCATAAATAACTAAGGCTCGCTTTCCATTTGGGCACGTTTCGGAAAAGACGCGCCAAAAGCCGTTAGGTATGGACGACGACCGAAAATCGACCGACCTTAGTGCCGTTTCTAAGTAAAGGGGCGAGCTTGCAGAGTGGTGAAAGACGACCCAGTGAATAGAGAAGCTGCCAACAATTTATCAACGTTTTGGTGTTTTTTGTTTGATCGTTTGAGCCTACCAGAAGTGGTGATTCGCCGAGGGTCATACACTACATCCCAGAGCCAAGCGTGAAACTTTTCCTCGGAGCAGGGGAAGAGATGAAGGGACACTCTAATTCTGATACTGGTCTGGTGCAGCGGCAAGTAACCTTCACCGAGGCCGGGCCCATGGGCGCCGGCAGGATTACTTTAAGGGAGGTGCATCTGTATCTTCTTTTTATACATTATATATATGACACTTATTACTAATTAACTAAGGATACTGAATTTATTGACAAGGTGTTTAACAAATTTTGACAACAACCTTAGCGCCTTAAGTTATTATTTAAACAGTGATTTTAATAATAAAATTTTCGTTTCTTAATCTTTTTCTTATTAGCAGAGAGGGCTGAGGATATTGAAAAGTTGTTGAATGGCATGAACAAAATACTGAAGGAAGACTTTGGACTTAATATAAATCAAAGTAAGACAAAAGTGATGAAATGTAGCAGAAATGATACCAATACTAGCAGATTAAATATAAAAATAGGATCTGATGCAATAGGAGAAGTGAGTGAGTTCTGTTACTTGGGAAGCAAAATTACAACCGATGGCCGAAGCAGGAATGATGTTAAAAGCAGAATAGCGCTAGCAAAAAGAGCCTTCATGAAGAAGAGAAACCTTTTAGTTTCAAATATTGATCTAGGAATTAGAAAGAACTTCTTAAAACTCTATGTGTGGAGCACAGCACTTTACGGTAGCGAAACATGGACTTTAGGAATACCGGAAAGAAAGAAACTTGAAGCATTTGAAATGTGGTGCTACAGAAGAATGCTGAAAATTAGGTGGACAGACAAAGTAAGAAATGAAAGAGTTTTGGAAATGATGGGTGAGAAAAGAAGTTTATGGAAGAAGCTTACGGAAAGAAGAGACAGGCTGGTAGGTCATATTTTGAGACATGCTGGATTGGTTAATTTGTTAGTGGAGGGAACAGTTGAAGGTAAGAACTGTAGAGGTAGACAGAGATTAGAATATATGAAGCAGATAATTGAGGACGTGGGTTGTAACAGGTATGTAGAAATGAAGAGGTTAGCACAGGATAGGAAGGGATGGAGGATTGCATCAAACCAGTCTAAAGACTGACGACAGCAAAAAAAAAAAAAAAAAAATCTTTTTCTGTATATTTACTTTCTTACCAGAGGGGTGCAAGTGCATCCCCCCTCCAGGCGCCCATGGCCACTGTACTGCCTGGGGAAGCGGTCACCACGTCCCGCTAGGCGAGAAAGCTGGACGACCCCTGCGGCGCTATTCTGGCTATTCATGCTATTCAGCGCCGCAACGTTAAAACTTCGTCCGCGACGGAAATTTCTGCAACCTGTTCTACCCAGTAATCGACCCTGAGATATTGCTCTAACTGCTTAAAATTAAAGACATTCGATGATGTATAATTGTTCATATCTTAATAAAACAAGCTTCATGTTTTCTGTAATTTCCCAATGATCAAGTTTTAACAAATTGAACACCCACTTTTCAGTCATCCTATTAAATCCAATAATATGACATATGACCAGCTAAACATTCGTATTATTCATACTTGATAATTTCTTTTTAAATTGTAAGAACAGTATGATTGAGAAGCTACTTTTCCTAAAAGCAGACACCACAATACCAAATAATCCTCAATTATACAACATCTATTTATCTCTGTAGTGTCGCTTTCATGTAGCCAGCATAAATTGCTTCCGTGCACTCACTTTGTGCTACGGCTTTTTTTTATTATTATTATTCAGTTTCATTCCATATTCTTCAAACTTATTATTCCACATTTTCAGTTTGTTTTGTATTCCTTCTTCGGTTTGATCCCATACTGCCACATCATCCGCAAACACCAATGCCTGTAGATCTCTAATGATTACTCTCTTAAGTTCTTTTAAGATGTTATTCCTATCACCGCTATGAACAGAAGAGGTGAAAGGGCACTTCCTTGTTGTACTCCTTTAATTATAATAAACCATTCAGAGTAAAAATCCCAAACATTGACACAGCTCTTGCAGTTATTGTAGAGTATCTGGATCTTTCTAATGAGGTACTCTGGTATTTTAAGTTTTCTTAGACTTTTCCAAATAGTTAATTAGGAACATTATCGTATGCGTTTTCTAGGTCCATAAACACAATGATTAGGTTTTTCCCTCTTTCCCAATATTTTTCTACCAGCATTCTCAAGGCAAATATTAGATCTGTTGTGCTCCTTCCAGCCCTAAACCCATGTTGTTTCTCTTCTAAGATGGGCTCTAATATTGTTCGTACTCGGGCTTCAACTACCTTTCCCATAATTTTGAGGCCTCTGTAGTTTTCACTTTTCCTTCTGTTCCCTTTCTTAGGAAATATCACCCCTTTTGTCCAGTCTTCTGGTATTTGATTATCATTCCATATTGCTCTGAGGACTCTATACAGCCATTGTATCCCTGGTGGACCGACAGCTTTGATCATGTCGGCTGTAACTTCGTCGGCTCCTGCCAACTTGCCACCTTTCATTTTATGGAGAGCTCGTTCAACTTCTGACCAGGTTGTTGGAGTGTCTTCATTTATCATCCTCTTCATCATCTATCCCATATGTTCATTCAGTAGCTTGTCAAAATATTGTTTCATGGCTTCCCTGATACTTCTTATATTGCGAACTATATTACCATCCGCTGTCTCTATTATATCTTATTATATTGGGAAATTAGGCGTTTGCGTCGTCTTATCGTAGGCGGTTCAATGTTACTCAAAACGGGTAGCCAGTACAGTGTAGTGGACTTGATACAGCTACTAATATCCGCATTGTGTATTTCAGTTTATATTGCTAAAAGAGAATGTAAATTTCAAATAAATAATTGAATTTTATTTTATTTGCACTTACATTATTAAAAAAAAAAGTGTGACTGCGATGCCAGATAAACGAAATTGTCTGTTGTGTAGCAGAGATAAAAATTAAAATGCGAGTCAGAGATATAAAAAATATATGTAATGTGGCGTTCGCTTAAGTTAAATGTTTACGCTGTAGTTTCTGTTGCAGTTACTGTGACAAGTAACAACATGACCTAATAATATTTTTTTACAGAATATAACAGACAGAGAGGTTTATTAAAACCCAGAGAAAGCTTACACGAACGCAGGGCCGGTTTTAGGGGGGGGGGGGGAGGTCAGAGGTCAAATGTACCCGGGCCCGCCGGCTGATGGGGGGGGGGGAGCCCGATCATCGGCTGCAGGGGCCCCCAGGCCTTACCCCGGGCCCGAAATTCCTAGCGCCACCCTGCACGAAAGTAGGTATTCACAAAACATGTCAATAAAATAAATGATAATTATTCATTATTGAAAATACATTTTACTTAAAAAATTTCTCATAACAACAATTATTTCCGTCAAATATAATAAAATGGAACATTATATAATCAAATGAAAAATTCTAGCCAAATACTCCAAAAATCTAATCACGCAAAATATCAATAAAAAATATGATAATTAATCGTTTTCCCTTAGGTGATGCTCGTCATCTTCGACGGGCGTTTAAATTATTTTCTTTATATCAAATCACTGATGATTTAAAAGTCCCACCTGCATAGCTGTCAATGTCTTTTCTAAAATAAATGTCTGTTGTTAATTCACCGGTTTCGTTTTTTGCATCAATTAATATACAATGAAGTGGTTTTAATCCAGTACAAGGATTATGGTACGGAAACCACAACGCACTTAAAGTGTACTGTGCACCTTTTAGTAGCAAGAGGTCGTTTCTTCGCCGCATCCTGCCATTAAACCGCCGCTAGCTACATCGGCGACAAGCGAGGCTCCGGATACGACGAGCAGGAATTTTTAACCCCCCAATTCACCCCTGTTTATTACGCGGGCCGAACGAGCGTCACAAACGTTTGGAAACCTTTCTCCCCCCGGGGTTGACCGCCATTGTTTGCTCATTACGGGTGGATCCAGAGCCACAAAGTGGCCAACATTTTTGAATGCGCGGGACTCGGGTGAGGGGGCAGCTAATTAGGGAACAAGTGAGGGGGTTGAGGAGTAATGTAGTTCGGGAAACACGGCCCAAGGGCTTGCGGAACATTTACTGAACCCTCTCCCGTCGGGGGAGCTTTTATCCGGGTATTTGAACGACAGTAGTGCCGGAAGGGTTGAAACCCGTTAATTGCTCGCAAATATTTACCGAAACGAGTGGGGGAAAAAATTTGCTGTTTTACGCGTTTTTACGGTGCCCTTCCCCGTACTTTTTATCTGTCAGCCGAAGGTGCAGAGCTTATTCGTCTGAAGCGCGGATCCTAGATTTTGCTAATAATATAAACCACTGTGCGGAAACGGAAATAATTTGGGCCATAGAACGAAAAGGATCTAGCTTGCAATTTCTTGTGGATCTGTCTACAGAAGCGAAATGAAATTATGAAAACGTTAGCAGTAAAATAAAAAATTGTTGAAATAATGAATCTTCTTAGTGTGTGTATATATGATGTCATGCAGTTAAAAATCTACCAGCAAGTGTAATATAGCGAAAATTATTGTATGCGGAGAAAAGGTACAATATAACGGAAACAGAGAAATAGCTAAGTTTCCATGTATTCAAACCATACCAGAAAGGCATTTTCAGGAAACAACACTTCACTGTGACATTCCAGATGGCAATGAGAGACGAAGTTGCCCGAGCGTTCATACTTTGTAGGATTACTCGAGATCATATGGCATAATGGCACTCCCTTAAAATTCATTAAGAGCAATTTCCTTGACTTTGATTTCCGAACCCCATAATCGTCTTGCTCACTACCTTTTCCCATGAGTCGGCTGCCTTTGATGAGTTTTGAGGTCACCTCATTAAAAGTATGGTTTAATATGGAACTTTGATTTTACGGTCGCATGCCCTTGTCGAAGTCAGCATTTTATACTTACAGACAGATCGTAGTGCGTACTAATGTGGGAAGTGTTGCCACCTGTCTGTCAAAGATGTAACTATGTTCTGTGTGAGGCAAATGCATTTTTTTGTTTGAAAATGTACAGTTTATGAGGCACCGGTTGTATCTGTTAGCCTTAACGCATTGAACCACACTGCTGGGTAAACTAATAAATATAGTTATATTTTACGTTTTTCATTTTTAATGCAATTTTAGGTTTTGTTATTAATACATTTTCCAACACAATGCAGAGAAAACAGAGCTTGTAATATTTGGTTTTGTGCCATTAGTGTTGGAATAAAACGAAGTTCTTAAAAATTATGCAGTGTAATTACCATAATATACCAAACAAAATTTTAAACTTAATTAATTCTATATAGTACCTACATAATAACCAAATGTCAGTGAATACATATGAGAAAACTTCAACATATAATGAAAGAACTCATTACATGTTCGTGTTGGGGAAAAAGGTTTTAGTCAATTTCACCGTCGCACGGAACATTAATTAAATAATTTCAGATTTATTCATCGGAATGTCAACAATAACAGAAAAGAGAACATTTTAATGAAGTCTGGATTGTATGAAAGCCTCAAATGTTATAAAAGTATAGGTGAAAGAAGCCTTTTACTGCATTTATTTTGTTTGTAACACACACGAACGGCGTCAAAAAGGACTGATACATAAAATAATGTAATTTATATGAAACGAATGTGTGTCAGAAACAGGAAACACTGTTATAATAATGATTTGTGGCATTTCTACCCACAATGCTAATCAGTGATAACATTTATTAAACTATTTACTCCGAAGTTGCTGTAGTAAAACAACCATCACTTATTTATCACTTATCAGAAACTAGTTCTTCTTGGAACACATGCATGTTAAGTGCGAACTCTAAATGACTTTAAAGATGCTTTTAAAAAAACTCGGTGTATTTTTCTGCGCCCCGATTACGTGTGTTTGTGTGCATAAGATCAACGAAGAAATTAATTTATTTATTTTATCAATGCTCGAATAATTCACACACATAGGAAAAATAAGACAGTAAAAATGAAATTAGAAAAAACGCTGGGAAGGAGAAGCAGATAAGTGAAGGAAGAATAAATACGGAAACATCATACTGAAGCTTAAATGCAATAACTGTTGAAATTTTTTTACTGTAATAGTGGTGTTAATGTTGAAACAATCAGGTATTCAACAATTCTGTTAAGTCCTGGATTCTTAAATTCTGTGGAAGCTGTTAATATTTAAATTTTCGAAACATTTTTTCTGTACGCCTTTTCTTTGTTCAGACAAGGAATTTCGAGAATAATTTTTCTTGCCTGATTCTTTACGAGAATCATCTTTGTTTTTCGGTAGATGCTTGGATATTTGACTATTCAATATAGAAACTAAAAAGTATCTACAAATCCCTTAAATACTCTTAAACGGGATTGATATATACTACATTTCACTGTTATTAATACATTGTTCCAAGGTTTGGAGGCTTGTTTTGCCAAGTTTGTGTCTCATGAACACGATAACCTGTGAACTTATAATGAAGCTCTGGCAATCTGCTCAGAACATTTCAGCAGTTAATGAGCGCCGTATTAATTAATTTGGCATATCGATTATACCTGAAATCATATCAACACATGCATTTCGTCATAGATAAAACAAATATCAGTCTTTGGTTCCTATTATTAATTCGGTTAGCTGGTAAGTAATTTGCGAAACAAGGTTTTTTTTTTCGTATGGCCTTGTCCACGTCAAGGTCATTAGAGGACGGAATGGATTGGAGACAAGTAAAGGAAAGGAATTCGGTTATGGTATTATAAAAGAATCATCCCGACACTTGCCTTTCGTCAATCTGGTTGGTCGGATGCGAAGACTGAGAGTTGCCACTCTACCATCCTCGCAATAGAAGTGTACTATATATCAGTCGTACGCCACATCTCTAATAATTTAGTAATACTGAGCATATAAATTACAACTATACAATGACTGCTAATGAAACTGATTTTTTCATTCGGTTATTTATTTACTGAACGCGTCTCATTTGATTCTAAGAAGCATTTTGTGGCGTTGTGTATCTTTTAAATGTGTATAAGTCTCTTATATAGAGATTTTGATTTAATAGTTTCTAATTCAGTCTATTGAGTGGCTGTCGGCTTGGAAGCTCTTTGTGGGTGATTATACTCTGAACCAGTTATCATGTCTCAGGTGGTGCATTTCTCTTATTTTGGAATGAGTGTCGTAGTTATGTCAAGGAAGAGCTGCATAATTTTTACATTATTAATTTAATGATTTTCATGCCTTGAGTTGTGGTCATAATGTAATTGTCTTGGTTCCGGTTCTTTGATTTGACAGATTATTTCATCCACATATCTGAACCAGTATAATATGTTGTGCTCTTAGCTTTTTATTATGGTACCGAATAATTCACTTTCATATGCCACAATACCTGAATTTAGGGACCCCGTTGGTAAACCATCATGTTATTTGTAATGGCAGTTGTTAAACTAAAAGTAGTTATGTGAAGTTATCAGTGTATGAATTTCTGTGAGCTCGTCAACGTATGTGTCTTGGACTGGTTTTTGTCATTATACTTTTATTTTCTCCAGACATTCATTTGTTATAATGTTACTGTACATGTCATTTATATATAATAAAAAATAGTGTTACTGAATTTGGAATCAGTTAATCTTTGTGAATTTTATGTTGTTTTTTTTTTTTAATGGCGA
Source organism: Vandiemenella viatica (assembly GCA_031002005.1). Classification (NCBI taxonomy): domain Eukaryota; kingdom Metazoa; phylum Arthropoda; class Insecta; order Orthoptera; family Morabidae; genus Vandiemenella; species Vandiemenella viatica. The sequence continues at coordinate 160,675,337 of CM061914.1, read as the reverse complement.
AAGGTGTAATACTAAAAGATTATTTTTTGCAGTCTGGTATACAAGGTAAGAAGTAGGGAATTTCTTTCAAATTAACACTGGACATATCAGTATTCGGGTTTTTGTATTTAGAGCTAAAATGCGTTGGCACTAGGATTGATTTGTGCCACGTACTGTTTTATTTATGGGTTAAAGCTGAACGTAATTGTTTTAAATAATTTTTGTTTAATTTCTGTCTTTGGGATATGCTTTAAATTTGGTAATGATGTAGTAGTTTTGAATTGCTCTGTTTTAACATCATATTGGTGTTATCTTTATCAAATGTAGTGCCTATTATGAAATTTGTGTGTTGTAGAGACCTATATTTAACTGATCTTTCCTGTTGTGAAGTATTCGGATATCATTTAGCAATGATTGGTTTTAGGTTACCAAATTTGCTTTCATCGCTGATGTTGAACTGGAATTAGGTCTGAAGTAAATGTTATTTGATTTTAAATGATCGATTTTAAAATAATTTCTGTTTTGCTTATGCAACTTCAGATGTTTCCTGTTGTATTTGTTGAACATTATAATTGGAAACAGCTGACGGGGTCGCATTAATAACTGGATTATTTGGGCAATTTTTTCAATTTCAGATAATAAAATAATTGAAAGAAAATATCACTTTATTGGCGGTCAGAATTAAATACATATTTTTAATTTGTTATCTGCCATTACTGAAAAAGTCCCAAATAATCCAGGAACCAAGAATACCTGTAGTTTTTTTATATAAAAATGAAGAGAAGCATGCTCTTGGCTGTGGTTGTCTGATACACGACAGTAACTGACTAGACATAGTTAAAGTTGTTAATTTTGGACAGACGGGAAGTCAGGAAAACCTCAACCAGCACGTACCTGCTGTTTATCTTGTGTTCCGTGCGTACTGGAATCCAATACTACCTTTAACTTCAGATTTAGATGGACAAATACAGGAAGTATCATAACACAATTCTGCATTCTGTCTACAATCTATCAAAGCTCCAATCTTTCTGACGTAATTTATCGCTTTTAATTCTTCCTCACACTAACAGAAGATCCGTTAGTACAAATCATCATGTCTGCTTGTCAAAAAATGCATAGAGTTAAACATTAAACCAATACTATATTGGTGCAGATAATAAACGAATATCCAGTTTCGACTAATAAATTTTGAAACGAAAAAGTTGCTGATTCTTTTCTTCTATTCTCGTTTGAATAACTGTTAATTAGTGGCTGCTATGGGAAATATCAGAGATTAATGATGACTGGTGAATAAGTTAATAGAATTTTATCGTTGTTCTTGCTGATGATGTAACAACCATTTTCCAGTTAAAGTGTTAACATGTACATTTTATCTTACTTTATTTAGCCTGACGCAGATAAAAAAAATTCTAAAAGAATTATTAAATTAAAGTAACTTCCACTTTGAGACAGGGGTTACGAGCGTAAAATACGCCTACTAATAAATCGTTTCTACAGAAAAGCAAACTTCTATGTAGAGGAAGGAGTAAAGGAAGTAAAAGAAAAATTTGAATTTGACGTAAGCGTTCGAGGAAAAATAATCAGTATGCTACTATTTGTTGACGACAATGTCCTATTTGTGGAACAGACACAGGATGTTGAGAAGTGACTAAATGTTATGAACAAATACTGAAGGAAGATTCTGGACCAAAAATTAAACCAAAGCAAGACAAAAGTATATAAATATAGGAGAAATTATAGCAATAATAGTAGATTAAATATAAATATAAAGTTGGATGTAAAGGAGAGTAAGTGAATTCTGCTATTTATGAAGTAAAATTACCACAGATGGCCGAAGTAGGAATGATGTTAAAATGAAAAAGAGGAATTTTTTAGTTTTAAATAATGATCTAGAACTCAGAAAAAAAGTTTTAAAACTCTATGTGTGGAGTGCAGCACGTTATGGTAGTGAAGCATGGACTTCAGGAATACCGGTGCGAACGAAAATTGAAGAATTTGAAATGTGGTGCTAGAGAAGAGTGCTGAAAGTTAAGTGGACAGATAAACTACGAAGCGAACCTGTTTCGGAGATGATTGGTGAGGAGAGAAAATTGTGGAAGAGCCTTCCTGCAAGAAGAGACAGGATGGTTGGCTACATTTTAAGACACAAGTGATGTTAATTTGTAAGTGGACGGAACAGTGGAAGGTAGCAACTGCAGATGTAGACAGAGATTAGAACATATGAAGCAGATAATTGAGGATGTTGTAAGGCGTATGTTGAGACGAAGAGTTTACCGTAATACCGTAAGAGATGGAGGATTACATCAAACCAGTCAAGAAACTGATAAAGGATTAGCTACTTTTCATTGCGAAATCTGTCTGTTACATTCCTGGACGATAACAGGGAACAAAGTATTAACGAAATTTTATTGTTACTTAAAATGCAGTTTTTCTTCAGTTGATGCTTGTTAAAGGTATTTGATACGATTACATGATAAGTGAACCATTAACGAGTATTTCATTCACTCTCTTGCCTTAGAATATTCCTCTGGCGTTATAGAAACATCCATTGGGCAAATTTTTCACACCATCAGACAATAATCTAATCTGATTTCTTTGAAGTTTATTCAGCTGCAGATAGTACTATGCCTTCTTCAGAAAGATTCGATTTTGGCTTCGCGATATCCACCGGTTCCGTCACTTTGGTCCGTGTGAATCGAGTGAAATAGCGAGGCGTGTAAAGAAGTTATCTCGGTGCACGCGCCGGAGGTGCGACCAAAGGTGATTGATGTTGCGCATATTTCAGAATCACCTGTCAATTTGCGCCGCTCTCGCCCTCTGTGAGAGCTTCAGACTTCCTCTCCGTTGATGGAGTGAAAAATGGGTTCCCCTCTGCTAACCTGCACCAGATATCCGCTGAGATCGGACCTCCAGCATAACAGGTCTCTGTGAGAGATACGCCTCCCTCTCGCTACATTTGTGCCCAAAGAAACCTCTCTGTTTCCCGGAGCTCCAATTGGTAGTTCCGATGCTCAAAGCTGAATATTCTCTACGAGGTTTCGCCTGCAACTTTACCCAGAGAAAATCCCGCAATGGCTATCAAATTACCGTCATTATGTACCAACGTTTGATGACTCCAGTTCAAAAATAAGTAAAAATCTGTAAAAGAGAAAGCCTAAAATATTAAAGACTCCAATCTTACTCAAAACATTCACTGGCAGCCGCAGTAGCGTAAGAGCTAATTTGCTAACTGTTCAAGCAGAGGGTCACCGGTTCGAGTCCGGCCGACGGTATTATTGTTTAGTGAAAGTGTGTGTAGGATAAACGGATAAATACTGGAAGACGCTTTTTTTTGCTTATGGCTTTACGTCTCGTCGACGCCGAGGTGATTAGAGGCGGTAAAGGAGTGGGGGCAAGGAACGGGAAGGAATTCGGCCATGGCCTTTTGAAGGAACCATCCCGGCATTCGGCTGGAGTGATATGGGGAAACCATGAAAAACCCAAGTCTGGATGGCCGGACAGGAATTGAACCCACATCGTCCCGAATGCGAGGCAAGAACCTTAACGGTTCACTCACCACGGTCGGTGTGGAAAACGAAATTTTATATGCATAATAGTCATACTGTATAAATATAACTGAGGAGTGCTGGCTAAATGGTTATGGACTGCAAAGCTAATAAATGTTTACAGTAGTTCTATATATTTTGTCCGGCGCAAAACTAAACTGAAATTTTAATGTTCGAAATAGATCTTAATTTCCTACTTATGACACTAGACGCCATATATTTCGGATTTTCGCATGAATTCTAAGATTTTAAAGTAGAAATCCTATCAAAATCTGTTACGTAATTTTTAGGTGATGCTGGAAAAATAGACAAAAGTTCTAAAAATGTTATTTTACTTCAGAATCTCCAAATAGTTATGAAAAACAAAATTTATAAAATATTTTCAGTGTGTAGATACAGTCCTCTTTATAAAAATACCGATTTTAAAATTGGTTGTTTTTATCAGTTCGAATATGACTTTTAGCTGAGCGTAGCCTACTTTAGCTTCACAATCAGTTAACGAATTTAGTTCATAATTTCACCTGTCTAATAGAAACTTGAATTATTTTTAAACGTATGTTAATATATTTCTAATAGAAATAATAACAGCTTTATATCTACCTAATTTACCCATTACAAAATGACGTTTGATCTAAGAGAGAGTTAAATTAATAAGTGGAAGAAAGAGCTGGTCATCTAGATCTAAATGTTTTTGGCATGTTACAAGAATGGCCGGCACAAGATTAAAGGAAATTTATTTGAAAAAAGGATAGCAGGTAAGTCCAGTTGGAAGAAAAGGAAGAAGATGGATAAACCAAATGAGGGAGAGAATAGGGAGAAGAGAATGGAATTGGGAATCTGCTATGGACAAGGACACTTTCTTTGACAGGAGATAGTAAAGATGATCGTCTATAACCACAAAACCGAAACACAGCAGGAAAACAGCAGATGGACTCAAATTATGGTGATCACTTTAACTGACGTAATATAATAATTATCTTTTTTTCCTCAAGTTTTGAAAGTTTTCTCTATGAATGAGATCTTTTTCTTGGGTATTAAAAGGTCTCATACAAGTATTAGATAATATGTCAACGAACGATAAACCATGTTGAAAATATGTATAGAGCAATAGTAATTGATTTCATGGCTATGAATATTTTCTTAGACTGATATTTTACTGGTCAGCTTCATTGGAGTACTTTCGCGAAACGTCCGACTTCGAAACTGACCTCTATAAGTTTATACTGAAGCTTCTCAAGGAGAAAAAGCTACGTGAAATACGTGCAATGTCTCCGCAGTTTAATGACTCTGTAAGAGAAGCTGCAGTTATAATGAAACTACGTCGAAAGGAGACAATTCGAGCCCTCTTCGCAAAGCAAAACATAAAGTTGAGGCGGAGCCTTCGAGAGCAAAGCAGATTCGCATTATCGGCTGCGTCCCCAAAATAAATAGTTTAATTTACGAAGAGGCGGGACACTTTTTTCCGAGTGACACTTCTGCTACGGATGAATAATTGGAAAAGTTACCTCCCTGCTATGCTGGGGAGCCTTTGTCTGGAAATGTCCAGAACAAATACACGCAGAATTGTGACTGGCGGGAAGTTGGCAGAAGTTGTCTGTAAGCAGCCCGGGAGAGAGTCTCGCAGGTGATGTATCCTGCCCCAGGCTGAGTAATAACCAGCGAATCTTTCCTTTCTCTCCCCCACTCCCACCTTACTTTTTAATCTCGGCTCGAGAGTTCGTAAAAAGATGTAACTTTGCGGAGAAGAAATGTTAGCGCTAAGATAAAAGCATAACGCCAAACATACATTTCTCGTAAGTCTGAGCGGTACTTAAAATTTAAGTACTTGAAAAAAAGTATTACTCCAGTCATATTTCTTTCGGGCGGTAGTGCCGCGAGGAAGAGGAAAAGAAAAAGCGACACTCGACTGTGCAGAGGCCGTCTATTACCCCTTCCGGCTTTTCTGGGGACTGCCAGGTTCGTGTGAACATAATGTCACGCTATTGTATTTGGTTGCTCAGTATCAACACTGAATACCAACGACAAAACAGTACTGTTAAAATAAATACCATTTCCATTTACAAAAAGCTAAATCTCAGGCTGTTGTTATTGCTAGTCCAAAACTGATAGGCATTAACTTCACATCAAATCTCCCAAAAATAAAGCTTCAGGGAACAGAGTTAAGTTATAGTGATTTTGCAAAAGATCGGAGAGTCCTAGTAGATAGTAATTTAAACTGGTTTGAGAATACTGTCTCAGTATGTCGCAAAACTTTCTCTTCCCTTCATGCTATGTATAAATGTAACAGATTCTTCCCCACACATTAAAAAAAAAAAAAAAAACACAACTTATACAGACCCTTGTGGTTCACCATATCGATTACTGTGACGTTGTTCAGTAAATTTCGAGTTCGGCAGACATAAGGAAACTTGAACTGGTTATGAACTCCTGTGTAAGGTTCATCTGTGACCTGTGACTGTACGACCATGTCTCACCTTCATCTCATCGCTTACAGTGGTTGTGCGTCTGCGATCGACGACGATTCCACACTCTATGTCTCCTTCACCGCCTCATACATCTGAAAACTCCCGCCTACCTCTGTTCCAACATCTCATACCTAGGACTTTCCCATAGTATTAACACCAGATCATTGAACTCAAACATATTAATCATCCACTCCATAGCTAAGAAACCCTAGCTAATTCCTTCTTCATTTCAGCGGCTAGATTGTGGAATGATCTTCCCCTGAAAATTAGAAATACATAAAAAAAAAAAATTAAAATTATCTGAAAAAGCATTATTTATGCGAACACTAACTTAACAACCTCTTCTTCCATACATAACTTATTTTTAGATTTCAATTATATTGATTCATACTGTGTCCACATGTTTATTCTGCCATCCCTGTTATTAGTTTGTGTCTTGCTTTTCAGCCTACAAGCATTTACTTTGTACCGTTTACTTCTTCAACATTCATTAGCATCAATTTATACCATAAAATGATTCTCTAGTTAAACATGAATATTATTAAGATTTTATTTAGTATTTTACTCCTAAATATTATTACGTTTTTAGTTAGTATTTTATTCATGAACTTTATTCAACCCACATGTGAAATAAGTTTTGTATACTGTTAGTTTGTGTAAGGTGTAAATTATTTATTATAAACACCTGGTATGATGAAAGAGAGGGCTTGACAACCCTAATTTTCCAGGCTAAAAAAATCTTTAAACAAATAAATAAACAACAAAATTTCTTTGGGGCTTAGCCATTCGTCGACTTTGAGGGCATTAAAGTTTGGAGAGGGTGTGAAGCAAGGAACGGGTAAAAATTTAACCAGTGCCCTTTGAAGTAACCTTCCCGTTATTTGCCTGAGTTATTTCGGGAAACTAGGGAAAATCATAATCTGGGTGACCGGACGGGAGTTCAAACCCATGACCTCCCATTGCCAGGACCTAGACTTTCTGCTCGTCCACTACACTTGGTTGCAATTAAAGATCTGTATAACATGCAGAATCACTTTACTGTTACATATATTCGTAACTTTCAAGAGTACGTGGACCAGTTGTTCCTTTAAGAGTTAAGCAGACAATCGTGACATCCAGTTTACGGAGATATCTAAGCGAATTAGGCGTAAGCACATTTCAGACCAGCAAAATGCAGTTTTTGAGATCATTTGTGGCAGAAACAATAATGAACGAAATTTGAAATGAACATACAGTAGAACGTCAATTATCCGAACAACTTTTTTTTTTTTACTTTTTTTTAAAATAAACTGTGCACTATTTTACAAAAGCGTCAACTTTTTTCTATTTACAGATTTACAGCATTTACACGTTTGCACTTGATTTATTCCGAAATTCCACTAAGAACAAATACAAAGACTTTAATCCTTTACACCTTTCGTTTGTTGTTGTATTACCGTCACAATATCCTGGTGACCAACTGCACGCTGGTTTTGATGCTGAATGTTTGTTGCAATCGCGAGGCGACGACAGTTATGCCAGTGTGCCGGTAGTTATGAGTTTATTTTAGAAATCTGAAACCAGCTGTAATCAACCTGGGCCTTTGTTATTGATTTCCTGTTTGGTGAGTTCTGTTGAATTTAGGAACCTGTAACAACATTATACGGCTATAATAGCATCATGTTCATCTTCTAAAATGAAGCATAAGTGCCTCGAAAATGAAGCAGAATGAAATTAAAGATTTTTTTTTTTTTTTTTTTTTTTTTTTTTTTTTTTTTTTTCCTTTTTTGCTAATGTAATTTTAAAGGCAAAGTAAAAACTATACACACTGTAACAGCCCTCAAATCTAAACATAAATGGAATTTTATTTTATGAAGTATTTGTAGTAAGCTTGAGTTTGGTTGAATAGGATCATAAATGTTTGTTTTACAATTTACTACAAATCAATGTATATAGACTTTGTTTTATTAAAATAAATTATTTAAAGGCCATTTAATATGTCTAAGGACAGAATTGTACAAGAGAATTGCTTAAATTTTCGTAATTGTAGGTAAAAAGGCAAGTTACGATGTCTAAAGGACAATTTACAACATTTTACAATGATTTCTGTGAATAATTTTGTGTTTAAATTTCTGACCATTTTATAATGGTTGTAAATGATTATGTCTTAATTCTAATTACTTTTAATATGTTTCAATTGTTTAAGTATTGTTAATGTTCGAGAAATGTCTGTCGAAATCCATTTTAGTGTTCTAGAAATTTCGATGGAGCTTATATAAAGCGACTATCCGAGACAGAGAGACAGACTTAATTTACGACGGCCAGGGACTGCAATCGCTGGATTGTATGTATGCATATAACCAATATCTTTGATGTCGTGCTTATGAAAATAAAAACAAGAATAAATTGAACTGTATGGTGGACTGGTTATTTAGACTCCTGGAAATTGAAATAAGAACACCGTGAATTCATTGTCCCAGGAATGGGAAACTTTATATACACATTCCTGGGGTCAGATACAACACATGATCACACAGACAGAACCATAGGCACATAGACACAGGCAACAGAGCATGCACAATGTCGGCACTAGTACCATGTATATCCTCCTTTCGCAGCAATGCAGGCTGCAATTCTCCCATGGAGACGATCGTAGAGGTGCTGGATGTAGTCCTGTGGAACGGCATGCCAAGCCATTTCCACCTGGCGCCTCAGCTGGACCAGCGTTCGTGCTGGACGTGCAGACCGCGTGAGACGACGTTTCATCCAGTCCCAAACATGCTAAATGGGGGACAGATCCGGAGATCTCGCTGGCCAGGGTAGTTGACTTACACCTTCTAGAGCACGTTGGGTGGCACGGGATACATGTGGACGTGCATTGTCCTGTTGGAACAGCATGTTCCCTTGCCGGTCTAGGAATGGTAGAACGATGGGTTCGATGACGGTTTGAATGTACTGTGCACTGTTCAGTGTCCCCTCGACGATCACCAGAGGTGTACGGTCAGTGTAGGAGATCGTTCCCCACACCATGATGCCGGGTGTTGGCCCTGTGTGCCTCGGTCGTATGCAGTCCTGATTGTGGCGCTCACCTGCACGGCGCCAAACACGCATACGACCATCATTGGCACCAAGGCAGAAGCGACTCTCATCACTGAAGACGACACGTCTCCATTCGTCCCTCCATACACGCCTGTCGCGACACCACTGGAGGCGGGCTGCACGATGTTGGGGCGTGAGCGGAAGACGAACTAACGGTGCGCGGGACCGTAGCCCAGCTTCATGGAGACGGTTGCGAATGGTCCTCTCTGTTACCCCAGGAGCAACAGTGTCCCTAATTTGCCGGGAAGTGGCGGTGCGGTCCCCTACGGCACTGCGTAGGATGCGATGGTCTTGGCGTGCGTCCGTGCGTCGCTGCTGTCCGGACCCAGGTCGACGGGCACGTGCACCTTCCGCCGACCACTGGCGACAGCATCGATGTACTGTGGAGACCTCGCGCCCCACATGTTGAGCAATTCGGCGGTACGTCCACCCGGCCTCCCGCATGCCCACTATACGCCCTCGCTCAAAGTAGGTCAACTGCACATACGGTTCACGTACACGCTGTGGCGGCATGCTACCACTGTTAAAGACTGAGATGGAGCTCCGTATGCCACGGCAAACTGGCTGACACTGACTGCGGCGGTGCCCAACCGCTGCGCAGCTAGCGCCCTTCGACGGCCAACACTGCTGTTCCTAGTGTGTCCGCTGTGCCGTGCGTTTGATCATTGCTTGTACAGCCCTCTCGTAGTGTCCGGCGCAAGTATGGTGGGTCTTACACACCGGCGTCAATGTGTTCTTATTTCAATTTCCAGGAGTGTATCATATTAATTAAACTACGAAGCATCTAATAACACCTTAACTATACAAATCGATAATCCGAAACACCCTCGGTCCCATTTAGTTAGGATTACCGACGCTCTAGTGTATTAGATGTATCACAGAAGCAAACTTTGCAGTCGAAGAAGGTCTGATCATTGCAAGGACAGTAGACACCGATGCACCACACTGAAATAAAAAGGCAGCGTATGAGTGTTCAGGGAGGAAGACCACTCGGATGAATGGGCAGGATTATGGACTCTTTACAACATTAAGGAGAAAACTAATTAGCTATGCAGAGAGAAATAAGTTATCAGCACAGTAATAAATGAAGGAACATTTTTGGAAAATAACCTCACCGCTGAAATAATACCATTTTGATGATGTAACACGCAGTTTAGTTTGGTTTACTTCTAAATTCGCCAGCTTGAATTTACATGTCGTATTTTGTATGATCACCAGATTTCGCTCCAATATGTGTAATCCAAATCATTTGCTAATAATATTTTTCAGCGCCGGTAGTACTGTAATCCTGAGATATACATTTGGCACCATGAAATGAAAATATATATTCTTTAAGGCCACTCAGCGTTTGGGTTTCTAGGTAAATAAACTTGTTAGCATTTTGGGATTCTGCCAGATCATTAATCTGACCTTTGGCTCACATTCGGCTCAAGGCCCATGTTTGCATATGAGATATTCCGTTGAATGCAGTCCTTGGAAACGCTTCATCGGCGCCCTGAACATTGCGATAGAATATAATTTGAGTAAGTGATGTAATACTTCTACTTTTGTCTGACCTCAAAAACTCTTAGAGAGGGTAAAGCATCATATATGACTCATGCCTTTCGCACACTCCATGATGTTTCTGAATTTGGAGTACAAATTGATACAATTTTATAATATACTAGTGTAAGCCCATGACTGTTTTTTACGTATCGTCATGGGTCTAGAATAGTTCCAGTTTTTACGATGAAAGATTATGACAGGTTGATCTGATCTGGCCAAATATAAGCCTGACCTGTGTTTCACCCTTAGGATTAATAAAATCTCTTGAGCTTGAAGAACTTAGGAACATTAATAGAGGTAGGCATTAAACACGGACAGGAACGATCGCGCTATCGTGTAACTGTTTCAAAGGTCATACACTCGAAGTTGAATTGTATTTGACCCTTAAAGTTCACTCTGCAAAATTTTTTTTTGAAAAAAATCCTTTTTTCTTCGAAAGAATCACGTTGTTTATTATTGAAATTGGGCAAACACTCATAATGTAAACATTGGTCATAGTATCTGTAACGGCCAGAGAACTTAATACACATTGCATATTATGAAACAGTTGAGCAATTACGCAGAAATAAGTTGCCAGAATATCGATTCGGTGAAACCTTTGGTCTGATGTCCACTTAAAATAACCTAAAAACTCACATACAGTGAACATTAATAAAGACCAATAACGAAAGTGGTCAGGAAAATGCCTAAAAACAAATAAACCGTAAAGCATAAATTTTGGTCAAGCAACAACATTAGTGAAAGTTGTAATTAAACTGAAACTAAGCCGAAATGACCATTGGCATTCGTGGTTACAACAGAGACTATGAGTAATTCAATTTTTTTAAAGTTTTTAAGTTGCATTAATTAGTAACATGTTACTGAAAAGCAGATGGACGTTTTATCAGCCACAAATTTGTTTAATTGTTTTAAACGATGATACGCTATGAAAAGCAAACTTAATGAATGTATTATGTCAATTAATTTGGTAGCAGTTGCTTAGTAATTAAATTATAGATATAACCACAAAGTCCTTCTAATGGTATCTCTGGTCGCTGTTTTGTGAGCGAAAGCTGACACGTGAGGTGAGTGGGTGACCTTACGAAATTATATAGTAGAGATTGTTATAGTAACAGTAATTTCTATTTAGACATCAAGAATTATAATAGAATTATTTAAATAAGGTTACTATAATGGAGGTTTCATCATTTTAAGTGTGCATGACGGCAGAATCTATACCTTGTTTCTCGCACACGAATTAACTAATTTAGTTTATATATTGTATTGTCCAGATTGACGACTTGAATTTTGTATTTGGAATGAACTAGATCAAGCATGTCAGTCCGCAGGAAGTTGATGAATTGTATGATGTTAGTCACTGTCCATTTTATTCGTCCTATGATTTTGCATGTAGTATAAATGCGGAACATATATTGCACTGTATAGTTTCTGGAAATCACTCAAGGTTAATGCCGGAACGTATCCTTACAAAGGCGATAGACGAATTCATTCCCAACCCTTATCTCCAATCATCTCGGTGTCAATCAGGCATAAAGCCACAAGGAAAATAAAAAAAATACAAGCTTTCAGAAATTTTCATAATGCAATGACGGTGCAAACTTTGACGTTTGGATCAAATGTGGACCGTGGAGGAACAAGAAGCAAGAAAAATCCACTAAGAGTTGATTAATATTCTAAGCAATGTTTTATTAGGGAAATCTCGAGAAATCTTCCTATTTAAGGGGAATGTCATATCAATACTTAACGCGCACAGGGAATACAAGAGTGTGTAGCATAACGAGCCCTAAGGAGAAATTAAAACGAACTGTAGGTTACTCCGAGAAAAGTTTGTTGTCATGGGAATAAGAGAGTAACAGAAAGGGCGATGAATGACGTTAGTGTGTGTACGGGTCGAAGTTGTTCTGCCAGTCATTGCTAAAGAAAAGGACCGTTGAGCTTGGGAAACCTGACTTTTGAATGTATCTTATATAAATAAATAATGAATGACATGAAAGTTTATTATTACTCAAATAAAAAAAGGTTAAATTCATAAATTTGGAGATTCAATTTCAAAAAGATTGATTACGAAAGCTTCCGCGGTCACTGTATGTATTATCTTTGTTCTTCGGATAGAACCGCTTTGATTTATTAAAACCTAAGGTTTCTGCCATCGTGCTGTGGCTTTCATCAGAGGATTCTACTATATAAGACGATAGCGGCAAACTAACAGAGCTGAACTGTGTAGCGTTAGGTCTAAGGAGAAGCAGTCCCCAGATGAAAGCCACAGCACGATGGCAGAACCGTTAGGTTTTAATAAATCGACGCTGCTCCACCTGGAGAACCTAGATAATACTGACAAAAAGATTGTTTGATACGGAGAAGCTATATGGACTTATCAGATGAAGGCAATGTGAAGTTTCTGACATACAAGAACAGAGAAGACGCTTTTAAAAATACACTATTACAGGATTTAGGTAATTATAGATAATTATTCTTAACACGTAAAATGTCGATTTAAAATTTACGTATGAAGATGGTGGCAATAAAATATTCCGAAACGTACAAATGTTAATTCATATGACATCGCCAACCGGGAGATTCTGAAGGGTAGTGACAGAGTTTCGATTTTTCCTGCATTCCGTCTCCGACGTTGCTGGACTTAAGATCAACGAGCAATTCGAACCTCGCAGTGTTCGTAGCGTATTTCACAAAAGAAAGTTATGACGAAGGCGAGTAGCATCTTAACTGTGTGTAGAAATTCCAGACCAGACCAGTATTCGAATCGGAGACTCGGGTGCTCAAGAGTGAAAACATTATAAAGGTATTTTTATCATATTCCAAAAAAAATTATATGTAAGATGTCACGAATTATTGTGACAGTCTGATTTGTAGAAAGTTGTACAGGACATGCGTAGCATGCAAAGTGTCACAAATATTGTAACGGTTTTTCAGATCATTAATCCATTACGAGATTTCAGTAAAAAAAAATAAGGTTCACACGAAATCAATAATATTGATGTGAACTTGACGGAACTATTGACTAACTTCTATATCGTTTTCGGTCAGGTGATGCATACTAAATATGGATGTGGATAAAACATGTTATAGCATTAATATAAGTATCTCCTTTTTTTCGCTTATGACTTTAAACCTCGGTGACATCGAGGTCATTAGAGTCGGGAAAGGACTGGGGTCAAGGAACAGGAAGGAATACGGCGTTTTGAAGGAAGCATCTCCTGGAGGATTTGGGGAAACCATGGAAAACCTAAATCTGGATACCCAGACGGTGATTCTAATCTGCGACCTCCCGAAAGCGAGGGCAGAGGCCAGGACGTTACTGCTCACCAACCAGTAACCACACCTGGTTTACAAGCACCGCCAACGAGTGTAGCCAACAGCTTCATAGCACGTCCAGACTTCAACACAGCCACACGGTAAAAAAGAAAACACAACTTGCGCATTTGGATACTAGCCCAAAAAATGTTCTACATTCTACAGGACAAGGGGAAGAATTTGGAAGGATACTTATCGATCGTTAAAATCAAGATCTGGACCATGAAAAAATAAAAAATAAATACAAAGAATCGCATAGAAACTTTTTGGAGAAACGCTCGTTAAGACCGTCAGTTAACAAGATGCATTATGATCAAATTTAAAATGTAATTTCCGTATTTATGCACACGTATGTACTTTAAGAATGCACGTTCAGTATTTTCGACTTATTACAGTTATTATTCTAACGCATAACACTTGATTGCATGCAATATAACATTTTCCTTCTTCCCGACAAGGCCTGCTGGGACAATGTACCCGTTTCAATTCTTCATCCTTTGGTAGCGTCCATAAGGAACGTGACTCGGTCTAGAGGGGGGGGGTGGAGTGTGGGGGACGGAAGGGGGGCGGAGTGGTGGGGGAGGTGGATGGAGGGTGGCGGAGGGGAGTGGAAAGCTACTCTGAGCTACGAGGGGGAGGGGGTTTCGAGTAAGGCCACGTGGCTTTTCGTTCATATAATTTGTCACAGTTAAAAATAAGGTATAAAACACACAACAGCATGTGAATACTAATTTCGATCATTTAATTATATCCATGTGTAATTTCCGATAGCCTGACAGGAGAAAACAGTACAAAATGTCTTCTCGATTTAATAGGAGAAAAAAAAGCTTCGTGTCATTCTCGGGGGGGGGGGGGGGGGAGGCAGATGGAAAAGCCACGTCGGGCTATGTTGGGGGATAGAGGGCTCACAGGAGGACAAAATGGAGCTACTTGGTTTATGGACGCTCCCTTTGTTTTTTGTTTTTATCAATCCAATATTCTTTCATAGTTTCACTATGTTTCTTCCTTGTGTCCTCAGACCACAGATTTCTTTCCTCTTCTGCCTTGGAATACTTCCATACTTAATGCCTTCTTTCTAATGATCCGTCTTTCCATAATTTCCTCGTCTGCTATTTTATTTCTTTTCAAATCTTTCTTAACCTCACAAACCCAGTTGGTTGTTGATTTTTCACCAAACATAATTGAATATCTTTTTCGTTAATCTGTTATCTTTTTCATTCTATAGATATATCCAAAAAACAGCAAACATTTAGGACGGCCAGTTCCTTTCCTCTGGGACCTACAGTTTAACGTCGAATCCGAACCACGGAACGACTTGACATAGCTCATATGATCAAAAACATGTCTTAAAAATTTCTGCGCCTACGTTATTGTAATATTTTTTAAATAATAATAATTTATTATTATTATTTATTTAAAAAGAAAAACCATTGCTTCACCTGATGTTCGGGGCAGTGATTGCGTGGGTGCGCTTTGTTCCCTCTCAAATTATTCTCTGTTTAGCCTCTCTTCAAGGAAATTCGCTTTTGCCACACCGCGTCCGCAGAGTGTCTTGGATGTGTCGCTTGGAGGTTCGTCATTGAATGGCCGTTTTCCCTTTGTGTGACACAGAACCCACTCCCTCGCATCCTACGGCTCCTGCGAGGGCAATAAAGCAACTTTCTTGTACCTTCTGTCGGCCGGCCGCTTGGTTTCCAAACCATGAATATCACATTGTGCTCCGCAGCCGGTAATGAATCGCCGCGGGCACTTTTTGCACGTGAGCGGGTCCGACCTCCCATGGAGCTGGACTTGGTCCTTTGTCTCTTCTGTCCGTACGTGGAATCCCTCTTGTGTTCCCCACCTGTCAGCGACACACTGCCCGGAGAAAGGAATCCAGTGAAACGTACAGTCACAGTTTATCACACCAAACGTCAGCAAGCGAAAGGCATGGACTCTGCATTCTACCCCGTTGGCTGCTGAAATTTTGGTTTTTCCGAGGTTATATCTCCCCTTCTCGTCTTTGGTAACGCATACGAGCAAACCTTTTAAAACAAAATCTGTCGTAATTCTGTCTCATTAATGTTTGATTTAGTCTCTGCTATTTCTGATACGAGTAAATTGTATATCAAGGTGGATGCAAACTCTACATGACTATTTGGAAAGAATTTTTCTAGGGATTTCTTCGAACTAACAGCATTTTCTGTGAGACTTTAAATTAATTAAGAAACAATCCAAGCCACGAGTAAAGAATTTCGTACTTCAGGGTTTAGGGTTATCGACAACAAGATAATTAGATTTTTGTGCGAATCGTCCTGATTATGTGGTTAAATCTCCAATGTTTGTGTTTATCAGTATCACGAATATTATTCATATGTTTAATCTAAAAACATGGTCTATTTGTTGTTTCAAATTAATAAGTCACGGATGAAGCGGAAGTTGTAAATCAGTATGAAAAGTGAAAGAAAAGTTTTGCTTAGCCTAACTTGAGAAGTCATTAATCAAAACGTAATCGATGAATACTTAGAAGTAAAAGAGTATAAAAAAGACTAGGTAGTATAAAAATTTACTTTCAAATATTATAAGAGAAAGAAACGAGGTGTTTTGAAAGTTTTTAGCAGATTAGTACATCATAGGACAACTAAGTTTAAAAGGAGAAGTAAGACATTCTCATCCTGACTGGAAAAAAAAAAATTATGTTAGAAATAAATTAATAATTAGTTTAAGACATGGTCACCGAAAAAAAAAAACCGCTTCACAGTTGCGTATAAAAGTAAAGATACACATTTCACTTCTATGGGTAAAGCTTTGCTGAGTTGTATCCCGTGATTAGGCCAGAATAAGTAGGTTACAACCGGAGGCTCAACTAGTTTGGAAAGGTATTTTTTGTAAAGGAGTTATGGTCCCGAAAAAATTATGACAGGAGGTCATGAACAATTTTAGCAGAAAAGAGAAACAATGTAAAATTTGAGTAATGAGAAATGAGGTCTCTAGGAAAGTTGTGATCCGGCCATAAACTGCATCACAAATAATATTAATAATAAAAACCTGAAAAATAATCATATATACTTTTTATCTCTCTTTCATATTGTTTGCTACTAAACGGAAGTATGAAATTCCAATTATTAGATTTCAATAACTCCGTCTTACTCTAATAATAATAAATATCGTAATAAGTATCTGTGTTAAAACTGAAGTTTCCGCTCCTTGTCGTCTTTTTCTCTACGTTTTCCGCTACTCAGCAGTAGTGTCAACTTTACGGCTGTAAATTCCCCGACGGAAGGGAAGGACAGCGCTTGCTCGTCAGTGTTGTTTGCCTCTCGGCGCCCGTGGAGGCAACATCGCCGCCGAGAGGGCACTTTGTATTTATTCAAAGAGCAGTCGGCGTTTCCTCAAGCTCCGCCGAAAACACGGGCGGCAGTGATAAAATACATGTAATGAATATAAAACATTCAGGGAGGCGCTGTCTCGTGTTTACCCTTTACGAGCAGTAAACAGGGCTGTCCGCTCCTCCCGTCTGGGCCGGGCTTCCGGTTTATGAGCCTCACGGGGAACGATTGTCTAGTCGCTACTGAGCTTTCAGATCCACTACACTCGCGCTGATGCGATGCGAGGGTCAGAACGTCTCGAGATAAGCAGTCTAGCAACAAAATCTCGAATTAATTCTACAAAGAATCGATTAATTTTCTGTTGCCGACAATATTCGAACTGCGAACAGAAAGTAACGAACTTATATCCAGAACATTTCTTCAATGATTCCTGGCTCTCACGCAGGACGCTCAGACTCGATTCCCGGTACCAGAACCAGGAAAAGTACGAAATGAGCTTATTCTGGAAATGATGGGCGAGAAAAGAAGTTTGGGGAAGAGTTTTAAAGAAGAGACAGGATTGTTGGACAGGTTTAAAGAGATTGGGATTTGTTAGTGAAGGGAACAGTCTAAGGTAAAAACTGTAGAGGAAGCTAATAATTCAGGAAATGTAAGGGCTATGTTGAGATGAAGAGGTTAGCGCATATAGGAAGAGATGGAGGATTCCACTAAAACATTCGACCATTGATTTAGCTAACTTGTGAGATGTTCTGCAACAGGAGTAATTTATCGAGATATTATTAACTCTTGAACATTGTCTAACATAGCAGTAAAACAATTTCCTCATATTAGTAAAAATTCACTACAGGACATTTCTTGTTATTATTTTATGATTCATCGACGTGGATGTGAGTAGAGCTGGCACAGGACTATGGACAAGGAACGGCGAAGGAACCATCTTGGCATCCGCCTGAATTTTGACAGGCGAATCAATTGCTAAAATCACGTTTCATGAAATTTGATGTCCGAACGTTAACCTCTAAACCACCGTCGTCGGCAACACGGGATAATTCCTTAAGATGCAAGATGGCACCTGAAATGAACTGATATAGCTTCAAAAGTTAAGTGACGAAAGAAAATCAGTTTAGCAATACTGTAGATGTGATATATCGTGTTGATTTTGATTCAAAGGACAGTAAATAACGTATTGCGCATCAGTTTCGTTCGTCAGCTTATTGGCACGGATTTGCCATTACAAGCACAGTGGTTTATATAAGAAGGAGCCCCACTGCACATACAGAAATCCAATGATAATGTTTTAGACTTTCTGCACGAAAATTTTAACGTACGAGTTGTCTCAGAACGATTACCTGGTGGCTTTGCATGTGGACAATATTGCCCCTTCCAATAGTTCGAATCTGCACCGTTGTGATTACTTTATTATAGGATACCTTAACGAAAAGATTTTGATCTAAAACATTGTTGGCACTAAAAGTAATAGTCGTTGAGGCTTGTAACGAAATATCAGTGGATATATTGAGCAGGATAATCAACATCCCAAATCATATGGAACATCTCACTTCGATGATCCAGGTAATTAGCCGTCTCTTTATGTTTTCCTTTTATGCAACACGATTATAAAAGATTTAAATCAAACCAAGTGCTGATCCATTACGCTGGTCACAAAAATCCATTTTCAGCTGACTATCCTGGCAAGTAACTTTGCAGGATATAAAATTCTAAAATAACCCTAAAATTCTGATGTTTTCCTGAATCTTGGTTTATGAGTAGCAATGTTTTTCTTATAATCTTAATAAAATGGCAGATTATCAATTCCAACGTTTATGATGAGTGACCCGGGACCCTGGTACTTGATTCCCATACCGGAACTGTTGCGGGCTCGAAGCTAGAGAGTTCTTCCTCACAAAGCTTAATTTGAATGTCTGAACAGCATTAAAAATGTTTTGTGTTACGGATTAGCTAGTACCATTGAGAAAGAAACTCCACGGTTTGCCGAGATCTTACACAGATTAAATCATCCTAGTCCTAGAGCTACGACATAGAAAAGGGCAAAGATGTTGCACTTCCAGCAAGCCAGGTAAAAATGTAGTACATTAGCTGTCTGTAAGTAACATGACGTTTAGGCATGGCAACACTGTGTTGTTTGAAATTTGACACACTTTATTTGAATAATGTTTGGGAATACGATTTTTCTGTATAGTGTAGAGAAGATTGATGTCATGTTAAAAAATAAATATCAAGTTGAAAAAAGATACACGTTTTGTTTGAGCTTATTGGAAGAATAAAGATAACGGAGGTTTTTTATTATGTATGTGCAGAATGCCACCAGGGAAAGTAGGACCAGAAAAAGTTGCTGTAATTACATAGAGGTTCAAATTGACCTGAGTGATTCTCCGCCTACAGTAGTTTCTACCCCTATCAACTGATTATAATAATAATTTAGTGTGGTTTTAATGATCAAGAAAGATTTTTTTTTAAAATATATATTTAAAAAAAAAAAAAAACCCAGCGAAATCCGCTTGAGTCGTAGACACCTAACTTAACGCGACAATCGTACAGAGGCCTGCAGTTTAACAAGTCTGAACTACGGAAACACCCCGTCGCACCTCGCCAGTGCAAAGAAAAATGTTCCAAAAGTCGAAGACTAGCGATGACCTACGATGCTCATAAGGATTAGCCGCGTAACCAACATACTTTTCAAATGTCATCTAACATTTTAAAATCAAGGGAAAGATTAATAAATTGGACGAGGATACCTCCTTCTTCGAGTGAAATTAATCGGGTTGACCAGTTGTGTGTTTTTACTTAGTTGAGAAATCATCAATCTTATCTGGAAATTGTTTTGTAGTCGTATGTATCTACATCGTTTTCGCTCTCTGCCAAAAAATTTCAGATTAACTTCCTTTGAAACTGAAAATACGGTTTAACTAGTACTGACAATCCCATTAACTCGAGTGTGGTGGGTGAGCGGTAACGCTGTGGCGTTGCATTTGAGAGGACGCGGGTTCGAATCCCATACAGATTCGGTTTTTCTATAGTTACTCACAGTTACTCGAGGTGAACACTGAAATGGTTCCCTCTAATGGCAATGGCAGAATTCCATCCCGTACCTTGACCCCTGTCCTTACCCGCCTATAATGACGTAGACGTCGATCAGGCATAAAGCTAGAAGGAAAGATATCTAGACCGTAACGTCTGTTCTGAGGTGGTATAAAATGACCGTTTGCAGTAAGTGACGAAAAGATGTTACCGACTAGTTTCGTTTCACCTGAAATCTATATTAACTACCTACTGTAATGAGCTGCATTCCTCTAACCTAGGCAGCGTGGGACGATTCTGGGAAAGCGGTTCCGTTGAGACCATTCGCCAAACCACCTGCTGGGCTGTCACCCATATGAATGGAAGCAGTGAGAAGGTACAACGTGGTGACAAAAGCTTTGGGACGCATTGTGAGAAGTTACAAGCAACTCGGCATTCCGAGTACTCCTCGCAGACAACAACAGGGAGACAGCCAGCCTATGAAATATAGGGACACACCACTGGGATATTTCCTTTTACTTTGTTTCATGGAATCCTGCCCCGAGGCGGGTAGTGGAGAAGAGCCTTATTGACTGTGTGTCGGTGTGGGAGGACGGACTGGCCGGACTACCGCCATTCTCTGTGGGTCTGAGACGCGCTTCCCGTCACCGGCAGTGTCGAAAAATACCCCTGAGTAGCTATCCTGACTAGCTAGAGACTTTTATATACAGGGTGTTACAAAAAGGTACGGCCAAACTTTCAGGAAACATTCCTCGCACACAAACAAAGAAAATATGTTATGTGGACATGTTTCCGGAAACGCTTACTTTCCATGTTAAATCTCATTTTATTATTTCTCTTCAAATCACATTAAACATGGAATGGAAACACACAGCAACAGAACGTACCAGCGTGACTTCAAACACTTTGTTACAGGAAATGTTCAAAATGTCCTCCGTTAGCGAGGATACATGCATCCACCCTCCGTCGCATGGAATCCCTGATGCGCTGATGCAGCCCTGGAGAATGGCGTATGTATCACAGCCGTCCACAATACGAGCACGAAGAGTCTCTACATTTGGTACCGGGGTTGCGTAGACAAGGGCTTTCAAATGCCCCCATAAATGGAAGTCAAGAGGGTTGAGGTCAGGAGGGCGTGGGAGACATGGGATTGGTCAGTACAGTACATACTAACGAAACTAAAATGAGCTCTAACATGGAAAGTAAGCGTTTCCGGACATATGTCCAAATAACATATTTTCTTTGTTTGTGTGTGAGGAATGTTTCCTGAAAGTTTGGCCGTACCTTTTTGTAACACCCTATATATATATATATATAAACGTTTCTCGGGAAACAAACCGACTAAAATTATTATTGATGCACAATATTTCGGCGACAATAATCTCCGGCGCCATCTTCAGGTGCAGTTGTAAGCCTTGAAGTCTGTCTTGAATTCTGCCTTGAGCGTGTTGAAGACAGAGTATATTGTCGCCGAAATATTGTGCATCAATAACAATTTTACTCGGTTTGTTTTACCGAGAAACGTGTATAAATAAATAACGCCGAAAAAAATTGCATTCATTTATAGCTAGAGACTTGTTTGAAAGAGCAAACTGAGCCAACCATCTGCAAAACTATTCACATGTTAAATTTTCTGTCATTTAGTTAGTTAAGTATGTTCATTATCTTTTGTGAACCCATTTCTTTGTGTTCTTGTAACCCTTTAGACGTGTCATGTACGAGGCGTAATATTAATATGTTGATTGAGTGATATCAAGTAGTCTTTATTGCTGTGGCAATACAGTGCGCCTAGCAAGTTTTAAAGTAGAGCCACCACTAAACAGACTATGACACTACTTTAGAGAGCTTCGGCATGCGCAATTCTGACTGAGAGGCTTGCGCTAGCATGAGACACTTATGGCGCCATCAGAGCGCCGCCGCCGTGTCCAAACATGACAGAGCATAGTTGGATAAAATAAAGCTGAAAAAGCTTCGTAACAGGGAAGATCATCCTCCGGACACCTATTTCGTGTGCGATAGATGTGGCAAGATTTGTAGCGCCGCCATAGGACTATTCAGCCACAAAAGAAGATGTGGTGCACTCAACCCTGGCGATAAGTGAGTTATTACTACAATGATCTGCGAAGATGTTGTGGCCAGTATATATACCTACTATATATATATATACATACAACTATATAAGGATAAGTAAATAAAACATGTTCGTCATTCCTAGCCGTCTTCATCTTGGTATTTGTTAGGTCGTATTTCCCTTTCCTTCCACAGTTTTATTGCATTAAAAGCATTTCCCTGTTCATTGTATATATATATTTTATTTTACAATTTAATTCTTCATAGTTTTGTTGCAGTTCCTTCCAGGCTGATCTATCTTGAGCCAATCTCTTCCGGTTCACGCCTCTAATTCGACGTATATTCTTATCCCAGCGATCCGGAGGTTTTCCTCTTGCTCTTTTCAGGTTACTTGATATCCAATCCAGTACTGCCGCAGTCCATATGTCACATCTTTTGCGAGAAATACGACCAGCCCATTTCCATTTTTGGGTCATGACTCTCTCTAAGATGGTTACTGACCGAATGTACACGGCCCTTTTATGTCAGCAGTCAAAGTTCGTAAAGAGCAAAAACCAGACCATCGATGTATATATATATATCGGATCGAGAGTATGGGGCTACGCTACTAGATGGCGCCACAGACGCAGCGAGCAAGCAGGATGCCAGCGCCTCAGCGACTGCAGAGTGACCTACGAGGAGCTACTTAACCGCAGCGCACAGAAGACTGGCTCTCTTCATGCCCGACCACCGAGGCAACATTATTCCGCTATCTGTCAATGTTTATTGTGAGACCGAGTCTAATATACCGAGTCCTTGTATCAGCTGTGTTCTCGTGGTTACTCTAAACCGGGAACTCCATTCAACCCTCCCGACTCCTGATCTTTCCCAGAGAGAAAGAGAGAGAGGGGGGGGGGCGAGGGAGAGAGAGATAACACAGGTACTATATTGTAGCGTTAATAATTTGTTTCTATTAATTTCTTACGTAATCATTGATGTAGGATAGGTGCAGGGAAGTTTTGAGTTAATGTTTTCAATGTTAAGGCTTATAAATATATATTAATGCATTCCAAAAATTTAGATTATTACGTTTGTATGCACATAAACCGAAGAGCTGAAGACGTCAAGAAATATCAACGTTGTAACAGTTACAAGGAACTAATAATTTCCACCGATTGTTTTTCTGATGTGCAAATTGCCAGCCGGGGAGTATGAAACACGCAGAAGCGCTAAGTGTTGCCCCCCGAGACTAATTTGGCAACACGCGGCGACCGTGTTTGCACGTTGCGATATCACTCGTCCGCGGGACAGATCAGCTGCCGGTCGGAAATCCTTGTGGATCGCCGGTAATGTGCCAATAATCGGGGCGGCCACACACGCGTCTGGGCGGAGCGCATTGTGTTTAACGGCGTAATTGAAACAGGCCGCCCGGGTCCCACGAGTAATCTCGGCACTAATCGATTTCCCATTCAGTAATCATACGAGGAGCGGCCGCCGGTTGTTCAACTCACAGTCGGCATAAAGGAGCTCAGGGCAATTGCTGGTGTCTCGGCGGCAACGGATCACTGACCGAACTGTAGGGAGCTGCTTAGAGCTGAATATCTTTTTTTTTTACTATGGTTTTACGCCTCGTCGACGGCTAAGGTCATTAGAGGCGGTATGGGACTGGGGACAAGGAACGGGAAGGAATTCGGCCATGGCCTTTTTGAAGGAAACATCCCGGCATGCGCCTGGAGTGATTTGGGGAAACCACGGAAAACCCAACTCTGGATGCCCGGAAGGGGATTCAAACCGCCGTCCTCCCGAATGCGAGGCCAGAACGCTAACCGTTCACCTACCACTCTCGGTCTGAATATCTTAAGAATACTGGCTGTTAGAGTTTTTTCAGACACTTAGGAACATTTACAACTTCGTATGGCTAGAGTATCGTAAGGCAGCCACGAATACCGATTGATATAAAGAATACATTTCTGGGTAAAATATTCCGGAGGTAAAATAGTCCCACAATCGGATCTCCGGGTGGGGACTGCTCAGGGAGGAGTCATCAGAATGGATACAGACATTCTACGAGAGAAGGCTGCTGAAAATTAAGGGGGCAGATATAGTACTAAATTCACGTGTTTTTGAAATGATGGGTGAGGAAAGAAGTAATAGAAAGAAGAAACAGGATGGTAGGGCATATTTTGAGAAATGCGGAGTTGGTTAATTTCTTAGTAGAGGGAACAGTCGAATGTCAGAACTGAAGACGAAGACAGAGATTAGAATATATAAAGCAGATGATTGAAGACGTGGGTTCTAAGGGGTATGTTGAGATGAAGAGGTCAGCGCAAGGTAGGAAGAGATGGAGGATTGTGATTAACGAGAAGACCGACCGAGCGTGGTGGGTGAACGGTTAACGTTCTGGCCTCGCATTTGGGAGGACGCGGGATCGAATCCCCGTCCGGACATCCAGATTTGGGTTTTACATGGCTTCCCCAAATCACTCCAGGCGAATGCCGGATGCTTCCTTCAAAAAGGCCATGGCCGAATTCCATGCCGCCTCTAATAACCTTAGCCGACAACGAGGCGTCAAAAAAAAAAAAAAAAAAAAAGATTTCATTAAAAACATGTAATCAACATGTATAGGCCTACACAATCAACAGGAAAACCGCTGAAGATATTTCAGTTAAGAAGCGAAACGCGTTCGGAAAGTAAATAAAGTAACAGATATTCAATTGCTTAGGCCGTATTTATTCATTAGTATTTACAGCAATTGAAAAAAATGACCCACAACGTCCAGATATTTTAACCAGAAGACCATTGAATGTGTATCAAGGTATAGGTATCTTGGCTCTGCAGTAAATAGCGAATGGTATCCAATTGCTATATTAAATTCACTTATTGGTAACGCCAGTGTTGCATTCAATAAAATGAACAATCTTCTTACAAGTTGTAATTTACCATTGACCACTAAGATGAGATTCCTGCGCCGCTATGTGTTCTCTGTCCTCGCGTACGGCGTTGATACGTGGAAATTAATAGAAATAATCAGTAAAAAGTAAAAAGTTTCTTAAATGTGGCTCTATTATGAATGCTGAGGGTACCATTGACACACAACGCCGCAAATGCTGAAGTGCTCCGAAAAATGGAAAGTGATATAGAAACAGTTACGTTCCTTGGACACATCGTGAGGAATAATAGCCGTTACCATCTCCTAAAGGCTACTATGCAGGTGGAAGTACCAGGAATGAGGAGGTTGCTAGGAGAAGAACTGCCTTAAAAAACTCGAGAACCTGGACGTACTATACCACAACTAAGCTATTCCTATAGTCAACCATCAGAGACAAGACAACCAAGATGGTTGCCGACTTCCGGAACGGATAGGGACCAGATGAAGAAGTGTTTACGCCTAAGGTGAAACGATAATAACAAATGATGATATTGCTATTTCATTCCGAAAATCATTTAATCTGACTAGCAGAAGATGCAAAAAACAATTTTTTTTCAGCCTTTTCAGCCACACATTCGGCTACAAATGTGTTGCTTTGTCTCTCCTAGTGTATATGTGCATTTATTATCTTTATTTTCGGTTTACTTCTCAGTATGGACAACAAAGGACGAACACAACATGTAATTAAAACCACCCATGCCATGGCCGGACCTGCTGGTTCGTACGCCAAAAGAGTCACCAAATCAATGATTGTGTGATACTATCGGGTGTAGCCTGGAATGACCCAAAAATATCAGTAGATGAACACCGTGTCCGACAACTCCCAAATGCAAAAGTTTGTGTCAATACTGATGCGGAGGGATGAATATCACCTCCAACTATTACATTGTAGTGCAGGTCAGTGTTGGATTAGATCGGGATCTCATCTATTTTATTGACATTCATTTCGGCAAATTACTGGCAGCGAAAAACAAATTTTACCAAGCGTGGTGGGTGAGTGGTTAATGATCTGGTCTCGCATTCGGGAGGACGGCGGTTCGAATCCCCGTCTGGGCATCCAGATTTGGGTTTTTCATGGTTTCCCCAAATTATTACATGCGAATGCCGGGATGCTTCCTTCAAATACGCCATGGCCAAATTCCTTCCCGTGCCTTGTCCCTAGTCCCATCCCGCCTCTAATGACCTCGACGTCAACGAGGCGTAAAGCAATAAGTAAAAAAAAAGAAAATCAAATTAATGTTGAGTAAAATTTTGACATCAAGTTTCGAGACTAGAGTGGAATTTATTTTTATTTAATTAATTAGCTGCAGTGGTTCCAATACACTGGTGGCAAATTCGCAACCCATCTACTTGCGAATGCGCGCCATTTTTACTTTAAATTCTTTCAGTATTTTAGGTAAATGGGTTAGCAGCTCCATCAATAATTTGTGTTATATAAGAGTTTTTAATTCTGATGGTGGAGAATATATTTCATACGAAATACAAAAATAACAATTTTTAGTAACATTGATGAAGCAAATTGTTAACTAATAAATTGTGTATAAAGTCAATAGAATCATGACCGTGGCATGACCTGAGTTGGTGTCTGCTGGAAAAAAATTCTTGCTTCAGCAATTCGATAGAGGACTGGTGGAAACTTAAAATAGTTTTTATGAAACAGAAGTTCGGGAAACGTAAATTAAGTACGTAGCATAAATTTTAATTATATTATGTAAAAGGTTGTTGAAGTATTACTTAAGTGTTGTATAAATAGGTTAGTCGTACTTGCATTCACAGTGGGAGCGATCAGATTAATATAGCATCTGACGACGATTTGTTTCTCTGTTTAAGTTGATTAACTGTTCTTACTACTTTCTATTATCTATTCATAATTTCTTCTTGTTAACAACAAAGCGTTAGTTGCTGAATTTCTAAAGTACCAAAAACATAAAAAATACAAATAAGTAATAAACAATGATCGATAGCAAAGTCCCCGATTATTGTTTAAAACTTCAGTATTTTCACTTTTTAGTTGGCTTTGGATAGAATTAATATAATTCTCAGGATGACACATATATCTGGAATGTCTCTATATATCCATTCTGCACTGCAGAAAATTAGTAATGAGGATTGAAGGGGAACATTTTTCAATGTGCACCAGATGTGCACCAGCGTTACTGGGAAATAAGTTGGAGCACGGTTACATATTTTTTTTTTATCGTGCTCCAAAAAAAAATGTTTAATCGTTTTGAAAAATAATGTTGAACACCCCTACATGAAGAGCGCTCAGACACGATTAATTTAGTCGTGACATAAATCTGATGCCAACCGGTGCAATTTATTATTTTATGAACAACAGCAAATGTGGAGGCTCGTACAAGCCAGCAGGTTTTTAATGCGGTTGAGCAAAATTGTGATAACAAATTAAACAAAGCAGCACATGCTATTTTTTTGTCACAGTCGTCATTTTCTTAATTCAGTTTTGATACCAGTTATTTAATACAGGTTACAGAAAGATAAACTGCTTTAAATGTGTAGACTAATATCCGACATTTCAGGTTATCATTTAACATATTTTGTAACAGCTGGTGGAATCATTGTAACATGTATTTGTATTGAATGCTGATAGTTATCTTCAATATTCACTTCCCACTGGTCTAGAAGCAGAATTTTCCATTAACGAAGTAGAAAGTAAAGTAGAAATTTTGCTTACTTATTTGAAAGAAATCAGGTTTGAACGACGATTTCAGCTAATTTTGAGCTTATATGATAATTGTTTTAAGCGTAAAATCATGGTTAGTAGAACTAGTTATTTCGTTTAATTAACTGTTAAATCAGTTTGATGGTGGAAATCTTTCATGAATTCCTTTCCGCTCTTTGCCCCAACCTCTTCCGGTATTTAATGATCTGGACGGTACGAGGCGAAAAGCATTTTAAAAAATGCGTCAGAGAAGCTTACACGCTTGCAGATGCCTTCTCGCAGGCTAATCTTGCTATTGAGCGTATTAAACCATTAACAGGCGTTAATTGGGAATTATTGATGTTAATATTACAATGACTTCTCGCTGTCATTTCTGGATACGATCAAAACAGTACGAGGTTTATGGAAGATTTAAGCATTATAATTATAACATATGACATTACACGAAATGCAACTTTCAGCTTTATACTGTGCTTTTCTCTATCTTGTTCTGTGATTCTCTCTCTCTTCCCACCCCAGTATCGTTTATTAATATTAACATCCGAGGAGTCACATGTATGGAGAATGATGTACACCTTTCCAGATTGCTTATGTGTTATATAATATTCGCCCTAGTGTAATTGTTATGAATACAATAAGATAATTCAATGAAGATCAATATGTTACCACACTGGACCGGAGAGACACAACGAGACCAGATTCGATCCCTGGTCCCCACGTATCAGCTGTCCCGATTCCTGTCTTTAGTCTGTTTTCCTTAACTATCAGGGCGAATGCTCGGACGCGGACGGTCTGTAATCTTCGCCTTACAAAATACATATTACGCAAACAAAGATATACTTATCACTCATAGAATTATAGCTACGCGTTTAGCAGAAAGATGGCACCTCAACTTTCCTCCCGGGAGGTGTCAGGCTATGGCCAAATCAATAGGTTTACCCATATACCTTCCATTTTGACACATACATTGAAGTTGCTCACAAAGGACTACTGGAAATAAAATGGGCGTTTACAGTTTCTTTGTGTGTGTGTGTGTGTGTGTCTGCCTTTCGGCTTGTTTGTGAAAAGTCCCGCTACCAGGTAACTCTACGTGTCACTCTGTATAGGATAAGGAAATCTTTTGGGACTCTATTTATTACTCTTTGAGGGGGTCAAAGACGACCTTATGTGAAAAAATCCTACAGTTTTCTTATGATCATATCAGTTCGCTTCTGCCTGATATATAATACTTAGTGGCACTTTATAGGCATGTCAGTGCCTTGGCATTGTTGTGAGAAGGGTATGGAGCCTTTCGTCAATTTGCCCAAATTTATCTATCCTGTCATAAAGTTTTTCTGTTTTTTGTTTTTTGTTTTTTTTTTTTTTTTAATTTCTACATGTAGTCGATTGATATCCGCCGTGTCGTGAAGGAAGTGATTTCATGTGAATCTAGGTGCTCTTACGGACGCGCCTAAGGTAACCTCAGTAAAAAGAAGAAGTTTTCACCACATTATTCATCGAGTGGTACGGGACATTCGAATATACGAGCTGAGTTCGTTTGCGAAATGAGATGTGTTCACTCAGTTTGAAAGGAACTCCTAATTTGTCATAGCACTGTTAGAGAAACGTCTATTATCACTAGGAATGAAAAAATACTTTTAACAAAAGGAATCTAATACAAGTACCTTGCATATAAGGGAATCAACTTGATAAGCAGAACATACGTTGCTAGATAGGGAATACCCAAGAGACTATAATCAAGTAGATTTCAATGGTGACGCTTACAATTTTTGTGGAGCAGAAAGTGGCGGGAACAGTAAATTTCGCAGTCCAGGATTCAGACTTTTGGCCGAAGCCGGGAGTGATGATGTTTTAACACTACCTCACTTTCCCTGCCCTCTAATTTTTCTCGAGCAAGGGTTCTTCAAGGTGATATGCTACAGCCTATTCCTTTCTCCCTTCATGCTTGACAGAAATCGATAAATAACGCAGTCTATCATTTGAAATGATAAGTTCACTGCTTTGGTAATACCATCAATTTTCGGATTTCAGCTCGTAAATGGCAAAATTATAAACAATCAAGGTGACAGATATGCTAGAGTTTTTTTTTTTTTTTTTTTTCTGTTCGGGAAACATCATTTTTAATTGTTTCGAATGAAATTGAAAGAGATTAAAAATCAGACAAGTTTTTTTTATGAGTTTACGCATCGTCGACGGCAATTAGAGGCGGTATGTGGTTGGCGACGGGAAGGTATTCGGCCATGACCTTTTAATGAAGCATCCCGGCATTCGCGTGGAGTGATTTGGAGAAATCATGGAAAACGCAAATCTATGTGCCCGGACGGGGATTCGAACCCGTGACCTCTCGAATGCGAGGCCAGATCTAGTGGGTCCCGTAAGTCTTCTTAGTGTTCGTCGCTTAGGCTCTTCCCATCTGGAGGCAAGATAAAACAGACGAATAAATATATGTATTTTCCCAACGTAGTTCGCTGTGTGGTGTAATAAAAAATATCGTTTGCTTTAAAACTGGCTGCGCAGAAAGGAGTCGGCGTTACCGCGGGGTGTGAAGACATAACCAGATGCAAATAACCCGACGCGTGTTGTGCCGCTCGTAAACAAAGCGGCAGGTTTCCACTTTGTTCCCGGCTATTCAAGGAGGCGAAGCGCTTTACGACCCCTAACAAACCGACACTGCCTGCACTCCACTACTCCTGGGGCGCATCATAGCGGCCACACCTCTAAATCGCCGCAACAGTTTTATTTTCCCGCGGGACGCGTTTCGCGCGGTCTAAAAGTCCCCCCTCCCCCTGGCCAGGTTTCCCTCCTCCCCGAACTCCTTCCTCTCCTCCTCCGTAAGTAGCACCCTCTCTCTCTCACCGCTGCCGTTTTTTACGATGCACCGGTGAAAAACGCGCCCTTAAAGTGCATTTGAGTGCCAAGCGAATGCGGAAAGTTCTGTGCCTTGGTCCGGCTAAATAATTGCGGCGTGCTTATATTTTACGGCGACCAGGAACCGCGCTGCCTCCAGCTGGAAACTTTCCAGCGCCGTTCTGTCAGCCAACCGTGCCCTCGGAACAGTTCCCGTGGACCCACTGGAAACAAACCACACGCAAACGGCATGGGTCAGCCGCATCCTGGTCGGTGTTTCATTCAAAGTCTCCTATCTAACGAAGCATGTATACTCAATCCCATAGAAACAATTCTTGTAAAAATAGGCCAAGTCTCGTCTTCGTGTAGTGACAAAAACTTATGAGAACCTCTTCTGAGCCAAGTCTACATTTTAAAGTGTGTATTCACTTCACTTTGTTTCTCTCGGTGTCATAGATCGTTTATTTAGAATAAAATATATATATAAAAAAAAAATCAGGTGACTTGGCCATTATGCGTGCCATGTTTCAGTTAACCTATATAAATACCTTAAATTTGTTGCTTTATCAAACTTTAAACACGTAAAAGCGAAGATTTCTAATTTGACAAGTATATATATTATGCCCTCAATTTTAGTAAATTATGTGCATAATGGCCAAGTCATCAGATTTTATTTTTAAATTCTAAATAAATAATGACACCGAGAGAAACCATTATGTTTCACGAAGTAAAGTGAATGCACACTGTAAAATGTAGAACTTGACTCAGTAGAAGATCTCATAAGTTTTTGTCACTGACACGAACACGTGACTTGGCCCATTTTTACAAGAGTTGCTTTCGTGGGACCTCATTTCTTTTTGTAAGTTTATCATTGATTCTGAATCGAGGTTCAGATGGAAAGATTCCATTTGAAAATCGAGTGAATAAGAACGTTTCAGATTTTAAGACATCAATATACGTTTACCAACAATGCTCCACTCTCTTAAAACAATGGTTGTGCGCCGTAGCCGAGCAATGCAGATTGCCACTGGTTTAACTACCACCATAAATAAATTACTAGTAACTCCCAAACTACGCATAGGAACAAAGTAAAATTTAAGATATTAGTGAGACTTGCTGATCTATATGCATCAAAAAATTCTCAGGCACATAGCTTCATCTGGAGCAAAGCAATTAAGCCGCAAATTTTTTTCATGTTTGGGATTGTAATTAAATGAATACGGGAGAAAACTCCAATATTAGACTATTCTTATGATTTAAGGATGAAACAATATATGTGTACCAAATTACTTGTTTACAGGATTACTGGAAATAAGTGGAATTTTTATGTCAGGGTGTCGTGGTCGAAATAAAATTTTGAATTTCAATAACATCCTAACTAACAAAAGGAAAGAAGTAAAATTTAACGCAATAGTTAAACTTACTTGTAGTAAGCTCACTCTACAATAAAATCTGAGGTATATAAAATTTTTAGGGTAGAAAGCGATTTCACGTTAGGGGTAGGTGAGGGGTAGATATATGGAAATTTACGAGTTTCAGACTTGTCTTATAATATGTGAGTAAAATTTTATCTGCATGCCAAATTTCAGCTTTCTACGGCTACGGGAAGTACCTTAGAGTTTTGATGATCATCAGTCAGTGAGTGAGTGACAAAATCGCTGAAGTTTGCATCCGAATTAACATCAGAACTAAGAACAGTAAAGAAATAAAATTTTGTATGTTTGCTAAGATTGCTGATATCTATGCATAACAAAAATTTGAGACATGTAGCATGAATACGACCGAAGAAATTGAGGTTCAAAAATGGCCCAAATCGCTTCGAGAAAAGGGTAGGCAGTACCACTGTTGACTCAACTTGGCGGGTACACCGCCCTGCACCCAAATCTTTTTAAGAAGATATTGGAAGTATTCTTGTATACAACATTTGTACTTAATAATTCTTTGATTCCATTTTTACCTACGAACAATCATACAATTTGGGAAATCATGAGATGGTTGGATTCTGACTTATTCTAGGGGGTACGGTAAATTCTAGAAAAGTAATTAATTCTTCATACCGAATTGAGAAAAATTACTCTCACAGGAGAAAGGGCGAGGGACAGGTTGTTCCTGTCCCCACCCGGTAGCCTTCCCCTTTCCAACGCGCATTACACAACGACTTAAAACAGATCCCTGGGGTACCTAATAAAAATGCATCTGGGTCTCCGCTGAGCCACTGTAAATTAACGTTTCGGAATCTGCATTCGATGCGCGTGGCTTTTCACCGCCGGCTCGTCCCTCCGTAATTACAGAGTGTTTATCAAGCAGGGCCGGGCCGGCATCCGATTGCCTGCGGAATGGGCTCTGATCAGGAGCTTCCTCCACAGCAAGATTCATGAGCCTGGCTGTCCTACACGCCAATCCGTTACTTCCCACAAACACTACTCCTCTGTACGCCTGTCGGCACGGATCTAAAGTCAGTCACGTTACACCAAGATTGTATAAGGCAAATTGTATCCCGGAAAACATCAAAACAATTATTTATCGTACTACTTTTAACAACCTTCAAAAATGTTCTATTACTTACATAAATTTATGCTTCCAATAGTCGAAAGTAAACAAAAAGCAACATATAAATTTAGGCGAACGTCATATTATATTTCTTTTATCTCTGCATTGCATTTATTTATTTTTTAAATTTATTTAATTGCAATGGAGCATGATCATTTAAATATATGCTACACATCAGCCAATTGAATTTTAGCTAGTACACTTTATTTTAATAATGTATGTGCAAACAAAATCAAATTCAATTATGTATTTGAAATTTACACCTCCTTTTAACAGCAAAAAATACAGATACAAGTCAATACAATTATTGATTTGAATTTTGCTGATTAACCTAGCAGCGCTGACGTGGCAGGCAGTATAACCAACACTTCAGGCATTATCGAGTTTGCCGCGCTATTGAGGTGCGCAGACTTAAGGCTCAACGCATTTTACTAAAATTGATAGGAGAAAATTTTAAAATTATTATTTCTCTTCGCTTCTACTGTCTCGTTGCGAAGTTAAGATAGTGTGTGGAATTTTAGCGCTTTGTTTCTTTCTCCCTACTTTCCTATTTTGTTCCTATCATTTTTGCTCCCCCTCCCTACCCACCCTTTTTTACACTTGAGTTTATTACTCCTGCGAAACTTGAAATTTCAACAAAATAAAGTATAATAATAATTCCGAGTGGTCGTAATGAATTGGTGACATGGCTTCTATTGGGTACGTATTCCTCCCCTGTCGTCGCAACTTCCGCATAATCTGGCAGTCCTACCGGGCACGGGGGACCTACAGTTTAACGTGGAATCCGAACCACGGAAATGTTTTGGCGTACTTCACCTCACACAGCAAGCTGTGCCAGAGGGGAAGTTCAGGTTAAGGGTCTATGAAAATCCTCGCACCTTTTTTTCCAGTCACACACCCTAACTGCGGAGCCACCAGTCCACTAAATAAGACGTAGTGAACATCAAACTCTACAGGAAAATAAATTATTATTACTATAAGCCAATGTGGCTCAGTGACTTGTGGTTCTCGGGGAAGTACAACGGTGGAACCAGATTTGAGTCATGGCCATTGTGTACCGGCCGGTTGCTGTTTTAGTGGGAATCCAGCAATCCTCTGGGACAATGTAATTAGGAAATTAGTAATTATTAAATTAGTGAAAATTGTTCACATAAAATCAGTTCATTACTCGTACTGTATAACGCTATAAGAGAGTTCGAGGTATAAGACTATACACCTGAGTTTATAACAGCCGTCAGTATTTAGACGACCAATAAAATCTAGTATTTCCAGGATATGACTACATTATTATTATAATAGTTGGCATCAAACAGAGTTGCGTTCCATTGAGGATTTAGTTAATGACCATTGTAACTGTTAACGGATTGTTAATAAGATACACACACTCCCTCATCGAACAGACTCATCTTCCAAGGTGAAGTTAAATCGAGAACTGTCATGGAGTTTCAAGATCACAACTGCAATATGACAAAAAGATGGCTCTCACCCATTATGTTCAATCTGGTGCTAGAAAAACTTACTTATCAGTACCTGGGAACTTGCACAGAAGAATATCGCAATCAAACCAGTCACCATAGAATCCGGAATACTGAAGATCGGCATCATCATCCTGGCCTTCGGCGATGGCATCTCAATCCTAACCAACGACTGTAATGATATTGCCATTGCTACACGAGACAGCCGTGAATGCAGGACTACGGATTATGAAAAGACCAAGTACTTCGAGAGTCGACATCGCGGGAAAGCCTCTTTCATTACCATCCATGGCAAGATGGACAAAGTCAGTCGATTCCGGTACATTGGTTAGTGAATCCAACCGAATGGTAGAGATGTAACCTCCATTATAGATAAATGTGCTAAGCTCAACGCAGCATACCAGCTGTCGCGAAATCATTACAACAAGAAAAGTATTTCGAAGAATGCCAAAATCTGCCATTACAAAACTGTTATCAGATCTCAGTTCTTATACGCTGTAGACACATTGGTGCTGAACAGGAATGGCTTCATGGATGATCTGACAGATGTATCTTGAGGAAAACTCATGGGCCAATAGTGTTCCCGAACAGAACCTACCAAATGAAAGCCAACTGCGAATTGTAACAACTGTTGGAGACAGCTAACACCAGCATGCGACGCAGCTGAATTTTTAGGGCACCTTCTGAGAATGGACAGCAACTGGTTTACCAAAAAGATCTTCTCACATAACAAAAGCTATAAGACAGGAAGCAGGTGGCTCAATAAGGTACAAAAAGAGTTTGATTCCGCTGAAATTACCGATACTGATGTTGCAGATCGCTCGAAAATTTGTAAAATGGTTTACTCCTCGTACCCTCCACCAAAAATTATTAAACCTCGAAAATCCCTCTCAAATAGAAATGAAAAATTATTAACTGGGCTTGAAGAGGTATTGAGAACGAAAGAGAGCATCAAAAAATAATTAGTTATAAGCGCTCTATAGGCTTGAATAAATAATAATAATAAAAAAATATACACATACAGTACCTAAAAAGGTTACGTGTGGGTTAGTGGTCTGTAGAGTAACTTTTGACTGCGTATTGGTCCTTGAGAGTTGAAAAAGGTTGAGAAACGTTGATTTAGGCGAATGCTGTGTCATTTCCTAATCTCCGCCTCATAGAATATACATTTCACAAACAAAAATTCACTAATCATGCAGGTCACAAATAGTCACACCTTTCGCTGTCATAAGGCAGCACAAACTTTCCTCCTGTAGGTTAAGTACGTCGGTTCTGACAAACCCGATTTATACAGTATTCTGTCAGTACAAAATTCCTTCTCCCCTTTCATGATTCACACCGACTATCTTTTCAAAAGAGTCCAGTGACACGTGGTTCTTATTTGGCAAGATCGAGGAAAAACATTGACAAAATTATGTAGGCTATCAATCTAGAAAACTGCTGGGTATATCCAAAACCACGTGGTAAATCAGAACTTTTTCACTTTACGATATGCATCAGAAATAGGTAAATAGTACTGCATATAGCAAGGAATACCTCAAGAACTTTCCAGCAATTTTTTACGCGCAGTGTTCCATGGATACAATATGTTTCTAATTTCTTAATTTTCCTTATCACTATTAATCTAGAACTCAGAAAGCACTTTATGGCAGTGAAGCATAGACTTCAGGAAAACCAGAAAGAGGGAAAATTGAAGCAATTTGAAATGTGGTGATATAGGAGGATGCTGAAAATTAAGTGGACCAACAAAGTGCGAAATGAACGAATTTTGGAAATCATTAAGTATACAGATAAAGTACGAAATGAGCTTTGGAAATGATGTGCGAGGAAAGAAGTTTGTGAAAGAGTCTTACAGAAAGAAGAGACAAGATGGTAGGTCGTATATAGAGACATGCAGGATTGGTTAACTTGTTAGTAGATGGAACAGTCGAAGGGAGATTAGAACATATGAAGCAGATAATTGGGAACTTGAGTTGTAAGGGGTATGTTGAGATGAAGAGGCTGGCGTAAGGTAGATGGGGATGGAGGATTGGATCAAACAAGTCAAGAGACCGATGACAAAAAAAATAATGCATTTTCTTTCTGCACTTTCTGTTTTTTTTTTTTTTTTTTTTTTTTTTTTTTTTTACATTTGCGGATAGAAACCATGGATAGAACATCGGCAAACTATTTACGAATAATGTAATACGTAATACATATTTAATTATTGAAATTAATTTATATAAGCCCTACGTAATTCACTAATTATTGAATTTTGTATCCATGACTTTATGATTAAGATACTACAGAGTCCTATCACAGGGGGACAGGAAACGAAATATGGTGACTGGTTTAACATATTTTTTATATAAAAGAACTACCACTACAATGGTATGTTTAGTTCTTAGAATTGATAAGTCTTTTACAAGCAAAATTGTGATAAAAACCATTTACTACTATCATTTCGTCAACAAAGCTACAACTTAACTTATGTGACATAGTACTACTGAAATCGTTTGATGCTTCGTATGGAACATCGAAAAGCAAATTACATTCATTATCAAATAGAAAAGAGATATGAGTAGTATTAAACTTACAAACTTAACATAATTGAAATGCAAGTTTTTGGAGTTATAAACTAAATACATTGTAATTGAAATAAACAATTGAAGAATGAAAATGCCTTTTAATGGAATTTTAACAGCGAAATTTTAATCAGCAGTTCAAACCAATGAAATGCAGATTGTAAAACGTATCAATATTTAAATTTAAATCAAAATTTTAAAACGCTTAAACGCTGACTGTAGTAATTACCAAAGTTGAAAATAAATATTTCACTATAATTACCAACCAAAATAAACATATATAAAGTGTGCAACTTCCAATTTGTTTGTGTTGATTTTTATATTGGCTAGTTCGAAAACCCAGACCGATTATTCACTGTTTCAACATCGCACATCAATTGAATTTGCAAATTGTTAATTAACAAAGGTAACTTCCGATTTGACTTCAAGTCTTGTTCAGATTCAGTTTCTAAAATTATATTGATGTTGCAGTGATAGGGGAATGTCGAAATATTTTAAAATCATTATTAAAAAAATCAAACCAAGTCAACTGTAAAAAGCACCTGATAATTAAAATGTTGAATAGAGATCAGTGAGTCTCAAACTGCCTTATTAGCCGACAACAATTTCAATAATTTCACCATCCAGATGCGATGTTGAAGTAGTTAGGTTGGGAAGACCTGGAGCACCGAAGGCGTTGCTCTCGACAGAAGCTAATTGAAAAATTCATGACTGACGTATTTCGGAATGACAGCAAACAACTATTGCTACCAGCAACATTAATATCTCGGAATGACCGCGAAAATAAAATAAGAGAAATCAGGGCCAGAACCGATTCATTTCTGTGCTCAATTTTTCTACGAGCGATTTGGGAATGGAATAGGAAGGCTTTACCGGGAGAGTAAACTTAAAATCCGACAGGAGTAGTTTTCGATAAAACACTCCGGCCATCCTGATCTGGGTGAATGCTGGGATGGTTCCTCACAATAGCCCATGGGTGCCTCCTGCCATATCCCGTATATCCCTTCCAAACCATTACCCTTTCGGATAGGTGAAATGCACCCTCCGCCTCACACTTTTAGTGAATCGCGGAGTAATGATAACAATAATAATTTCGGTTTTCAATGGTTTCCCGAATTACTTGAACGCAGTTATTGTACTTTCAAAATGTCATGGTCTTTTACTTTGTCCTCAATTTTCTACCACCTCTAAGTGACCTATATTAATTTTTTTTTTTTTTTGCGATCATAGAGATGTCCTTGAAGGCGAGGAAACGGTATCTGTCAGGTAAAAATTAAAACTGATTTTTGCACACTAACTTCTCATCATGCCGATGAAACTTGCAGCCAGAATTCCATCATATACTGTGGAAATTCAGTTGCAGATATCTTACTGTTAGCATTGAACATACAGCCACAAGTCGGATAATAAGCCACATCAAGCTATGTTTCAAGAGATAAAAAGAAAACTGCTGAATTTATCTGATGTAAACTTCATTGTGGCTATTAAACATACTAGCTGGTGCGCAAGACTTCCTTCGTGTTAGTCAAGAATTTTGAAGGTTTTTTTTGTTTGTTTTTTTGTTATTACACTGATTTTAAAATATTTCCGGGATAAAAATTATCCTGTCAGATCAGCAAACCGCCAGTGAAAGTACCATCAAAATTGGTTCATACACTAACTATATTCATATAAACTATTTATATTTGTTAATAGCTAAAAAGCTGATAAGCTATCGCATTCTAGAAAATTATTCAAGAACATTCTGGAACATTTTAGTACATGTAATAGTATTATAGAAGATTGCAAAGATTTTTTAGAACACTTTATTCGAAATAAGAAAATGTCCTCGGTTGACCACTTTCAACCAGCCCTATTGAACTGTCTCTGTACACGAAGAAAGAGCTTGTGTGTTTATATGAGTGTATACTGTTATATAATCATTTAACGTTATCATCCCGACTGTTGGTAGGGCAGATGTGGCAGTTATTTGATTGACAAAGTTAACTCAATTTTAAAATAATGCAATTCACAGGTAACGAAAAAATTCATTTCACCTTCCAAACTCATTTAATGTATAACATACGTAAAAGGGTCTAAAACGGGGTTGACTGTCAGCATGTCAGTTATACATAAAAATAACTAAATTTAAAAATATTACTTCCCATCGTGATCCAACTGAGGAAAAAATTGATGTTGTTCAAATCGCTGGAATAGTGACTGAATAATTAATTGTTAGTCAATTTTGAACTTATATTGCTTCCATGAAATTCAATGTTACAAAAAATTAAAACATTTATACGTTCATGAAGTAATCAAACATATCCTTACTAATAAAACAGTTAGCTCAAAACACTTACCCCATTCGAACCAGTCACTTAATAGTACATGAGGATGGTAACTGTTCAAATTTATCGCATTTCTCAAGGGCTGTTAGATTCCATAAATTCTTCCTTTAACTGCAAAAATTATATAATAAAACTGAGCTGTGACAATATATATATAGTCAAAAGCCAGTTTATTCACATAGACCATCTGTCATGATGCATTATTCAGTGATTGATTTTTGGATCATAAGTGGTAGATTATTTGTTTATTATTTACGGCGTGATGAAGGAAAATACTGCAATCGCTGACGTCCATGTACTACCCTGATTTCTTCTATTACTTTGTTTTGTTTATGTGTTGAAGCTGTTTCTTCAAGTGTACACAATTACAGTACATTTAATTTTAGTTCTGTTTTTTAGTTTAAAGGTCATATCAAAAAGTTGTTTACTGTTTAATGCTGAAGTTGATCTGGCTGCTATATCTGTTACAATTCTTCCCAGGCGATCAATTTTTAATGTACATGAAATAAAGCTTCTCACAAGATACCGTATTATTTTTGAACGCAACGAACGCATTGTGCCATTTAACATGAATTTACTTTTACATTACTATCCAAAAATCGTATATACAATAAATTGTTTCGGAGTACGGTATTATCTGAACATAAATCTTGCAGCGCTTACGAAAAAAATAAATGAAGTCCCTTAAACACTTAGATCCGAAATTGTGTGACTTATGGGTTATATTAATAAACATATTAAAAAATTTATGATTTCTGTTATCAATTAAAATAGATTTTGATTTTTTAAAGTTTAAACACTTTAGTAAAAACAATTTACTCTCACGGTTTATTTCGGAATTATGAGCGTCTTTGGTCTTGCTGCTTCACGTTCGGTCTGTCGTAATTAGATAAAATTTTAAGAAAATATTGTTTGCAGGTAACAATTAAAAACATTTTCTTAACGTTGCCATACTTCAAAACGCATTTCTTCTTCTTGAAACTCGTATTTTTATGCAATAATTGTATGAAATAATTTCGACACTATAAATGTAAATTACACGTTACTAGTGTAACAATACGTGGAATGTTAAACTCTCTCAACAGATTACATGCAATCCTCCACCTGTTTCTACCTTGAACTATAACATCTTCATCTCAACATACCTTTTACTACTTACATCCTCAATTACCTGCTTCATATTTGAAGGCTTGCCTTCCTGCACATTTTTTTTTTTTTAACAGTTCCTTCCACCAAGAAATTAACTGACCCTGCATTTAGTCTACCATCCTGTCTTAGATTTCTGTCAGACTCTTTCACAAACTTCCAATCCATTATTTATAAAGTGCGCTCATTTCGTATCTTATCTGTACACTTTATTTTCAACATTATTATGGAACACCTTTTTTTTTCAAATTCCTCAGTTTGCCCTCTTTCTAGTATTCCTAAAGTCCATGCATTACAATCATAAAAACTTTTTTTTAAGTTAAATATCAATATTTGAATATAAAAAGATTCCCATTTTCAAGAAGCCACTAAGATAGTAATATTCTGCTTTTAACATCATTCCTGCTCCTGCCATTAGTTGTAAATATACGTCCTAAGTTATAAAATTTAAGTACTTCCCCTATTACATATCGTCCCATATTCTATATTTAACATACTGTTATTGCTATCATTTTTGATACTTTTCATAAATTTTATCTTGTTGTGGTTAATATTCAGGTAAAAATTTTCCCTCAGTTCATGCCATTCAGCAATTAATTTATCAACATCCCATCTTGTTTGTTTAAAAGTTATCGAACATCTTCATTATTCGCGTAATCTAACAGATTGTAGATGATCAAAGGTAACAATCATGTTACTCATTCTTCTATCATCTTTGACCGAGCAGATGATACGGTTCATAAATCTGATCAAAAAATACAATCAGGTTTTTACTGTTTCGTGTGAAGCGCGTATCTGTGGAAATATTGCCGCGAATAATATGCATGTAATGTGTTGGAATTCGTAGTACTGGGCAGCAGTTGTAAAACGCGCCGCACTCTCCCCTGGCATTATTGGCGCAGCAGCAACAAAAACAGACCCTGCAGCTGGTCGTAACGCGATA
This sequence comes from Vandiemenella viatica, assembly GCA_031002005.1. NCBI lineage: Eukaryota > Metazoa > Arthropoda > Insecta > Orthoptera > Morabidae > Vandiemenella > Vandiemenella viatica. The sequence continues at coordinate 160,633,556 of CM061914.1, read as the reverse complement.
GCGGCGCCAGAGATGCCGAGCGGAATATCTGGCTGTAAAAACATTGTAAACTGCGTGTCAATATGTTTAGGAACAGTGTTTTATGGGTGTGAAATGATTTATAAGGGCGATATATAACGTTGGCTGGAAGTTCTCGAAACACAGCGCCGTGCATAACAATATAAAGTAGCCAGCTGCAATGAACGGATACACTGATTACTCACGAGGGTGAATTATCAAGGGGAGACGCATATCTTACCGTTAAAGTGCAGAAATAAGTTATTATGCAGATTATCCAGGAAATGTATAGATTAGCTAGGGTGATCCGTTAATGTGCGAAATTTGTTATTCATTTTTCAAATATTTCTCACATTACCCAGATAATCTGGAAATTACCTATATAATAAGCGCATTACCCACTAAGTACTCTTTAAAGTGAAAATAAGATCTTTGCTCAACAACAGCAACGTTTCTGTACGCTTAAATTACCATAAAAATTCGTAGCAGTAGCTTCCAATAGCGAACTTTCATACTCATTTTTTTTTTTGTTTACCATTATTTTTTGTCTTGTGCCTCATTGACGTCATCGTCATTAGTGGCGAAAAGGGACTGGGGGAAAGAGCGGGAAGGAATTCGGCCATGGCCTTTTGAGGAAACCATTTCGGTAATCGCCTGGAGATTTACAGGCAAAGATTAGTGTTATTATATATTCACACAGTACTGTACTTTGCTCTACATCAAAACCGAGCCAGATGGGCGTAAATTACGTTCCGTTATGGCATTCTTTCCCATTTTCGATCGCTGCTCTAACCATTCATATTTATGTTTTTCTTGGTTTCCCGAAATTGCTCCAGGCAACTGCAGAAGTCATTCATTCACAAAGAACATGGGTTTATTCTTCCAGCTATTTACGCACAATGCTTTCATGGCAGCAATTATTCCATCACGAACGAGTCGTATATCAGTAATTAAGAAAAATTCAACTATGCATCAATTAAGTAACAATATGTAAACTTAAAAGTCGGAAGGTATTTTGTGTCTGTAAATAGATTTTTTAAGTATAACTAAAAGTATCATTAAGTTATTTACTTTAAAACGTTGGCTACAAATATATATATATATATATATATATATATATATATTTTTTTTTTTTTTGGGGGGGGGGAATTCCAGGATTTTTTTTTTTTAGAATTGTTTCCGTTTATTATTGCCACCTTCTAAATCACTTTGTGGCAATCATTAGCATCAATTGTTGTGGTAAAATGAATCCATTTACCAGCTTTCCTATTAACAATAAGTTCATAATTACTGATCCACAAGTTTATTTTCTTCCGTATACTGTTAGTGACGATATGACCAAAAAATTAAGAAGCGTTTCAGATAAGTAGTAAAATACTAACGAGTATCAAGCAAAAACGCGTTTCTAGTGATCTATATTCGATATCAGAAGAGTTTCATGTTTAAGTACACATCATTCTCTATTCCTAAGGTACACTTTAATTATTATTTTTATTATTTTTGTTAACTTCGGAGATTTTGTTCGAACGTTAATATAAAAAACTTGAGACACAGAACTGGACTTCTCAAAATATTTCTCCAGATTCTTCGGTCTTGTATATCTTCCTCTTCTGCACCAAATATTCTCATTGTTGACTCTGCATTTTGGAGCTAGGTAATCATGGGTCGTCGTTTTCTTCTTGTTTCTTCAGTTTCCCAAACCTATACAAGTTTTGTTATGTTCCAATCTTCCTACATGTTCTGAAAGAGCCCGCACGTTATATGTTGCCAAAATATAATATAACAATCACTCACTTTATGGTTTGTGCAGTTACCAAAAAATAAAGTATCTTGTTCTCGTGGCGTTTACTTGTGCCTACCTGGAAAGCATCAAGTAATTAACAACATACAATGTTCTCTCTCTTCGGCGGTGGTCACTTCAAACCTTCTCTGAAATATATAAAAGGTTAGAAGGGTATCTCAAAACTACTAAATCATAGATTAAATGATTTTCTTTCAAGTCTTTAATGCACAGCTTTCCTTAAATTTTGTTAGACCCACCGACGGGTATATTATTTAAATTTCTATCAGAAGATTCCTTACACAACAGATTTTTACCAGGTAAATATTTTCTTCTTCTCCAAAAAAATCAGAAGACAGTTCTGCTACGACCGCAAATAATCCCTTGAATTTCTTAATACTTTCCGCTAACAATCCCTAACCATTTCTTTGAACATCACACAAATTGCGCAACATTGGAAATTTACGATTTTAATTTCTAAAGTTCGTATCAATTTCTTACACACTTGTTGCACAATTATAAATTATAAAATCAATACTTGATGGCTGATATACAACTTCTAAACTGGAACAGAATTTAAAACAGTGGAATAGACGTTGCAAGTTTAAACAATTGCGCAACCGCTAAGTGTCGACTAATAAGAAATTTCGCTGGTATTATTATTGCTTCCCTAACCTGACACACTTATGTAAACTTCGCTGTTGCTAGTTTCGACGAAAAAACCTAATTTGAGTGAAATCCTCACTTTCGATGAATAACAAAAATAAAATACCAGACGATTCACTTACTCCCCGAACAAAAACAAAAGACCAACTCAGACGGTTACCGCAAACACCTAGAAGTCACTCACTGCCACACAAATTTAAACTCTGCTCTGGACCGAAGGTCCGACTGCGATGAAGACTGGTGACGAAAAAGCCACGCTCGGTGGTGTCTCGTCCTTTTATACTGACGCTTGTTTTTGATGCAACACTTACCAAGACGCCAGAATTGTGTCGCCATACTTGCCGCTACGCGTGGATCCTAATATTACACCACGCTCGCAATTCATAATTTTTATAATAAAACTCAGACAAATGTCTTAGAATACACTCTGTAAAGCCCTAGAACCTTCACAATGTCCAGACTGTTCCAAATTTTTCTTCTTTTTCATATATTTCTTGTTTCACTTCTATTAGACTTATTATTTCGGTATTCCTTACTTTTTCTTCCTTTAAAATTCTTACTGATCTCCATAATTACATATAGACTATTTTAGATATATTAAATATCTTGCTTTACTAGTGCGACATAAAACACATCATCCATTTTTATGCCTCGCTAACGTCGCCAGCTGCTACAAATGGTAATTTAATAGCCTGACCACATCGCCTTTCACCCCAACAAGAGCGAAACCTCTCCCCCAATTAATCTTTCAGTGAGTCACCATCGAAGGGAAAATAGGGGGAGGGAGTTTAAGTCACGTCGGAGTCGAAGGGGACCCGATGAGATCCCAAGTGGGTTTCAGTTTTGACAAGATTAATAATTGTCTGCACGAGAGCTGAATTGACTGCGAGGGTTTTCGTACTTGTTGATGGAGGGAGATCCCCCTGTATCCGCGCCATATATTAGACGTAGGGAAGAGAGACAGGTCCAATAATAGTTTCACAACAGCTGTCGGCATCTCTGTTAAGGCCATGGCAATTTACTAAATAATCGTCCGTCTCATTGCCTGCTGACAGAGCCAATAACAATCTCAAGACCAACTGAATGGAGTTATAGCAATATTCATGAGTTCAATCATAAGATTTATTGAAAAGGCAATAACATTCATATTGAATAGTAGCATTCACGATTGTTATGCAGACTGCAGTAATTGATTTCAGATAAAAATTCATATTTCTTTCCCATAAACGAAACTGTTTGTCCCCTTCAAGTACCGTTCAGTTCACTATACTCCTCTGTAATTTCATTGCTTTGTTACAAACAATGTAATTCTTTTGGAGGTTTCTGTGAGCAGTCTGGTGGCTCAGCTGGCTAAGGCTCGTGACGGGGAAATGGAAGGTCCCCTGTTCGAATCCCGGTCTCGGGTGGAGTACTTACGGCCTTAAAAAAATGACTTTTACTTCTGACAAAGCTTTGATTTGTCCTGAGAAGTAAGCCAGGACATTCTGTGGTTTGGATTCTATGTAAAACTATAGGTCCCATAACCTCTTCAGTCCCGAGCTCATAATAAAAGTGCAATAGAACTACTATTGTGTTATTTACTTTGTGTTAATGCTAGTTAACAATGAATGACCATATTTTTTGAAACAATAATTAATTTTTTATAGATAGTATATTATGATACCTCGGGAGTCAAGCAGGAAAATTATACACACAACTTTACTGCTTCATGTTACTTTATTTCATGCAAAAAATATATGTCTTTACCTTTTTTTCGACGAGCCATGTTGAACAGCTGCAGGATCCCAAGTTTCCAATCAGGGCTGCCAAAAGCAGAAGATCGAACATATGAGCTGTGAGAAGCGCGATGTATACGATAGGCCAGAAAAGGTTCAGCTGCGCAGTGGCCCAAGAAAAAAAATATTCCTGGAGGTATCATATATGATAGCTCGTGACTGAAGAGTTTATACCTGGTAGGATTACCAATTTAGGTTAATGTAGCCACGACAGAGGAGAATGCTCGGCAAATCGAAACTCTGTCAACCGGCGGAAGACCCCTTCGAGGTCTTCCGCCCAACAATGCCATACGCCTTTTTCTTTTTCTGGCGACTTCTGTACGGTTAGACGACATATAATACGTCATTCATTTTGGTTGTCTTATTATGGCATATCAGTATTTTCTCTTACTTCTATAATGATTTCTGAACTATTGGACCGAGCGTGGTGGGTAAGCGGCCTCGCATTCTGGAGGACGCGAATTCGAATGCCGGTCCGGTCATCCAGATTTCCCCAAATTACTCCAGGCGAATGCCGTGATGCTTCCTTAGAAAGATCATGGTCGAATTCATTCCCTGTTCGTTGCCCCCAGTCCTTTCCCCCCTCTAATGACATCGGCGTCGAAGAGGCGTTAAGTCATAAGTAAAATGAAAAGAAGTTAACTAGTGATTTTAATTATCTATTACATTTTTACAACAATAATAAGACCTGAATTATTATTATGTACAGGACTGAATTTCCTCTCATGGTGAAACATTTTTTTTTTAACTGCTTAACGTCTCCTATAACAACTAGGTCTTTAGAGACGGGAAAGGATGGGTGCAAGGAATGGGAAGGAATTCGGCCATGGCCATTTGAAGGAAGCATCCCGGCATTCACCTGGAGTGATTTGGGGAAACCATGGAAAACCCAAATCTGGATGCCCGGACGGGTATTCGAACCGCCGTCCTCCCGAATGCGAGGCCAGAACGCTATCCGTTACACCACCACGCTCGGTATGGTGAAACAGTTAAAATGCCATGACATTTTAACTATTGTAAGAACTTCTTTCTTGCAATTCGTTTACATTTCCTGAATCGATTTTACCACACGTTTTATTCATCCTACGTTTCTTTAAATTATTGCTCCAAAGAACGGTCATAATTATTATGATAATAATTCTGTGTGGTCGTAATGACCTGGTAACCATGTTTCTAATGACTTCGCATTCCACCCCCGTCGTATCCGCCCTATTGTAACCCTGCAATCCTACCGGGTTCAGGGGATCTACAGTTCAACGTGGAATCCGAAAGAGTTCTGGCGTACTTCCCATCACACAGCAGGCTGTGCCAGAGGTGAAGATCGAGTTACAGGTCTATGAAAATCCCAGACGAGACAGGGATTCGAACTGGGGATCTTTCGATCCCCAGGCAGACGCCTTAACCACTCAGCCACCAGAGCGCTCGTCGTAATAGTCTATGGTTTACAATTAATTGGTTTTACTTTTTCAGGTCAGTTTTTCGAAATTGAAAGAAATGGGTGTAAACAAGATCGATAAGCGTTCAGGTGTCATTAATCAAAAAATTACTCCAAGGGTTTATCGTTTATGAACAATATCTATTTGCTTTAGACCTGGAAATACGGGAAAGACATCCTGTGGGTTTTAAAACAGTATTTGCACTTATAATATTCACTCTTGTTACCAAAAATAATGCCCTAAGGTTCTCTGCTTCCAGAACTTTGAATAGTTGAATTTTAATTGAGCTAAGACTCTTATCCATGATCAAACATCAATTTTCAAGCGAAATATCCATTACGTGTTATTGTTCATTTTATAAAATGTTATAAGTATTTCTAACTTCGTTATAATATCAGTCAAACCGCTGATGTATGTTTCATTTATGATAGTAAATTGCATATTTTAATGGTCATTGATCTATGAGAAGATGTTTTAAAATTATTTTCGATTATTTATAAAAAATAACGATAAATTTACCTTATGCCTGTTGTTCATGTGTTCCTGTCAGTGAGGTTATGACGTTTTTAGTTTCACGTGTGTTGATACACATTTATCGTTTGGTAGTCGGACTAATTAATTGAAATGCAAACATTAAAATAATAATATTTTCAAGCAATAACAGAACCCCAGAATAAATCAAAATTTCAAATTAAAATCTAAACGACGTAACAGAGATACAATTTCTGGACAGGTAGTTACCGTTCTCCTGTTATAATGCTGGCTTCTTTTGCTTCAATGCCGATTAAACACCGAGCTATATCAGGAATTGTCACTTTTCATTCACGAAAACGAATTAAGAGTCACGCAACGAGCTCTGAAGTTGTCGTTATTTAAGTCAATTACTGCGGCGTTTTCGCGTGCGCCGGTATTTGCGCCCCTCCCACAGGCTCGTCACGACCGCTGGCTCGGGGTTCCCGGGGGAAATCACTGCAATTACGGCCGAAGTCGCACACATGTCGCCGTACGAACGCCCGTAATTGCCGGCAGCTGCGTCGAACCTTCGGCTGCGTCCAAACTGCCTCCTGATGGCCGATCCAGAGATATCCACACACGTTGTGCCTGGGCCAATCAGAGTAGCTACCCATACTGCAGCATATAAATGCTTAGCTGCTAACAACAGTCTACACTGTTTACGTCAAAATAGTATGCAAAAGGTCTTTTGGTTTTTATACTGACTATCTCATCTGTAGCGAACACCATTTTTCACGTTGTAAAACTTTCTGAGTAGTTTTAATATTTGCATAATATTCCGTATTGAAATCCACCAGTTTATATGAGTATATTAAATAATCATCGTACCGGGCACGTGTAAGTAAAACAGGTCACGTGCCTATATACCGATCGTTGTGGGTGAACGGTTAAAGTTCTGGCTTCGCATTCGGGATGACGTGGGTTCGAATCCCCGTCCGGTATCCAGATTTGGGTTTTCCATGATTGCCCCAAATCACTCCAGGTGAATTCTGGGATGCTTCCTTCAAAAAGGCCATGGTCGAATTGCTTTCCGTTCCTTGTCGCCAGTTCCATCCCGCCTCTAATGACCTTACGTGGCGTAAAGCAATAAAATAATAATAATAAAAAAAACATGGCTGCACTATTCCGAAGGAAAAGGTCTCGAGAATGTATAAACTTCGACAGGAAGCTTTAAATTATACAGCGGAAATGCTGGCCATCTCAGAAGCACTGTAATACGGTTTACAGACCATTCTAATGTTAATGGATTCCAAATCATCTCTGCAAAATATCTTTGCTTTCACAAATAACTATGGAAATGATTTTTTGATAATGAAATTAATACGTACCTGCAGCCCTATCATCAACCTAAACAAAAATTTTACATTTATATGGATAAAGGCATACCAGGAAATGAAGAGGAAGACCACCTAGCAAAGTGTGCTATAAGAAGGGGTGAGGAAGAGACAAAGATACCAGGCCTAGATATTACCAACTTCATTAAGAAAGACTGCAGGGAAAATTGGAATAGTGAAGGAAACGACGCAACTCAGAGTTCACCACTGTACTTGCATCCAATCCGAGTTACCAACATCTCAGTAACATAAAGAGGGCTCTCCATCAAAAGAACTAATAACTAAAATAGTAAGGTTAAAGTTTAACCATCCTTTCTGTCCCTCGCACATATACAGAATCAAACCAATGGAATCATAACGATGTGACTCTGAAGAACATGTTGAATGTGATAACAACCACATGTTTTTCGTATGCTGGAACAACAGCACAGATTGCCCGTTCGCATGCCGCATGATTTCACCTGATGACGTTCTTACCTCCCCCAGTCACGTATGCGTTGGGAAAAAAAATATGGGTGTTGTTTTTGATAAATGCTAAGTTTATCTTTTAGAGAGAAACAATTACGTGCCTTTCTTTTTTAACATCAATCTGGAATATTCGTAACAGCTGTCTGGAATGAATGCTTGAGGTTTCATTACTATAAAAATAGTTCAGTTCGATGTTTCAGATCCCTTCGATACAATTTGAACCAAAGCTTCGGACCATTTATTTATCTTTCTTTCTATTTTGGCCACGCTCAGGTGTTTTCAGGGGTGTTACATCTGCTCGTATCCTTAATGATGTTTTTACACAGCTTTGAAGGTATCAGATGAATTCAGCAAATGGAACAATAATACAGTGATAGGAACAGGTTGCATTACTGTCCCGTACGATCAACAGAATACCACTAATTGCAAAATAACAGTAAACAGACCAATCGCTGTCATAGCTCAGGTGGAAACGATATCATTCCAATTAACTGATGCTATTAACTTTAAACAGACAATGCCAAAATGTCAACCAAGAAAAGGTAGTTGATATCACCGGTGTGTATTATCTGTTCCACTATAGCTACGAGAATAAAATATTAGTACCTTGCGTTAATGAATTGTGTGAAATGAAATTCGAAGGTTGAAATTATCTCTTCTAAAAGACTGTATGTTGATCATCTTTGAGTCGATTAACAGGTTTTTTACGCTTTCATATATAGTAAATAACTAAATAAGATGTTAGTGACTAATGGGACAAACCGAGACGAACTCTCCAAAAGAAGATGCGGCACACCTCTAACCCGAAGAGCTCAAACATGCCAGTTCAAAAAGAATGAAGGACTTCTGGGCTCAAAATAAAATGAAACTCGCTGCCTATTGCAAGAAGACTTAACGTGGTCTTAGTTCGCCTCAACGAATTTATATACATAAATGAGGGAAAAACTGAAGTTATTTTGGGTCTGTTGAAATTATTGCTATATCTTCTCATATTTGAAAGCTTTGTGAATTTACAGTGCCAACAGGAACTAGATGTATGATGAATGAAGCTTTGTGCAGTTATAAGTAGAATTCATGATTTTAATGGCGGAAATAAAAAGTGGAGTCTTTTGTTGGTCGTTAAAGGGGATGATTGGTAATTTAATTTATATAATAAACTTGTTCATTCGTGTCCAAATAGTACAAATACCAACAAAGACAAAAACAAACTTAAATAAAGCATACGCCAACATGAACACATGCTGGTGAAATAACACGCTTCTACTTGTCAGAGACTAGCTTAGATGACTGGAATGTTCTTCTCTCAGTACCCTAGAGACACATTCAAATCATAATTTTCTCGCTGAGCAATTGATAATGTTCATATTTATAGTAAATCAATGAATATACATTAAAATGTTAGAAAAATCCTTCACCAGAAGGATTGTTTCTTAAAGGAGTAATCGTGGTACATGACGAGACATATGCTTACTCAAAGGCATTTGTAATTAATTAATCCAATCGAAAGCTCACGGCAAATATTCTTAACGAGATTATATCGTATTCAACAATTTATAGACACAGTGATGTCAGTGCATCCGTCCCCTTTTCCATAGTGCAAAGCTTGACATATCAATAGCTGAAAATCCTATACCAATTGCATCGAAGAGTTTATGAACGTGCCTCTTTGTGGATATTCTATGAATCTTTCCGCTTGTTGGTTTCAAGTACATTAATGTTTAATAATTCAAATTTATGAAAATTATTCTTTCACTAGCATACAGCAAGACAAATCTCAATCTTTCTTTCTTAATATTGAAAATTGCTTCTCTTCTGTTTCCAATGGATCATCTCCATAAAAAGATAATAATAACTCTACCAAAGAATACAAAATACTTAATCACAGTTCGTCGGTCAGAAATGCATATGTAAGAAAACTTGTTTGCTTATAAGTTTCGTCATCATAGTGGCAGAATGTGGATGTAGTGAGGATCCCCAAATCACAACCACCGAAAAGGATTGATGGGCATGCTGTTTATAAAGGCAGCAGAAAAAGGTGGGTTATTATAATATTTACACGAAAGAGCTAGTGACTATGCTAAGGATTGCTGGACTATGCTGCAAGTACGGAAAAGCTCAACACAGCGAAGTATGACGATCGACAGCAGAACCCAAGATTTGCTTCATGGGAAGACGTCTCGAAATCGACTACAAAACCGCAGCAGCTGATGGAGACTGAGAATGGTAATCCTCTTCGAGCGTACGGTATATCGGATCAGCTTTGTGAATTGATCAAGGATTTTCTAACTGGTGGGTCGCAGTATGTCGTCGTTGAAGGAGAAAGTTCTTCTAATCTAGATGTTACATCGGGTGTACCTCAAGGAAGTGTAATAGGACCACTTCTTTTCTTAATTTTTATAAATGATCTCGGAGACAAAGTGAAAAGACTTTTTAGATTGTTTGCTGATGATGCAGTTATTTATGGGTAAGTAAGGAATTTGGCCGATTGCTTAGAAATTCATTGTGATCTGATATAATTTTTGCATAGTTCGTTGAATGGCAACTTACGCTAAATTGCAAAAAGTGCAAGGCAATGAGCATAACTAACAAAAAGAATCCAATTGTTCAGAAATACTAATTAAACAATTCAGTTGTTGATATGGTTGATTCTTTGAAATATTTGGAGTAACAGTACAAAGGAACAAGAAATGGGACTTACATATTATTTCGTTAATAGGGAGAGCTAATTCTAGGCTGCGATTCATTGGCCGAATCTTGAAAAATTGTAATGAACAAACAAAGGAGATAGCGTACAAATCTCTTGTGCGTCCACATTTGGACTACTGTTGTGCCATCTGGGATCCGTTTCGTAAGGGGTTGATCGAAAGTATAGAGAAAGAACAGAGAAGAGCCGCTCGATTCGTGACCGCTTGTGGCTTATGAAAGCGTCACAGAAGTGATTAGTAGACTAGACTGGGAGTCTCTGGTAGATAGACGACGCACGTTTCGTTTAAACTTCTTGGTAAACATGTGTACTCCCACTTTCACTTACGAGGGTAGTGAAACACATCATTCACCAACCTATTTGAGTCGGAATGAGAGGAAAGATAAAATTAGAGAAATAAGATACCGCAATGATTCTTATATGAATTCTATTTTCCCTCGTACCATTAGGGATTGGAATGCACAACAAAGAGATTAGCTTTGATGGTGAGCACCCTCTGCCACCCACAATTTTGTGAATTGTAGAGTATATATGTAGATGTATAACATTATTTGTCAGTCCAAGAGATCTCAGATTCTCTCTTATGCCGTTACTCATATGCTAGCCACCTACCATGAATATTAAAGTTGTTCAATATTGTGACCACAATTTGAGCTCATCCATGTAATTTAATGAATAAATTTCAGAAGTCATATTGCTCGCTAACACTGATGATCATTAAAGTTCTTCAATGCTGTGAACACTATTTCAAATAATCCTTGTGATTTAATGACTAAATTTTCGAAATTGGTGGTGTCAATAAGCATTTAAGGCTTTTAATTTTTAAAAATTCCACAGTCAAAAGATATTAAATGTTTATTCATATTTAATTAATCTTTGTAATATATAGTGCTTATAATTTATATTCCGGAACACAGAAAAGGTAGTACACCTATTGCAATATTCACAGTAAAGAGACAAAGAGTTGAAAAAGAAACTTGTGTAATGGTAACGTTATTTGTAGATCAACAAACACAAAAATAATTAATGATGTGTTTGGACCTTTAAGCTATCAATTGGATTTATCTAAAGTAAATGAGAGATTATTCTATAAGTGTAAATTAAGTTTTAATTTTATGTATAACTTTTATACCTTCATATTACCGTAACAGTGGATGCTAAATGTGTTGTTTTTTTCCTTTTATGGTTTTCCACCTCGTCGATGTCATTAGAGGCGTAAAAGCACTGAGACAAGACACGTTATGATATTTGGCCACGACCTCCAAAGGAAACATCCGGCATTTGAGTGGACTTATTTTGGAAAACCATACAAAACAGAAATTTTGGATGGTCCGACGGGGATTCAAATCTGCGTCCTCTCGAATGCGAAACCAGACCGTTACCGTTCACCCACCATGCTCTCGGTGTGAAATATAAGCTGCTGCCTGTATATACATAGCAAAGTTCACCACGAGTTCTCTATGACAGAGAGAACGATTTCCTGCAATGAACTGTGTGGGTCTTCGAACTGGGTCTAACTGAATTAAGGAGTCGCGTGTCTGAAACTTCTCAGTAACGTCTCCTTACCACGGCCATTCCCAGTCTTAATTTTCACTTTTCATCGCGCCGTCTTCTCTGTCTGTGTGTAATGGCGTCCTCCTTCAGGCATAATTGGAACTCTTACTGCACAAAGCATTTATATTCAAGTCTTCGACTTCAGTCTTAACGGCCTAATCGTTTATGCGCCAGGCCTTGAGGGAGTTGTAAAACTGGACAGAAATTGCGCCGAGGCAGACGGCTGTTTAATTCTAGACACTTTCCCCGGCACGCCTATAGCCCAGTTTCGCTCTTATTGGCACAGGGCAGTTGTAAAACATCGCTGAAGACCCGTAGTATTCCAAATGTAAGCAAGAAATCTTCCAGGCCAGAGCAATATATGTGTTACGAACTTTCTATGACAGATTTAAGTGCATATTGATAATCTCAACTTATGAAATATTATATCTTTAATTCCACTCATTTCAACTATATCCACAATGTCAGATGAACTATTTTTAATACAGCATTATTATAAACGATTGAAGCGATTACACAAATTTACAGTAGCCACGAACCTATACAGTCATATCATCATCAAGGGTTTTCTGCTATTCAGCAGGTCCACGCACAGTGACGGCCTTCCATGCTTCCCTCTGTTCCGCCATTCTTTTAGTCTCTATATATTTCCCATTTATCATGATGTCCTTCGCCGACCTGTTCTTTTCCCTCCGTTTACAATCCCCTCCAGAGCAGTTTTAAGCAGGCACTCATTCCTTAACACATGACCAATCCAGTTCCTTTTTCTGTTCCTTATTGTTTTTATGAGTGACCTTTGCTCTCCTACTTGTTTCAGCACTTCATCATTCCTTACTTTGTCTTTCCAACTTATTTTATCCATCCTCCCCCATGTCCACATTTCAAATGCTTCCTCCAACCTCTTTAGATCTTTGCGTATCGTCCATGTTTCTGCCACATATAGTCCTACGCTCCATACAAAACATTTAGCTAATTTTTTCGTCTGGTTTTAATCCAACCTTCCGCATAATAAATTTTTATTTCTATTGAAAGCTTCCTTTGCCATTGCTATTCTAGTTTTAACCTAATCCTTGCAACTCATATCACCACTCACAATAATCCCGTGATATTTGAAGGACTCGTTCAATTATTTCTTCTTGTAGCTTTAACATAATTTCTTTCTAACTCGTTCCCACCATCATACCTTTAATTTTAATACTACTGATTCTCATTCCGAATTCTTTACATCCTTTGTCTAAAGCCTCTAACATTCTTCTGAGTATCTTGACACTTTCCGCCAGCTAAACCATGTCATCAGCAAACCTTATGCAGCTAATCCTACATCCACCAATGCATACACCTCCTTTCCCTCTTAAACTTCTTTTTATAATTTCCTCCAAATATATGTTAAATACTATGGGTGACAAACAACATCCATGTCTTACACCTCTTCCCATCTCTCCCTCTTCTTTACACCTCTTCTTTAAGAAACAATCAGAAACTTTACAAAGTTATTTTGTAATCAGGAAGAAACATTTTTAAATGAAAACAGAGAATATTTACAGGCGTTTAAACATAAAACTGACAAGCTTAAAGAATTACAAATAGGTAATAATCGTACTCAAAACACCATGATTAACACAACATTCATAATTATAATCATTCATCTACACTGAAGAGCCAAAGAAACTACTATAGGCATGCATATTCAAACAAAGAGGTATATAATCACTGCGGTCGGCAACGCCAATATAAGACAACAGGTGTCTGACGCAGGCGTTAGATCAGTTACTGCTGTTACAATGGCAGGTTTATCACGATTTAAGTGAGCTTAAACGCACGAGAGATGGGACACGGCATCTCCGAGGTAGCGATGAGGAGGGGAATTTTCCCGTACGACAATTTCACGAGTGCACCATGAATATCGGAAATCCGGTAAAACATCAAATCTCCTAAATCGTTGCGGCCGGAAAAGATCCTACGAGAATGGGACCAACCACTACTGAAGAGAATCGTTCAACGTGACAAAAGTGTAACCCTTCCTCAAATTGCTGCGGATTTCAATGCTGGGCCATCAACAAGTGTCAGCGTGCGAACCATTCAACGAAACATCAGTGACATGGGCTTTCGGAGCCGAAGGTCCACTCCTCTACCCTTGCTGAGTGCACGACAACTTTACTCCTCGCCTGGGCCCGTCAACACCGATAATGGACTGTTGATCATTGGAAACATGTTTCCTAGTCTGTCGAGTCTCGATTCGAATTGTATCGAGTGGATGGACGTGTACGGGTGCGGAGACAACCTCATGAATTCATGGACCCTGCATGCCAGCAGCGGACTGATCAAGCTGGTGGAGGCTCTGTAATGGTGTGGGGAGTGTGAAGCTGGAGTGACATGTGACACCTGATACGTATATATACGACTCCGACAGGTGACACGTACGTACTCATCCTGGCTGATCACCTGCATCTATTCATGTCCATTATGCATCCAAATGGACTTGGACAATTCCAGTTGGACAATGCGAAACCCCACACGTCCAGAATTGCTACAGATTTGTTCCAGGGACACTCTTTTGAGTTTAAACACCTCTGCTGGCCACCAAACTCCCCAGATATGAACATTATTGAGCATATCTGAAATGTCTTACAGCGTGCCGTTCAGAAGAGATTTCCACCCCGTCGTACTCTTACGGATTTATGAACAGCCCTTCACGATGCATGGTGTCAATTCCTTCCAGCACTACTTCAAACATTAGTCGAGTCCATGCCACGTCGTGTTGCGGCACTTCTACGTGCTCATGGGGGCCCTACACGATATTAGGCAGGTGGACCAGTTTTTTTGGCTATTCAGTGTAACATTTCAAACATTTGTATTCCTTTTAACAGAATTATACTTCATTCAAACAATTTTCAACAATCAAAACAACACTTATTCAAGCGAAAAGTCTTCAAATTTACAACTAATCAATGTTTATCCCTTTACAACACCACTGTACTTAACTTATAAGATTAAAATTAATTTAAAATTGGGCTTGAGTGCTGTTTCATAATGACACTGTAACTAGCGGAACGTTGTTATGAAAGTAAGTGCAATCAAATTACAAAAATCGAAAACAGTTACAGCAACAACAAATCTGTTAAGCGAAATGCAGTTAGCTCCAATTGCTGTATTTGTTTTTTGTGCTTAATATACTCAAGCAATAGAAAGGTCTATTGTTGACAGTTTTTCGCGTTGCCTCTCCCGCTTATCTATGGAATCCGTAATACCATTCAATCGTAGCTCAGAATTGCTCCATCAGATTTTCCACGTAGTTCAGATCAGACAAATCTAAATTGGCAGCAAATCTAATATGAAAGCAGTGATGGGATCTTTCTGCCACCTGAAAAAACCTCACTCATTCCGTTCCGCTCTAATTTTTTTCCTGGATTCGGCGTGATTACATTTCGTGATAAGCCTCTTTATACGATCTGTAAGTGTAGCCAAATCACCAGACTATAGCGCTGAAGATAATCCGATCACCTCGGAACACAGAAACGGGGTCCCCGCTCCCTTCTCTCTGCACATTACGGGGAGCAATTGCAGAGGTTTCGGCGGGGACGGGGCAGCGTTGCGAATGGGGTTTATTAAGAATTGGACTCGCGAATCGTCCCCTATAAAAATCAGCGATTTAGTCGGTCCGAATGCTGGTCCACCAATCGTTCGCAGCTGATGCAAGCGATAACCCTTTTCGTGAGTTATCACAGTGTTCATATGATCTTAATACAATACGAAACACACGTTCTGTTGTGCTCTGAGCATTTCCGCTGTTTGCGGAAGTCGTATTTCAGGCTGGTCGTTCTACTTTCGACTTTGGGCTTCATGACAGCGTGGTCACTGACATCCTAATAAACGGCCTAAAAATATGATCATTAAGAAAGCTAGGTTTTACATAAATGCTCAGCTTTACATTACCTCTATGAGTTATACTTGTGTGTTTTAGTTAATTATTGTTTTATTTTTTTTTTACGCTCTTCGAGTCATACATATACTAATAGTAGCTGTTTTCACTGCGTTATGTTCTCAAATTACAAACCTTTGTGGAAATACGTGTTATATTTCTCCAATCATGTTAATTGTTTTCCAGTATTTTATATGCGGAACATTAAGGACTACAGAGCACTGAAACATCACTTTACATTACCTTTACATTAATTTTTGCTGTTTATCAGTCTGATTGTGCGCAACTGACCGACACCATTTATGACTCGCTATCCCTGGTGGTGTAGCGTGTTGTCATCGAGTTGCAAGGTTCCGTGGTTCGAGTCCCGAATCAGGCATTGGATTTTCCGAGTAATTAATGTTCCAGTCCTTTGTAGTCCTTAATGTTACGCATATAAAAGACTGGAAAACAATTAACTCATTGGAGAAATAATATACATTTCCAGAAAGGTTTGTAATTTGAGAACTTAACACAGTTAAGAATAGCTATTATAAATATATGTATGACCCAAAGAGCGGAAACCCATTAAAAAAAAAAACAATAATAAAAAAGTAAAGCACAGAAGTAAGACTCCTAAAGGTAATACCGCGGGCCAACTCCCATAACTGGTTACCGTATTGAGGTGGTGCTCGGTAATCGGGCAAATGCTGGGAGGGTGTCATAAAGTATATAAGAGCTTATAGTAGGTCTACGGCAACAAATAAACATTGATGGTAATGCGCATAATCAACACTATTAAATGTAAAAACCTGTGTTTCCTCTATGATATTTAGAATAACCTGAGTTCAAATCCTCGTTCGGCTATCCAGATTTCGATTTTCTTGGTTTCCCCGATCACTTCAGGCGGATGTCGGGATGGTACCATAAGAAGGAACGGTCGAATTCCTTCACGCTCCTTGTTCCCAATTCCTCCTGCGACGCTAACTACTGCGGCGTCAGAAAGACACAAAACCACAGAAAAAAAGAAAAGAAAATTATGATCATTACGTAACCAGAAAAGAATAATGACATAACCACACCTGGATTAATTCAGCAAAATAAAATTCTACAAAAAGAGAGACTGGAAAAAACCTTAAGGTTTGTTAGTGGTATCTTTGTGCAGCCAAAAGGAAATATATATAAAAAAATATATATATTACTCACGGGCCAATGCCATACAACACAGAATTATTTAAAAACCTCGTAACTTCCATAAACAATATCGTAATGCTTCGCTGAAATGAAGCATTGTGTTCCATACATAGAGGTTTAAAAAGTTCTTTCTAGATCCCAGATCAATATTTAAAACTAAAAAACTTCCTTTTTAGAAGAAGGTTCTTTTCTCTAGTGCTTTTCTGCTTTTAACATCATCCTCGCTTCGGCCATCGTACAATTGTAATTTCTAAACGTATTCACTTAAAAAACGCACAGATCCTGTGACTCAAGTTATTAATTTTAAGTGAATTTTTGCGACATGTCAATGACGTCGTCAGTCGCAGTTGTGTCCAGCTCGAGGCAGGAGCGCTTTAGCAGGTAGACCGGCCGGACCCTCCCTCACGTGCCGCGGGAGACACGTCCAGGAAGAAGTTGGCAGCCGCCGAAATTGAGTTTTGTTTTGCGAGCGAAGGGGGAAATTCTTTTGTTAACCGACCGTAGTTTCGCACGGGAGGGGGAGTCGGCGACATCAGACGACGTTGCGAGAAAGAGGGAGAAAAACCGGGGGCAGAGGAATAGAGTCAGAAGAGAGTCGGCGGAGAATAAAAGTGGTGACGTGCAGACGGGACGAGAAAGTATGCTCGCAAGAAGTCAGCGGCGCCGCGTGGACACTCTCACGAAATCTCTGGGGTGGCGTCTCAGATCGCTGGCGGAGTGGGGGAGATGCAACAAGGCTTATCCGTCGGGTGTCGAAGCTTCAGACAGCCACACTAGGCAAAACAAAAAGCTCTGGCAGACGGTAAAACGAATTAGGATGTTCGTGAATGAATATTTTATACAATATACCCGTTAACGGCTAGGAAATTCGTGACACCCGAACATTCATTCACGTGTAGTTATTTCTGAAAACCAGGGGAACTAGGAACTGGAATGGGTGTACCTGTTATTGAACCAGTATCCTCTCAAATGCCATCTCTGGATGATAAACGCTTAACTGCCATGCTCTATACCTCACTAAATGATGTGACGCCAGCTAATGTTTTTAAAAATTTAGGCGAGAACAGGGAAATGGGAGTCTATTATGGAAAAAGTGAAATAAGACTTATAATACTTTGTCCATAATGGATTGGTGGGATTCAGCGATCGTGTTATTAAATGTGGATTGATATGGAAGACAGCGGCCACAATTTGTTTTAATTTTGTTTATAATAACAATAATTTAAAAAAAATAAATACTGATTGCTGTCTTCCGTATCAACCCAAAACTGAAATAAGAGTGTGTGAGGTACACAACCTCACATTTATGTAATTTTACATTAATTAAGCTATTTTTTTATTTAATAAATTGTAATGGTGTGTATTAACTCGGAATTTTTAAGTTCAAAGGTCAAAGAATAACAAGATGAATAATGAGATCTCTGAAAAATAAAAGAAGAGTCAAGAGTGAGTTGTTGAAGAGAAGATTTGAATGGAGAGGAAGAGTTTTGTTTTTTTGGAATGAACAAGTTTGAAAGAAGAGATGAAACAGTTTGGCTCACTGGAGAAGCCACAAGAATCCTGGCGGGATTATTAATAGTAAAATATTAGCCTGAGGGCAGAAGATTTAGGGTTATGGATAAAGATAATGTTATATGACTTGGGAAAAGAGAATTGTTTGTTAAATAAAAAAATATACAAGTGATGAGATAAGTAGAAAGTGTTTTGATTTGAGATTGAGATATATGTAGATATAGACAAAGGAATTAATTTGAGTTTGTGTGATAAGAATTGGAATAATAATAATTTTGATTTTTCAGCGTGAGTATCATATTAAAACCAGCGCCGGACAAAGAGGGGTTAAGGAAATCTCTATATACTGGTCTGTTGCTGGAAATAAGAGGAAATAAAGTATATAAATATATTTAAAGTATTACACAAAATAAGAACGTTACATGAAAGAACATTACAAGTGCCTTAAAAAACGATTTTTTGTATCTTTTTTTTAAATTTAGATTGTTGTGTCTAATCCATGGACTATGTAGAACAAAACGAAAACGGATACTTCAATGAAGCGAAAAAAAATACAAACCAAATTGACTCAAATGGCCCTTATTACCCGGTCAACTGGGTAATGGGAGCCTCCCATAGAATAATGGGAGCCATAGCCAAATTAGTTTATAATACTGCCGGAACATTAATTTTCTTGACAAAATTGAAAATTAATACAATTAATTCCACTCAAATGGATCTATGAATTAATCATTTACTTTTTGTACATTAGAAATGCATTATTGTTTCATAGCACAAAATTTAAAAATCAAGGAGGGTTCATCATCACAATCTGCACAGTGCTACATTATTATACACTTCACAAGACATGAGATTGTCGTTTGATTCTACTTCTGTGAAGCAAAGAAATCATACGATCGTTATACACAAAGCATCACTTTCATCGTTAATTAAAAACGATGAAGATTGTGACAATCGGCTGGTAGCCATAGATCTACAATTAGGTGGTCTACCGTTCCTTCTTCATAGAGTTTTCTTAAAAGTGAAGCAGTCAAAATCTCCGAATGCTGTTTTTTACTAACATTTTTGTGGGGTTGGTGGCACTATTTTGGTATAGGGGAATTTATGGGGTAATCAGTTCTAAGCTCGAATTTCCCCTTCCTCACGTCTCTCATTACCCCACATGTTTAACCTTTTTTGTTAAAAAGCAAAAAAAAAATTAGAATATAATTTTGGCAAACTTAGGACGACTGAGACACAGCTTAGAATGATTCCCTCTAGGGAGCCTTCAACGAATCTCGTAGGGTTCTAACACGCGATATTCAAATTACTCAGGATAGGCTCCTATTACCCGTAGGTTTCCAGCCCCCGTTCTGCCTTAAGTGATCTGAACTTTAATACGTATTTTAGCTGTCATTAATTTTTACTAATTTTTCATGCTGTGTCACATTGCAATCGCGGGCCGTATTGATAGGGCCCGAGGGCCGGATGTGGCCCGAGGGCCGTATCTTTGTCATCACTGCCATAGATTCTTACTGTCCATACTATTAAGCATTGCCAACGACAGAGACTAAAGGGGAGAAATTTAAGATTTTTCGAATAACCTTTATTTTCGGAATTAGTAGTCCGGAATGGTTTCATAGGTCTATTGGCAGGGCACACTAATTTGATCTATTTACTGTGGTACACCAACCCTTGTGCTAGGAAATGAAATTATCTTCATGATTTAGGACTATCGAGGTAATTCTGTCAGTTCAGAAATGATTAATGTATTAATGATTTTTTTTAGTCGGCCATGATAAATGCTCTGCGAATTCGAAAGCATTTATGGTGTTTTTTCTATGTAGAAGTTGTTTTATAACATTTCCGTGCTTATATTCTTAATAATTAATATTCATCGTTTAGCTGCTGTTGGCGCTATTCGTTTTATTTTACTGATCGTACTGTTACACTGAGTAAATAAGGTCATATACTTTGTACAGTCTTAAGCACTTGAAACGAACTCCAATACAACACTACGCTAATTACAAATCTGATTTCGTTTATACAAGTTCTCCTTATAGTGCTTGTTAAAAAAATGATTTTGTCTTTATAATCAATTTGTATGTTTATAATTTTTTTTTCATTATCACGATACATTTACGTGACCGGTCTCTCCAGCTTCTATCAGCCAACCAACCTAGGCAACCCACTCGCAGTTAGTTGTTGCTAAGGAACTTTTTGTCTCTCAGAATAAACAAACTGTCCTTTGCCAAGGAACCCCAAAATTTCAAGGATATAAATTATATAAAAATGTATAACATAATTGTAGGATGTCATATCTGTTATCCTACAGTCCCCCTGGCACAATGGATGCTAGTCAACAACCACTCATCAATGAAGCAATAGTTTACGGTGATTTAAGATTAACTATTACCTGATTGGTGTCGGAAGACGGTTTAGTAGAAACTACGAATTATTGTGAGAAATGATTGAAATTCGTTACTGAGAAATATTAATGACAACGCACGAGAAAAAATATACATTCAAGAACATTCAGCAATACAATTTGTAGATGTTGTTAACGCCGTGGACTAGTGTACCATAGAAAGCTGTTTTTAAATACTCTAAACCGAATCATGTTTACATTAAACCTGCATCTTAAATATATATACACGCATTAAATGTTTCTATGAAAGCTTCTATCTTTATTAAAACAAATACCTTAGAATACAATAAAAATTAAAATGATAGGAGTGACGTAAACAACAAAAATATCTGGAAGTATTGGAGTAAACTAAGGCTTATTTATTGTTTACGGATTTAGGCCTCATTGAAGTCGAGGGCATTACAGGCAGCAATGGACCGGGAAGGAACTTGGAGATGGTCTTTAGTAGGACCCATCCAGGCATTCACCTGTAGTGAAATATCATGGAAAAACGAAATATGGATGGACGAACGGAGATTTTAGCCCATGCACTCTTAAACGCGAAGCCAAGGAAATTTGGACGTTAAATCATTAATTAAATAATACAAAAATTCTAAGGCAAAACTGTTCAATTACAATGGAAATAATGATGCTGGAACTTAATTCTAGATTATTAACTCTACCTAATTGCTTCGTTAAGTAACCTATCAAAACACAATTTACATGTGAGAGAAAATTTATTAGGTACGTAGTCATAAGAGAACATGTATTATATTTACGAAGAGTACATTATTCTACAGTTATGGAGAAAAGACTATAATTTTATGTGTCTTTTAAAAGAATGTATCATCAAAGTACTCTGACAGAAGCGAGATAATGTGACAACTAAATACAAAGCTATGTGTTTTTCCCACGATTTTTGTGCAAGTTATTTTTTTAACACTGGTATCACAGTGGAATACGTACGAATATATGTGATAATTAATCAGAACACTGAAATCGGGAAGCTGTGTTCGATAATTACAGATTGACATATTGTACGGTTTCTGTCCGCCATTTATTTCTACCGTATATATCGACTAAAAACTATCTTAGTCCCCAATCCGAATGTTAGTTGGATCCTCCCGAAGGAGGCATATTAACCCATTGTGTCGGAGGTAGGACGGCCATTTCCTTTCCTCTGGGACTTACAGCTTAACACGTAATCCGAAATACGGAACGACTTTGCGTAGCTCATGTGATAAACACAACTCTTAAATATTCCTGGTCTGATCAAGATTTGAACCCGGGACCAGAATAGCGAACTTTGATTTTTTTTAAAAAAAAAAGTGTCTAAAGCACCGAGCTACCACACCGGTCTTATTTTTTTAAATTTAACATACATTTTTACAGCCTATTATATGGAAACTAAAATAGACCTTAATTTAACACAACAGTTTTACATCTGATACTTCATCACAAAATTTCATAATCAATAATGTCAATTTTTATATAAATATTGTTCTCGAGTTATAGGAGTGTTATAATTACACAATATTTCAGCACTCTCAATCGTTGGCGCCATCTTCTGACACTCCCATAACTCAGCTAGTCACCCCAGAACAATATTTATATTCTCAACGCCGAGAATACGTAATTATGAATTTCAATTTTTGCTATGCATAGTTTTGGCAATATCTGTACTCTCTTCTTGTTGGCACGATACATACGATTGTTTCGCTGTTAACATATATTACAGATGTCTAAACTTGTCGCATTTTGTTATAATTGATTTGTTACAGTTTTCTAATTTTATAGTGTTTGCAGTTTTCTGTCCACTTTATCGTTAGAACATTTAATATTTTACCCTGTCATTTTATACTTCTGCCACTGCTATTATTGCTAAACTATTACTACTATTACCTACTACTCTACCATCTAATAAAGCATTTTTTCAGTATTGGTATCGGAGCGGTAATCCGAATTCCAGATCTCCTGGAATAGTGCACGCTCTCAGTCTCTCTGGTTGCCAAAGTGACCGAGAAGGCCGCCCATCTGGAGACAGACCACCTCCAACACTGGTTGTGAGAACTAATTTTCTTCAATAATATATATATCTTAGATCTTTAGACGAGCAATTCTTGTGTATATATATATATATATATATATATATAAAACGAGTTTACAAAATACGAACAATTTTTTCACTGGGCATCTCGAAAACGGCACTAGCGCCATCTCGTAGTCAATTCAGGTACCAGAAAGCCTACAAATAGCTTCTCTTTGATTTCAAAGAATATTTAAACGAACAGTTCTTGTTTTCTGGCTGACCCGTGGAAATATTAGCACTGCAAGTTTAATTGTAAAACATTTAAAAAGAAAGATCTGATGCTTTGCAGAAACTTCTTTGAAAATAAAATTAGCGGTACCAGTTATAAAATAATCATCGTTTACTTTTTGAGCGTAAAAAGTGATTGTTAGTTTGTCGTTAAATACTACCACGCGAGGTATGAGCATAGTTTTATCGGAGTGAATAAATTTAGCACTGATGATGTCCTATCATTACCGTGACGTCACAATCTGATGATGAATTCTTATCGAACTCGACAAAACATATCGAAAATAAAGAATAAATGTTCTTGATATGGCATGTCAAAAATCAGTTATAGGTATAGTTCCTTGTGCTTTTGGTGACGTTTTTTCTGGTCCAGGCCGTATTTCAACCTAAAAAAAACCCTTAGGAACAAAATAAAACATTGAAAGTACATTTCCACCATATAGACTTAGTGGTTTTAGTTATTTTTTTTCTGGTCCAGGCCGGATCTAATCTTAACCTCTTTACTTGAGATATCAGAGAAATAAATTCTTTATTTTCGATTTGCCTCAACAAGTTTCATACGAATTCATGATCAAACTTGGCTATGGCGAAATTTATCTTCTGATCCAGGTCGTATTTCAACCAACCACGTCAATTTTGAGATACGATATCTCGAGAACTAAGCGAGATATAAAAAAATATTTTTTTCTTTCAATTTTTCTCGTGGAGTTACATAAGAATCCATCATCAAGGGTTATCGTAGAATCCCCTGAATTACCACAAATCTCGCACCATTAATTAATCCCTGACTGGCATTAAGATTTCTATTTAACATAATAATAGCATTTTATTTTGAAAGCAATTTAAGCCAGTTATGAGGCGGTCTCGCAGATGGATCTAGCGATTTGGATGAAATTTCATATGTAGTTAACGTTCTGCTTTTCAAGTTTTTAACACGATCGTTTTTTTTTTATGGAGTAATTTTTGTATTTGGTTTCTTGAAAACGGCTCTAACCTCATTATGTAGAAAGTTCAGGTACCAGTAAGCATACTGATGTTTGTTAAGTTTCTCTTTGGTTAACTGTGCACCTCAAAACGCCTAGGAAGCCTTCAAGCCTTTTACTTTACTCAAACTTTACTCGAAATCTTGAATATTGAACAGAAATCGAAAGATGCCTAGCGAAGATCGGTCACCCAGGTAATATATAATAATAGAAGTAAGGAGTCTTATATACCCGGCTACTAGTTTGTTCGTTTTCACAGGTGAACTAGATATGTTTAACATCTACTGCCAGGATTTGTTATTTTCAATAGTGTAGGTTTCAACAAATTCCCATTTTAAGATTATTGGCTACATAATTTAACAACTTTTACTTATTGCTAACTATTAACAGTTAAGTAAAGAATTCAGTCTATGTTCGTAATGAGTACTAATGCTCGAAAATTATGAAGCCCAGCTTTGCCACCACAAGATGAAGTCAAAAGGAAGTATCCTCTTTCACTAATCTCTCTGTAGGGCCGGTTATTCCACGCGTCGTCTACTCCAACAAACATCGTTTGCCTCTTTTTTCACTGTTCCGTACTGCGCTCCGTCCAACTTCCTCAAGCAATCGCGAGCTTTTCCACCCAATTACGCGCTCCGTCGTGAAGAATCCAGGCGGACATCAGTTTCCGTAATGGTCGGGCCGATAGACGCGGTATGCGAGGCCGTATCAGAGGGCCATGCTCGCCTCAGCGCGCACCAGCTATTGCTCTCGAACATGGCTGCTCAAATAACATTCGCCCTCTGCCCTAGCAACATCTGCTCCCACGACATACCCATCCTTCACTGAGTAGCAGATTTCACAGTGTTTGTCACTATATGACCGAATGCCGCATCAATAGCTGACCTCATCAAACGACCATCTGCACCATATGAATTATAATGGCTACCTCTATGGGTTTACTCAATTTCACGTCTGTCTGTTTACCAGTCTGTCTCACAAGGAAAGGTCTTCGGTGTGGAAATCGTTATCGGAGAGTGATCTATAGTATATCTCTCTAGGTCTGTAAGCCTAAAGGCGCATTCCCACGATCCCTTGTAAACGAAGGCGAGACGGGACGGGACGGACGGGACGCCATGGGAACAGGGCCGCCTCTGCTAGTGGAGACGAGACGCAGCTACCCACTCTGTGTCGGTAAAGATCACAGGCGTCTGTAGCGGTGCGCTGTTGCCATCGGTTTGCAGCAGCGGTGCGCACACCTTCTGTTGCTGTAAAGTGCTCTGTGACAAACGACACTAGGCAACGTGGTGGGGAGGTGGCGGTGAGGTAAGCTAGGACTAACCTGCGGCCCGCGGTCGTCCCTACACTTCGGCTAATGAGGTCCCGTCCCGTCTCACCTCACCTACAAGGGATCGTGGGAATGCGCCTTCACACCGTCGGCCCTAGTGGGCCTTCGTTTACGAGAGAAATTATTATGTCAAATGTTTGTATGGCCCTTGTCATAAAATGACCTGTTAATCACTCATGCTGTTATTTCGGTCCCACCGAGCGTGGTGGGTGAACGGCTAACGTTCTGGCCTCGCATTTGGGAGGACGTGGGTTCGAATCCCCGTCAGGGCATCCAGTAATTCGGTTTTCCTGGTTTCCTAAAATCACTCTAGGCGAATGCCGGGATTCTTCCTTAAAAAAAAGGCCAAGGCTGAATTCCTTCCCGTTCCTTGTTCCCAGTTCCATCTCACCTCTAATGACCTTAGCCGTCGACGAGGCGTAAAGCAATAAAAAAAAAATTCGGTCCTTCTTAATCCTTAAAAATGAACCCGTAGTGCTATAAATGGTAAGCAGTAACGAAACGAAATTCACGCAGAAATCTATATCTATAAAACGAAAGCCTGGTATATTGGTTCCAGAAAAACTAAAAAACTACTGCGAAAATTTAGATTTGGTGTTCACCGTTTTAATGCTTAGAATCTAAACTGAATTGTTAAGTACCTCTTTTGCTTCGACGTTATATAGCGCCGGAGCAGTAAATTAAATTCTTAAGAAATTGCGTAAAACACCAAAGATCTGATACCAACTAGATGTTGCATACGTCGTAAAAAATAATAGCTGTACCATCGGATCTTCCAATTTCTTCCTTAAGTTGAATTTATGCGTTATTTAAACCGCATAGATGACCGTACTAAATGCGGAGAAGAAACCATGTAACGAGGAAAATAAGTTACTTAATAATTACGAAAAAAACAACAGATGACACCGACGTCGGCAATGAAGCTAAAATCTCTGACTACCAGCAGAATCTAAGCATGACAATTAGTTATTACGTGAAAATGAGTCTTTTTTTTTAGTATCAATAAATGCAATTTTGAAAATAATTCTTATTACTTAATGGTCAACTGTACAGGTTCCAGTGCCAGATGGAGTAGCATTATGAGTCATACCTAAAGCTTGATACTGTGAAAGCTCAGTCAAAATCGAGTCACCAGTTTTAAGGTAATACTAGATTATTCGTAAAATAAATGTGTCTTAACATCTTAATACATGCATTAAATATTAACTTTGACCCCAAGCTTTCAAATTCTGAAAATTCATTCAAAATCTGAATTTTCTGCGCGATGTGCTAATAAACAGACACATTTCAGATACTTTTTTTAATATATATTTGGTATATATTAATGCGAGTACAGTACATGATTCGGTTTTCGAGATGCAACATTAACAGATGTAATTAGGTTAAAAAGTAGCCTGGACCAAAATGAAAACTGACGTTCCGCATCAGAGCATCTAACGAACCCCATTCTGAGAGCTGTGTGGGTATATCAAGGTTTAGTTTTATACAAAAATGGCTGTTACCTAATATATGAAGCTTGGTACACACGAATCTTTTGGGTCGAATATAAATTGCTTCAGCCCAAATCTTTCTGAGTAGGTTGCGGGTGAATCTAGGTTTTCTTTAATTCCGCATATGGATGGCGCCAGAACATCGACAATTACTTCATTTCGGAAGTTCCTGGACGCAACAAAATCTAATACTACCTCCTTAAAGTATATTTAACAGCTGAATTCGTGAATCTATTGTTAAATTTAATATCACGCAATGCGCTTTGATAATATTCTAAAATACATTCTCCGATATCTCAAAACATTCCAAAAATCATAGAAATTTGACGCAAGTGTGGATGGAAGAGATTCACACAGCGTGTAAAAGCGTAGTGTAAAATAGAAAATAGTTGATTCAAATCAAGCAACGATTACAAATTAAACTTTTTTAAAAAAATGTTGAGTAGGGTGAGGGGGTGAATAAATTACAGGCGAATTAATGGAGGGTTGAATTAAATTTCTAATGTGATTATGAAATTTAAGCCTTTTGTTTCTTAATAATATACTGTAGTGTACCCGGAGTAAGGATTGCCACCAGTTACTATTACTGTCTATCATTAAGTTTTTTTTTATAATATAAAATATCTTGTTGAATTTTGCCTGGGCGCCATGGAAGGAGTCGTTTCAGAATTTTCAGTGAACTTTTAGAAATGCAATTATTTGTTTTATTATAAGGAAAATTATTTTAATTTATCTACTGACACTTACATTTATTGTGATCACTATAAGAAAAGATGATTGCATTGACTAACAAATGTAACACGAATTAAATCTGTATGATAATTTTTGATTAAATAAACAACTAAATGATAGAACATGAACAAAGTCCGACTAACTCAAAATCAGAGAGTACAAGTTTCTACAAGTTTTCGTTTTCGGGTACATGCGCCACACTTTGCCTCGGTTTGTTCTGGCGGAATAAAATTGTGTCTTTACCATCCAGTTGACGTTTATGTTGAAGTCGCCGCTGTCCGGATCTTCTCGAATTTCTGCGCGCAACACACACAAAACAAAATTTTATCGTCGCACTGTGTTTAACATTGAACGATCACTTGCTTTGGAGCACATTCGATTATTATTCTTTCGAACGGCGTCTCACTGGCCAGCTGCAATCTTCTTCTCAAAACGAGGGTTTTAACATGAAACAAAAAAATAAATCTTGTCTGAACTTATTATCAATTAATGGATTTATCCCTCCATGCATGCTCACACACACAATCCTCTGCACTTCACGCACCGCTCGCACGGGGCGGACTGTCCCCACTGAAGGAATGCGGTCCGCTTATCTCCTCTCCCATCTCCAAACACCTGCACTCAAAGGGTGCCACGATGGTTGCACTGCGAAATACTCTCTCCTCTCACACCGACAAACGCTTGCTTATAAAATTTGAAGATTCTGTGAGCGGACCGCTTCAATACGTATTAGGATTACTTCCACCTCGAAATAATATTTTCGGTGGTTTACTATTAGCTTACTTTTATCAACCCAGTCATATACTTAAACGTTATTTCACGTGAACATATGTATAGAGCGTGAATGAAGTTCAAGTGAAAATAAACACTATCTCAGAATAACGATAAAGAATTTTTTGATTAAATTCTAGATATGGTCGATATTGGAGACAGATTTAAAAATATTCGTGTGATGGTGTTCTTGAAATACATGTCAGCACAAATGACCTAACATTGACAACTTTTACCTCTAGTAAAGTCTATATTTTCGAGTGAAAGTCCACTATACCCTACATGCTGAAGTAGAAAAACTAATTCGAACCCCTACCTTCAATAATAGCAATTATTATTGGTATTATTATTTGCAGATAAGCCCCTTAAAACCACACAGGATACTTATAAAACTTTTTATCTATTCTTTGTGCCAGTATATCCTTAGTATGCTTGTTGTGGGCTTCTTTTCTATCATCAGACCATGTTGTTCAAGTCCTTTACTTCAGTCTTTCCTCCCGACCAACCTACCACTTGTGAATTCTGCATCGTAAAAACAGACATTTATCTCTGTATTTTCGATGCCCTTTTTAGTGATTCCTACTAATTTGAGATCTTTTTCGATTTCGCTAATCCATTTGATTGTGTCTGATACTGCTTTACTTCGGTTTCCATTCAACTGTTTGTCTTGTGAGTGTGCCAGGTTTCATTTTTTTATGTCTCCGTAAAATAGTAGCATGCGTTTTCTAATTTCGCTGTGAATGTCTGTATATTGTAAGATTTATGGATTATTTCTGGCCTGTATTAGTCTTTTGTGAGTCTTGGGGCTTTCTTGTATTTTCGCAATGTTTTCTTGCCCATAACGAGTGTTTCCTGTTCATAGAGACATTCTGGTATAATATATGTTTTTTAATGTTTCCGTTTTATGGATCTGGGGAATTTGTGTTGTTGTAGACGTTTTGTATTAATCGATAAGCTTTTTTTTATATTTTTATTTTTTTTATTTCGCCCCCCACCCCCACCTCCAATTAAACGATATCTGTAATGCACCTATGTCCGTTGTTTCTTTTAAGAATTCGATCTGTTTTTGCGCTAAATGTCACGGATTAAGATTAGTATGTCGTGTTCAAATGCTATGCAATCTATATTTAATTTTTCTCTTCCTAATATGATTGGCACTCGCGTACCAAACACGCCACCATCAACAGCCTCATCAGTCGAAGAGGAATAGAATTGTTTCCAACGGCAAAGATGGTGGAAGAATCACATGCTCTGGAACTAACACC
The DNA here is from genome assembly GCA_031002005.1 of Vandiemenella viatica. Taxonomy (NCBI): domain Eukaryota; kingdom Metazoa; phylum Arthropoda; class Insecta; order Orthoptera; family Morabidae; genus Vandiemenella; species Vandiemenella viatica. The sequence continues at coordinate 160,603,454 of CM061914.1, read as the reverse complement.
TCCAGTCCTAAAAAAAGTGGACTTCAGTCCTAACCAAATGATTATCAAGTATCTACAACAATATTTTTCTACAAAATTTTTAAGAACGATATTTGCTTTGAGTCAAAGCAAATTAGACGTCTGCGATTTTTATTTTCATTTAAGAGCTGGGTTTCTATGGACATACATTGTGAAAACAATAAGGCTCTATTTTTCTTCGCGTAAGGAGCCTTAGTAAAGGAAATAAATAAAAGATTTGCCAGAATATTGCCACAGTTCCTTCTTCAACTAAAAGTATTACGTTTTCTAGATTTCACTGATAGGCGAGGAAGTGTGGTCTAGTTTCTAAGTCAATCGCTTTGGGCGACAGATCCCTCAGTTGGCCGCTTGTTTACGTCAGTGACCAGACGTGCTTTGTGCTCACCACACAGGACACCGATCACGGCCATCCCGCCCCTGCAGCTTTTTGTGTCGGCAGGCCCGCTGGACATGTGGGCCACTGGTGCGGTAGTCAGGTGACCGACTGCCCGAGCTGCGAGGCTTTGGCACTCAGTCATAGCACGTTCTTTGTGCTAGTTTGCGGTAAACAAAGGCTACCCCGCAGCTCAATGGAAACAAAGGCGACCGGCCCCAACCATGTCTACTCCGCCCACAGTCATTCAACCTTTAGTGACGTTGATGGCAGGAACTTCAGTGATTTTGAAACCTTAAAACACTGACCGTATTAGTGTCTGGTATACGAGTGCATCCCAAATAATGAAATAAATTCAAATATTACGTAAGTGGCAACATCTCCGTTGTTTGAATATTTTTATCAGAAAAAAACTAAGGTTTCGTGTAAAGTATGTAATACAGAGTGTTAATTTCTTAGTTGTGTATCAAAATTAGATACAACATCGAAAAATCGAAGCTATAATAGGCTCTAGATCTTTAATAATTACGATATTCCGAACTGTTATTTCTATGGAGGTAAAAGTACCGTATTTTAGTCCGATGTTTCGTTTCCTTTACTCTTTTTCTTAAACCTACACAGCTATGGAGGAAGAAATTTTGGAACTGTTTGAATATGAAAAACATGTAAGTTATTATCAGCATTCATATTTATGTCCTATTTCTTTTCTATATGTAATGAGGTGTTGTTCAGCATTGAGGCAGTTCCACCCCATACAAGATTCGTTAGTGCAACCATATATTACACATAGACTCCAAAATGCACATAACTACCAGAAAAGAGACGTAGCGTAGAAAAGATTATTGCAGAATTTTTTTTTTTTTTTACAGTATTAATATTCAGCCTCAGCGGACAACCATGTTTGTACTTTTGCATCACATTACGTATCCTCTTCGTAATTTTACGATGTTTGAAGGAATATGTACCTTCTAGCAAGTTGCCAAGCATTGGCTCTTAAATCCAAAAAGAATCGGGGCTTAACAAGGAAGTAGTTTTAGGTACAGTTATAACTAAAACTACTTGATATATTATTCGTGAAGACACCAGGTTGATCCCCAGTACAGTCATCCAGATTTTGGATTTCCATTGTTTCGATAACGATGGGCTAAATCTATCCCATCCTTTTATCAATCTCCTCGGAACCTTAATCTACACTTAAAATGGCCTGCTACCGTCCTTTCTATTCTTGTGTAAATCACTCTAGTCAGTACTTTTGAAGCTTATTGTGGTAAACTTTTAGTTTAACAACTTTCACTTTTTCAACTTGTATTTTCTTCGGGAGTTTGAAGATGATATTTTCTACACTATAGACATTATAGTGATCAGTTAGCTGCCTGGTTTTATGGATGTCTCAGTACATGAAAATTCGTTAGTTGATCCCCGCTTGGTCTTAATATTTTAATTTTCTTTGTGCATTTATTATCGCTACAATTAATAGATTCATTTCTACAAAAATTCAGTGAAATAATAGTTTGTTTTTCGTAGAAGGTTTAATACAATTTTTATGGTAGGTGTGGTAAAAACATTAAAATCTGAATTGCTTCTTCACCTGGAACATGTGAGACTATATATCTTTCCTCAAGCCACAAAATTTTCTTATAATTGATGTTGGGAAACATATCTAATTTGTTAATTCCCGCCTTTTTGCCGTTAAACCAGAACCATAACAAACGAATTAATCACATCAGTAAGTATTGCAGCACGCAAAAATGTGTTACGGTTCCAATTTAACGGGTGGAAATAGTGAATACATAAATTTAAATGAAATATGCTTCACCACATCAGTAATAAGAAGAATTTGTGTATGAGAAGAATATCGTTCCTCTAATGATCCAGATGTGGAATCAATAATGTTTTTAATTTTTTTGGCTCAGATCACAGTAAATTTGATAATATCTAGGAAAAAAACCAGCGTATAATTTCAATAAATCTGTGATGCAATAATCTGCAAATAGTAGTGAAACGAAATGGAAACAGAAAATATAAAATATAAATGCCAACTGGGGATCGAACCAACGAACTTTTGTATACTAGTACACCCGTAAACCCCAAGGTTTATTGACCACTATAGTCTGTATGGTTTCCGGTGGGTACAGTTCTAACTATTTAAAATTTCATAGTTTCTTACTCTTCATTTCTCGTAAACGAAGGCCGATCGGTAGGAGGTTGAAATGCCTGAAATTTTATGCTATAAATCCACATTGATCATTCTCCAATTCCGATTTACACCGAAGACTTCTTCTTCCTAGGTGGAGTAACCACCATTCAGTACCCACCGGCCATTGATGCAACACGAATAAACTTTTCCTTCAATTGAGGTACAAGTTTGACTACAAAAAACCGTATATAACTTATTTTTCACTGCAATTTCGCCCTTCATCCAGTTTTCCGCAAAAGCCTGGAATATTCGCCCATTTTCGCATATCGACTTGGGTCAGCTTCCGTGACCGCCCCCGCGCTCCTGTTCGCCTTGATTGATATTCCAGGGGGCGACCACCACTATTTGCCGGGATTCATCAGCCCCAATAAATACCGCAATTTCTCCCTTTCAGACGCAGCGCGCGGCCCGCGCCCATCTTCTAACGACCTAACTCAATTTCTGCCGAGCTCGCCAATTTCCGAGGCCGAGCCACGTCTAGCGAATAGGAAACGCCGGTGGTCAGAAGTCAGAGGAAGGGCGGTACAAGATAAAGAGACAGGAAGAGGGGATGCCGAGGAATTTGGTGGGAGGGGTGAAAATTAGGTTAAGAGTCGTGTCCAGCGGGCAGCGTTCCGCTTCTTGTGAGGCGTCGAACGATTTCGGATACTAGCGGAGCCTGGCGGCAGGAGGGCGAAAATTCGAACAAGACTCCTCGACTTCGGCGGAATCAACTGCCTTTTGAGCTGCTGCCGGCGCTGTTGAGATTTCCTTTTTCCGTTTATCGGAGTAAATAAATCCATTCTCGTTGAAAAAGAAAGTTCCCATATCCGATATCTAAAGAAGAAGGGATTTCTTACTTTATGAGATCAGAAACAAAATTTGTACATTGCTCGAAGATTAAACTAAGCCTCATATATATTATTTCTAAAAGGTGTTTCTTTTTATCACAATCCATTATCTCCCTTTATACCTAACCGAAATGAGGTATCACTTTAGATTAAGGCATCCTCTTTGATCACATCATACTTTAAGAAATTAATTTTTAAAAATTCGACCCCTAAAGGGGAAAATCATCAATACCTCCAAAATACTGTTCTTTGTGTCACGAGCCATTTATTTTCCCGGATACCTAATCCCAATAGAAAAATGAAGTATCATTTCAGAGATCAAAATCTCCGCTTTAGTGACATACTATATTAAAAAAGGAATTTTTCGGAGTTCGACACTTAGAGGGCAAAGTATCAATATCTCCATAACGTATTTTTGTTTATAATCAGCCATTTATCTCCTTTGATATGTAACCGAGATAGATAAATTAGATATAATTTTAAAGATTTAGGTTTCTGATTTCGGCACATCATATCTTAAGGAAGGAATTTTTTGGACTTTGACTCTTCAAGGAAAAAAAGTATTATAGTTTCCATAATTTGTTTTTTTGTTGTTACGAGCCATTTTTATCCCTTCATACCTGACAGAAATCGATAAATGAGGTATGATTTAAAAGATTAAGGTCTCCACTCAGGCAAAATTATAAATTAAGAACAAAAGTTTTCGGAATTTTACCATTGAAGTACAAAAGTAAAAATTGTAAAAGGAATACGTATGAAACAGTTCAGAGGTAAGGCGTCAGACAAAAGCAGCAGATATTAATAAACTGTTTCACCGGCGTTGACTTTTGTTACGTCGCTATTACACTAAACAAATAAACAAGTGATACAAATGAGGCAGTTCTTCTTTCACCCTGTTATAAACCACCAAATTTACTATTAATCGAATCCGTAAAATTTTCGCACGGATAATCTAGTATTGGCTAATACTGCTATCTAAATCAGCCAAAACGATGTAAATATTATAAACGTTATCACTAGATAATGCCGTAAGTTTTTTCTGTTGCAGAAAATTTATTTGAATGCTTTGTTGAAAAAAATACTTTCTAAAGCAATAATTTGTCTGTTTCCTGATGATATTGGTATTATTTAAAGGAAAGTATCAAACGTGTTAGTACGTGTCTTCAAAAAATGAATTATTTTGTGGAACGTCGATATAATATGTTAATACTGGCAATAAGACACAATCTTTCCCATCAATAAAACAAATATTATTGAATAAAATATCTTAAGGAAAATGAAGCAGCATTAGAATGTCAAAGTTTGGATTTCATTCATGGAAAGAAATATTTAAAGCCTCGTAAATTATTTCCAGCAACCTTACAAGACTATGTAACAGAGTCGAAACTCTCTACACCAAGTTTCATGGGATATAAATTTTCTGTCAGTTTTCTGAAACAGCAATAAATATTAAGTTTTTCGCATTACAGCTTATTGTCAGTATGTTCTATTCAAGTGAGATTTTCTCTGAAATGACAGTTGACCATAAAGTCGTAAGAACCTTGAAACACTTTGGATTCATCTCACATTTAATTGTTCATCCAAAACAATAAAAATATACTATCATTCTATTTTAATTAAGGTTTAAAAGTTACGGCTCACATGTTGGTTAGTAACAGTAAGATAAAACAGAAAGTAAAAGTGAATCTTTACATAAAAGGAATTGGAATCACAGTAAAAATTAATGGCATCAGATAAACTGCAGGAAAAGGGGCAAATAATAAATGAGCTACAGAAATGTATAAAAATGACAGCAAATTACTTGTAATGATTATTATTCAAAATATGGGAACAGTTGATTAATGGTAAGTTAAACAGACGTTGTAACCTACTTGCTGTGATTAGCGGGTGGAACTAACCCGTTAAGTGCTTGATCAGTAAAGCTGGCGGCAAGCTTCTGCTCATCCGCGCAGTAACATAACACTCACCTCAAATCTCAGTCTGCTTCGTTCACTGTCCGGTCGCCTTCCTATAATTATATTAACTTCATCAGATCATGTACTGGTAGCTTGATGATAATTACATGCTGCCATTAAAAACTACGAAGTTATTTACATAGTTACATTAATTTTCCTCTTCAATCACATATACAGTTGCCAAGGAATACCATTTAATTCAATTGATATCGGGTTTCGTCACTTAAGATACAGGTTACTAATTAGGAAGCTTCTTTATACATTAGGTTGCTTGACAATACCGTTCCTCACTCACACGCGCGTTTATTTTGTTCCGACTCGTATTTCTCTGACTTAATCATAGTTTACTAACGCGTAATTCACAATTCCACATTCTTCTCACTAATATACCTCATATTATTACGCTATAGTCTATCGTTAATCTGTTCAGTTACTTTGGACTACCATGCTACTGCTCACTTAACTTATCCAAACAACTCCACTCTCTGCTATTTTGAATTCCCCGACGCAAAACTACCCGAACTCCAGTATCGATACTCAGCGATACTGTTTTCCCAGTCTCGTTACAACGTGCCTTAGTAATAATTTAAACAGGAACCCCGACAGAAGAAGAGAGAGCATGGAGTGTAGTGTTAAGATGTTTGCTCCTGGAGAGAAAAGAAACAGAGGCAGTGACATATTTAAACAAGACAATGTTTTTTTTCTGAAATAACTGTATCTGCGTTCCCAACAAATTTGACACCATATAAATGTCATCAAAGCCACCGCTATTACAATTGAAGTTGGTAAATCAGTTTTTACAATGTTGCTGACATATTATGCTAGAAGATGAACCAAGTTGTGTGACCTACAGCAACGGAAAAACGAGTGAAGCGAAATGTAAGTATGCGGCTGTTTCACGAAGATTGGTGGAAGGTGAAGTGTTAGAGGAGCGGCAGGTAGTTGTGTTTGTCGGGTAGCAGGGCGGCTAGGGGATTGCGACGCTGCAGTTTACCAGTGCTCAGATGACTAAAAGCTTCGTAGCGCTTAGAGCTTTTTGCTGGAGGGTTTCTCAAACGAACTCAGCACTGCTTCTATCAACAAATGTTGATTACAGTGAACATAATTCAATAATACGGTTATTTATGAAGCCGTGAGCTGTTTTGAGTTCCTTCAATCAGAGCTCTGGCACAAATTACGTAATACAGCCGAAATAAAATTTCTTCTCCTTGAGACAAAAAAGCTACAGTTATTGTTATTTTTTTGGAATGAAAACTATATTGCTGGATGGTTACATCTGAGATAAAGGGTGACATTTTTGTGTAATGAAGTACTTCAGACAAATTTCTTGATAGTAAATAGATAATAGCAAATTTTGTAACCATCTAAAGTAGGTGATGTATGTCTAGCAACCAGGAGTAACGTGGATTACATCCATTCGGTGACCATCGGTTTTAAACTAAAGCAGAATTTTGAAAGAACAACAGAAAGTATCGTAAAGCTCATAAATTATCTAATTAAAACAGAAGGAGAATTTAGGTGAAATTAAAACGATACAACTTCTAATAAAGTATAATGAAAGGAATATTTGGCTAGCAAAAAAGAAACAATGACTTTTACGTTAAATTCAAAGAAATATTGTTCATACTGTGTCTCATCAATTTTATGACGATATTAATGATATAAGTAAATCATCGCCTCCACTGGAAGCAATTGTTATAGAAATGTATTATCAGCGCTACTTTTCTCTTTTAATAATATCATTAAGTTTTAGACTCAGATGTTAAAAGATATCAGAATTAGACCAGTTTAGTTTCCATTTTGTGATTAATTTTTTTAAAATTAGGTGTGAAATTAAATATTATTTTAATTTGCCAAAAGTTAAGGGAATAAAATGTCTAAAGTCCTGTATGATTTTATGATCCTTGTACCAAAGTGGTATTGTTTGTGAACTAAAGAAGTATCTACCTACTTTTTTATTTAATTTTTTTATTTGATATTCTCGTTTCATATATTCCTGCTAAGGAAGGACCTCTATATTTCTATGCACTATATACCAGTAAGCAAATGTATTTGGACATAGCTTTCTTACAAAGAATATGGATTGTTGTATGGAGCGCCTAGAATTAACTTTAAGTTCTGATTACTAATTTCATTATGTATATTCTTTAAAACATGATTACTTATTCAGTTTTAATTTCGGACAAATGCGGCTGTAGCCGATTGTTTCTGGGCCTTCCTGCAAGAAGTCCATAGAAGATATGCTCAAAAATCGGCTTTTTACAGTACAGTACACCATGATTGCTGAGCGATTCACATTTGATTCGAATGTATTAATTTTAGAATTTCGCTACTACTGCTGACCGTGCATCAAATAAGTAGATAACAAATTTACAACACGATTGAAGAATTTTTAAGGCCTACTGATAATTCCATCTTGACCAAGGAATTATTGTTTCGTATCCCCTTAAGACATGTAACATAGTCAGTACTTCTTCTTTCTCGTGTCAATGACAGCATCAAATATGAGGTAGTATTTCCGCCAATGCGATGGTTTTGTCAGTAGCTGATTGGAGATGAAACTGGGATACATTCATTCCGATATATGGGAAAGACAACAGATGCATGATGGTTTCTCTCTCCCCGCACGAACATCTGGTGTCTGGCAGCTCTCCCAGATATCCTCATCAGGAAATAATATCTTTGGAACGACCAACTCCAACTCGAAGCCTATTTAACAACTTACATATGGGCCATGGTTGTTCAGACCCAGGTTGTAGACTCCCTTTTGGCTTGATCTACTCGATATCATGTTGCGCTTTCTTCTTCCAAGCCAATATTCATTCATTGCTTGGTGCTCCATTTAGTGGCTTAGAAGTCCGCATGAGGCTCTATCGGGACTTTAGTCTCGATGGCGCTGGTGTATAGCCATGTAGAGAGTGTTGGGCGTATTCGTTCACTTTAAACCTTGCCACGCTAGTGGCTACTTCCTGACATATGTCTCCAGGGCCGATGACAGCTGATATTTGCACCTTTCCCACAGGCGATGGTCTCAGGCAAGCTGTGATGAGCTGACATGTTCTGTGGAGAGCAACGTCTACAGTCTTAGCATGACTTGATTTTGTCCATACATGACATGAATACTCTGCTGCGGAGTAGCATAATGCTAAGGCAGAGGAGATGATGACGCTTGGGTTAGCTCCCCAGCTAGATCCGGTCAACTTGCTTAAGATATTGTTGCGTGATGATACCTTCATCTTGAAGTTGCGACAATGGCTTTTAAAAGATGACCATGACCACAAGCTGGCACTCGATTTCAGGCACAAGGGTGTGGGAAGATTTTCTTTTTTAGGTAAGGGTGTCAGGGATTGGAATGAGTTACCAAGGGGAATGATGAATAACCTACCAAAAACGTTAAAAGAATTTAAAGTTAAAATTTGTAGAGGGCAAGTGTAGGTGAGTGTAGGATAGGGGGAAGTTGGGTGTGGAGGGAAATTGCCACCGGAGCGTGTGCTCCATTGCAATTAAATTAAAGTGATTCTACACAGAATTGGACCTCATAATGTCAAATAGTATTAGTAGCTACGTACTGTTACTAAATAAACTATATAGTCAACCGTAATATCACCACAATATTATTGTTGAAAATTCATTATCCCTGACACTTTAAAAAACAATTTTCTCCCAAACGACTGAAATCAAATAAATTTTACTAAAATTTAAAAAAAATATGTATAGAACAAGCTACAGAATCATGCACCCTATTAAAACGATGTTTTTTTCAAGCATACATAGAATCTTAATTAAATATTAATATTAATTAAAATTCAGCAACGTTAAAAAAATCTAAATCTCAGTTTTTAGTTACTACACGCCATCCCGTTGGCTCTATTGGTTGCGGCACCATCATGGAATCCAGCGCTGAAACGGTTAGTTGGTTCTAGTTCTGGTGATGGAAGAACTTTTCACTATCAAGACTTGGCTGGCGGGGTTGACGAGTTGGTGGATCACAATTGCTAATCACCAGATTGTGCAACAACGTCCTGGGTTAAATCCCAAGCCTCTCCGCAGTGCATATTAAGTGAGTGTAACAAAGTCCTGGCCTGTCCGCAGTGCCTATTAAGTGAGGACATACAACACTGTTGATGAGGTCATTGAGCTTGGCAGTCACCTTTGTGTCTTTAGGCTTGTACGACTGAATGGTCCAGCATCGGGTTTCACTCCGTCCCTTCTTTCATCTCTCTTTCTCAACACAAACAACATTACGCTGAACACGCACTCTATCACTGTCATCAACCCTTACACATACTATTATACTGAGGAAGGCAACGGAAAACTATCCCCATTCATCTTCCCAGGCGTTACCATTGAGGGGTAAATATTCCCCTTGGTAACCGACTGCGTCCCGACACGAGCAAGGCGTCCATGGAAAGAGAGTGACTGTGTAAATAAATGTAAGTCAATTACGTCTTAGTTACTTTCATTTTGTAGTAGTTATTACAGAAATCATCTAATAACTCGTGTTAACTGAAATTCCAAAATCTAATTATTTGGAATACCTAATCCTACTCGGACTCTAATTAAGAAGCAAGTAAGATAACTCCTCACTGCTGCTATTGTGAGTAATCTTTTTATAAAGGAAGTTTCATTTTTGAGCAGAGAGCTGTGATATGTGTTAAAACCAAAGAATAAAATTGACTCGGGAGGCTGGCATCTTTGGAGTCAACGACGAACGTAATATGCGAGAGAGGCGTTGCAAATTATAAAAGAAAGACAAGTTCGAAAAGAAGTAAAAACTACTACACTCTAGTCCAATCGTACCAAGAAGAAGAACCTATGTGTTGGGTTATGTAAATATAGTTTCTCTTCATTTAAATAAGATTGTGCAAACATTAATGTAATCTGTGAACATATGCAAAATGAAATAAGATTTTTATTAGCTGCAGTAAGGTTAATATATGTAGAAATTATATGAAATCTCACAAATTTCATGTAAATTTTAAACCACGTTTTAAGTTAATGTTTAAAAAAATTATTATCAGAGATACGGAGAGAGAGATTGATTTCAAGCGCAAATGTTGTGCACTTGCAGTGGATGCCAAAATATCAAGAAAAATTCAATCACAAAATTTGGCACAGTCAAAATCTCTCTTTACTGGTGCATTGGAGAAAGTATGAACACCATTGAACATTAATCATTCCTACAGTTCAGCGCCTGATAAAAAGAGGTCGCAGAATCAGGTAGAACTGTCTGAATGTGTCAACAAGTGTGAATTATTACCTGGTTATTTTTTGGTAATTTTAAACATGATTGAAGGAGAAGTAGGAAATAACTTATATAAAACGCATCATTATTAATTTTCTTACAACCTACAATCATCAGAAACGTCTAAAAGAAAAATTAATAAAAATTTAAAAGATGTTTCGGAAGTTTACACAAACATAAGGGTTTCTGAATTTATAACAATCCTTAAAAACAGCCGTGAATCTGTCGAGAAATAAAAAATGCACTTTCAGACACCGGAAACAGCAAAAGTTAATACAAGTGTTAGCTCAACAAAAGATAGTACTCCGCTGAAAATGATTGAAGTTATTTAGAAAAATAAAAGTATTTAAATTACTTGTTTCCTGCTGAAAAAAATATTATATGAACATTATTTTTAGTAAAAAAGCTATACGATTTAAAAAAATAAAAATAAATAAAAATTGTTCGTATTATAAACAGATTTTTCCTGTGGACATACCCTGTAATTGAAGTCATAAACTTAATATCCAGAAAGGAAATCTGAATTGAAGCAGTTTCGTGGACTGTATTAGCCTGAAAGCGAACTTCTCAACATTAACCACATTTCTGTCCTTTACTTATCTATTTAAATGTGATGCAAGTAAAAGACGTCTTCATCTCGGTTCTACCTCGTCCTCAACTTGTGAGAGGGAACGAATGTCCCCTGCGGCTCCAGAAACTTTCTTCGTGAGTGGAATAATGTTTGCATGATATTACGAATCACGGGGAGGACATAAATTTGCCGCAATTTCCTCTCAACAGAGAGTACTTTAAAACACTTCTAGATTAGGCCTCCAAGCGGTGAGGGTTTCCATGGCTCCAAGATAAATGGAAGTATCCTCGCTGAAAGATGCACAGAAACGTCGGTACTGAGTAGGAAAATTGAGATTGCAGAGGATTTAAAAACACGGATCAAACTTCAGATTGGTTTATAAAATTAAGTATAAGCCTGTGTCTTTTTTTTAAAGTAACAAAACAGTTATATTAAAACAAACCTTTTTTCCTTTTACATACCTCGTTTACGTCGAGGTCATTAGAGATGGGTGGGGATTGGGGATAAGGGTCGGGAAGGAATTTTACCATGGCATTTTAATGGAACCATTCTGGCAATTCGCCTGGGAAATCTTGGGAAACCTTGGAAAACCAAAACTTGTGCAGTTCCTTGTAACGTAAGTGCTAATCCTGGTACAGGCCACATTCAGCACAATAAATATTGAACTAATTCCGTCCGCATGATGTAATGATGTCAATAATATGTCGCTCACGAAAACAAAATATTTATTGACAAAAACTAAATACCTTGTGCCTTATGCTGCAACAAGAACTGTCAGTTGTCATTCTGGACCAGGCTCTATTTCAATCTAACCACAATCTCCGCTAATATTGGCGCTTGAATTCGAAGCATCCAACACACGCACACTATATAGCGATGTAAACATCGCCCGAAATAGATACGCACAAACAAATTAAGCAGAAAACATCAAAAGGTTATCCCTTACTGGCTGCAAAAATGAAAATGAAAATGAAAATTCAAAATTAGATACAAATCTTATGACTAATACTGTAATTATTGTGTTATGAAATCTCTCAAAACGAAACTTGGCTTCTTGGTGGTTCCAAAATGGGTTCTTATGTAAATCGAAAAGACAAATCGAAAATGAAGAATATATATATATATCTTGCTTAGTCCTCGAGATGTTAGGCATTAAATATAGATATAGCTTCTTGTGCCTATGGAGACGTTTTCCTTCTTATCCAGGTCGCATTTAACCATAACTGCGACTGCTTGGAAGAAAAATATATCTAGAATTTAGTTCTTGGTAGACTTTTTTTTATTTAAAAAAATGTCCAGGTTGAATTTCAGCCCAACAACCTCAATTTTGACACTCGATATCTCACTAACTAAGCGAGATATCGAAAAAAAAATACTTTTCGCTTTTGATTTGTCCCGTTGAATTACATAATAATTCATCTTCAAATTACTGCACCACGGTTATCGCAGAATTCCCACAAATATGAGAATCAATCATTTCAAAAATAGTGAAGAAATATTCGAAATGGTACAATATTTTGTAGCTCTATTACTTCTCGATTGACTGTTGTAAATTGTTTGTAAGTACAGCTCCTTGTGCCTTTTGTGACATTTTTCTTCTTCTGATCATGGCCGAATTTCAACCTAACCAAAATCGGTTAAATATATATATATAAATCTACTATTTACTTTCGATTCCTTTCGTCCAGTTATGAAAGAACCCAATATCGAATTGCTGCAAATCAGACAAAACTACGATATTAGAGCCACTGAAATTTGACGAATTTAATGGTTGATTCTTATATATTTCGACAAATCGAAACTAAATAATAATTTTATTTTTTATCTAGCTAAGTTTTAGAGATATCAAATTTTAAAAATCAGTTATAGGTATAGTTCCTTGTGCTATTGGAGACGATTTTCTTCAGATCCTGTTTATTTTTTATTTTAGATTTGTTTCGTTGAGTTCCAGAAGAATTCATCATCAAAAATGACGTTTACGAAATTTTTTTTCTGGTCCAGGCCGTTTTTCAACCCACCACCTCAGTTTTGAGACACGATATCTCGAGATATCAAAAAATTTATTCTTTTCTTTCGAATTGTCTGTTCGAGATATATAACCACGACCATAAAATTCATCAAATTTCAGAGGTTCGAATATCGTAGAATCCCCAATATCCATTCCGAAACGTAAATGATTAAACATTAGGATAGATCAAACGCACCCTCCTACACCCACTATTAGTTAATCGCGGAGTAATAGTAATTCTTTCGCTGTATCTTTGGGTTTTTTTTTTAGAAAAAAACTTATGGCTTTACGCCTCGTCGACGTTGAGGCATGATTTGACTGTGGACAAGGAGCGGGAAGCAATTCGGCCATGGCCTTTTGAAAAAAAGCATCCCGGGATTCACCTGCAGTGATTTGGAGAAACCCTGTAAAACTGAAATCTGGATGCCCGGATGGAGATTCGAACCGACATCCACCCGAACGTGAGGCCAGAGCATTAACCCACCACGCTTGGTCTGTATCTTTGCACATTGAGAAAGTATAGAAAGAACGAGATTCAGTTGGAGAACCTACCTTCTTTCATGGAGAGACGAGAAGACCGAGAGAACATTCTGCCACCACAGCGCATCCCGCGAGAAGAAACCAGGCGACAGATGTAGGGTCAGGCCCGACCCGTGTTGTCCCGTCTCCCGCCTTCTCGTTGCGAAGCAACGCCGAACACCATTTATCACTTTGGAGGCGAGGAGAGGCCATTGTCACTACAGGAGAGAGGCCACGTCTGACACACGGATTCCAGAACTGCGAATCCAGATGGCGTCATTTCCTTTGTCTCTGTAACTACAACAGCGTTAGGATTTAAGATAAATATTAATCTGAATTAGCTTTTTCGTCACTAAAAAGTGATCACAATCCACTTCACTAGTCAATAGCTAAGAGAGCTAAATAAATAATCATATATCTAATGTTATTAATGGATATTTGTAAAACCGTAATGTTGCTTTGAGGCAAATGAAAACCAGAGAATCGAATGGTGGACGATGTTATATGCCCAGTATCTTCGAAACTCCTTTTCTTATGCGTTAAGGAGCATCATAACTGTTACTTTGTAGGATTTATTCAATATTTCACAGACCAACAGTTCCCCATACCTTATACAAGAATTGCAAACGCATCATATGATAATTTTTATAGATGATCCTTCAAAAAATATCTCTTCCAAATTCCAAAAATGTAATGACTTTCTAAAGATGTAACATTCAGAATAAGAACAGGGGCATATGAAATTACATCCAACGTATAGTAATTTTGAATATTGTGACCTTTGTTTCTACCCCATCAGTTATTTTTCTTTTTTTGTGGTTTAATTATTTTTCAGTATGACTAGTTACTATTATTGTTTTAATTGTAAATTATGTAAATGTTTGTAATAAAATGTATCACGGGTTCCCACATATAGTAGTGTGCTATTGCGATCGGGGTAGTATTAGTTTTAGTCTGTAAGAATGTATATAGAATATCTTTGGTTAATCTGTCGGCAGTTGAGTTCGCGTGGTGAAGGTCATCCGCCGAACGAGCGAGACGAATCTTATAGTTAAGCTGCCCAAGCGATGATAATTTAACAGAGTAATGTAAAAATCAGATGTGTAATTTCGTGGTCGATTGAAAGAGCTATTAAATTGATCGTGTGTGATCAGAACGGTGTATTTATTTATTGATATAGTAATACCTTTAGATTAACTCGTGGGTATGTTTTTGGACACTGTAGTTATTTCAATAACTTAACGAACTGTCGGCTTGTGAGTGTTAGAGGTAGTTATAAGGCCAAATTACCCAAAACACGCCGTACCTGCGATTACTGTGGAGTCCAATTAGGTTAATAAACCCATTAGTTTATTATTTATTTAATGGTCGATGGCTTCCGCCGATTTGACCAGCTGATATTTTCCATTCAAACATCTTACATTTTACATTTTTGGGCGATGTTTTACTTTTACTATTGTTTGGTATCATGGTTACATATAACATCTTTCTTACATTTTACATGTCTTTCTTCTGTATTATTTTGTCTTAGATTACAGATTGATAAATATAAATTATAGTGCTATTTTCATTTGTTATCGACATGATGGAGAATATAGCTAGCTTTACATAAATACAATTTATATCTTTAATAATCGATGTGGGTAAGTTAATGATGGTTCGTCTGTTGAAATTGCGAGTTTAATATTTGGTGCCTTATGAATTTTATTTAGTCCTTATTTTATAGTAGTAAGACTTAAAAACTCTTGGAGGAGCGAGAATATGTACACTTATACGACCTCTTTTTTGGGGCGGGGCAGGACCCATTAATTTACGACGGGCGTATTAATGTAAGAAATCAACAGGGACAGTTCGTGGTTGACTCTATCTATCAGAATCTACATTTAGACGGGGGCAGTTCGCAATCTGCAACCAATTACATCCACTATTGTTTGTGAAAACTGCAACAGCAAGAAAGATGTGATATACAAATTAGGGACATAACAATAAAAAATGATTGGATTACTGAACTGAAGATACACTTTCACCGCATGACTTCATTGATACCTGTACCTTCTTCGAAACAAACTTGTACATTCCTCTGTATATGTAACCGGGAATTGTTCATAAGAAATATCTGAATGTTATTCACACTTGCAGAAACTCCAAGACACGTCACTGACCACTGGTAGAGTTGTCCCAGCTACCTGGGAGGTAGGTGGAAAACAACATACAGACGTCCCTAGGATGACTAACCGGGAAATACATGGGCTGTTCTGAGCTGGGAGGGCCTAGGAGGATTCGAATGAAAGGCGAGATAAACAGAAACAATTTATCGTCACTTCCTGGCGACATGGGTATTTTGCAGATGTTCGGAAATTTACAGTGACGTTTCAAAGAATATGGTGGGAGAAAGCAGCAACGAATTTGAACGTGCGATTGCTGTGCGTGGAGAAGTGAAAATGGAATAGCGAATAAGGCGACGTTACGGCTTTCGTTGCAGAGACAAGGGACTGGATGGTACCGATCGAGAAGGAACAATACGAGGTTTCCTGCGACAGGCTGACACTGGGAGAGACATTCAATCTGCTGTCCGGTGTCTGCAGTTCGCCAACGCCTGATGGGTCCTGACTGCTGGGAGTGGTTCAACACAACTTCCCGACACGCCCTCACATACGGCGCCAGGGGCAACGCTGTACGCCGACAACACATATGCTGCCGGGCAGAAGCAGTTCGACGCCTCCACTTCGCCTGTCCCAGACATCATCCTGGATCCGATACCACGCAACGTCACTCTGCCGCTGTGCCACCCTACTGCCGACCGTCCCACCTAAGAAAGGTAAAGAACACAGTTTATGACACAACAGTTTCTCACCAGAACTCAATTTTTCACTTTTATTTATACCCTCGACTGAGCTAGGCCAAACATGAATTGCTAAGATCTTTTACTGTAAATAATTAGTAATGTCAATCACGTATTGTTAGATGTTTCGTGGTTTAATTAATATGATAAATAACCAGTCCCTGATACAGTTCAGTTTAAACTTGTTTTTATTTTCACAAGCACGACGTCAAAGATACTGGTTGTATATAAACATGAAACTCCAACGATCACATTTGACACTTCTTCCAAAGACAATACTACCAACGCAGTACTTGGCCGACGTAAACTATTTCCAAAATGTTCTCACTGTAAAACTGTCTCTCTGTCTCTGATGGTCACTTTATACAAGCTCCATCGAAATTTCTAGAACACTACAAAAGTTTCAGACAGGTATTTCTCTAACAATAACAATATTTAAACAATTTAAACATATTAAAAAATAATCATATATAATACGTAATCATTTACAATCATTACAAAATGCTTAGTAATGAAAATTAGAGATACTTAAACACAAAATTATCAACAGAAATCATTTTAAACTGTAGTAAACTGTTCTTTAGACATCGTAGCTCACCTTAATACCTACAATTACAAACACTTAAGTAATTCTCTTGCATAGTTCTGTCCTTAAACATATTGAATGTTATTTACATAATTTCTTTTTACAGAACAAAGTCTATATACATTGATTTATAGTAAATTGCAAAACAAACATACCGGGTGCTTCAAAAAAATGTATACACACTTTAAACTATTGTTGTTTTCCCGCTCTACAAGGCTAGTGTTATATTTCTTCGCCAGGTGCCAGCATAATCGTCCCTCTATGTTATATTATCAGTTGGAATTTGTAATATCAACATGGGGGACGTACGTTTGAGTTTTTAAGAACGTAAGCAGGTTATTAAGTGCTACTGGAAGTTTGAGAATGTAAATGAAGTTCAAAGACAGTGGAGAAGGGAGTATGATACAGAACCACCTTCAAGATTAACAATTACACGCATACGAGACAAGTTCGAAGTTCATGGAACAGTGTGTGATGTGCATAAAGGTCATTCAGGTCGGCCTCGAACAGCTACAAGTGATGAGTCATCAATGGCAGTCTTGGAACTGTTTCAACGCTCTCCTAACAAATCTTCAAGGCAAGGGGCACGTGAAAGTGATGTAAGTGCTAGCAGCGTGCTACGCATTCTGAAGAGAGGCAAGTATCGTGTTTACATTCCAAGGCCGGTGCAACAGCTAAGTGACGACGATCCAGATAGAAGGTTGCAATTTTGTGAATGGATTCAGGAGATGGTGATACGTGAACCGGGATTTATGGGTAGCATCATTTGGTCGGATGAAGCCCAATTCAAACTTAATGGAACTGTCAATAGGCACAATTGTGTTTACTGGGGTGAAGAAAATCCTCACATTACAATTGAAAAAGCTATAAATTTGCCAGGTGTAAATGTGTGGTGCGGTTTGTCTTCAAGGGGACTCATTGGACCTTTTCGATTTGAAGGCACTGTAACTGGTATTAATTACCTAACAATGCTTGCTGATTCCATATTTCCCGCCATTCGTGCATTATACGGTAATGATGATTTTTATTTTCAACAAGATGGTGCTCCGCCGCACTATCACAGAGACGTACGAGCTTACCTGGATCAAAATTTGTCGGGCCGGTGGATAGGACGCAGGGGGCCAATCGAGTTTCCAGCACGCTCTCCAGACCTTACACCACTGGATTTCTTCTTGTGGGGCACAGTAAAAGATGAGGTGTACAAACGTAAACCACGTAACCGAGACATTCTTTGGAATGAGATTCAAGCAGTGTGTAGAGAAATCTCATTGGACGTTTTGATACGATGTACAGAATCTGTGGTGACTCGTACTCAGAATTGTATTGATGCTGCAGGTCACCAATTTGAACAGTATTAACATTTGTTGTTTATGTTTGATTTACATTGGACTTTTAGCTTTCTATTTTCCTGAAATTTAACTTTGTAGAACGGTAAATAAATTTTCTATGGAAGTTCAAAGTGTGTATACATTTTTTTGAAGCACCCTGTATAAGATCATATTCAATCAAACTCTAGCTTGCTACAAATGCTCCATAAAATACAATTCCATTTAAATTTAGGTTTGAGTGCTCTTACAGTATGTCATTTATTTTGTATGAAAAAATAAAGTTTATTTACCTTGATTTATTTAAAGGAAACTAAAGCTGTAAATATTTGTTTGTATATTCACGAGTATTTAATCTCTTGAATGGTAAATTTAATATAGTTACGCGTTTCGCAGGAAGATAGCAGCTTTACTTTCCTCCCCAGGAGCGTTGAGCTCAGTGAAGAGCCGGCAAAATCCCAAACAAGTCACACCATGAAATAGCCCACCTTGAAACAGCGGAAAAGAACTAGGAAGAAGAAGAGGGAGTAATGTAGTTAAAAATAAAAAAAATCCACTGATCCAGCTGTTGATGGACATTATCGGATTATAATTTCGTATTCCCTAATTTCTTCTATATTTGTAGAAGTATAGCTTTGATACGCTATTACATGTCAGAGTTTAATCCGTTAAAAAATCATTACTGACTGATCCTACAGGATAATTCCTTCTTATTAAATCTCTATCGTTCCATAAAATGTAGACCACAAAGGGTTTGTGACAAAGATATCCTTGCGGGTGAATTCGATTATCTCCAGAGAACTTTCTTAAACAATGGTTACAAACAGGTCCAGATCAGTCACGAGTTTAAAAAGGTAGAGCGACAAAAGATCGCACTGATACCAAGGCCCTTGCCTTTCTTCCGTTTGTGGGTGGACTTGGGTCTAAAATAGGTAGACTGTTGTCTCAACACGGAGCCAACACAATTTTCAGGCCACCCACTAATATTAAAAACTTGGTTGGCTTGGTGTTTATTAAATACCGCGTGAATGTGGCCGTGCCTATATCAAACAAACGCTGCGGTGCATTGTGCAGCGATGTGTCGAGCACGTAAGGAATTTTCGCCTGGAGCAAGAAGAGAAATCATCTGTCGCCGAATATAATGTCCAAGAGAGACACATTTAATTTTGAAGAAACTAGACAGAAGCTATTGAAATCATTTCAAATGATTCTTTAGTTCACGGGGTCACTGGATACCAGCTTAGTGTGGCCTGGAACCCTGCAATCAAAATATTGAAACAGCTTCGCGACAGTAAGGGGCAGGGGAAGGAATGACGTCATCGCACTGGGTCGGCTTTTGTCTTCCGCCGTTTCCACGGCACCCCGATAACCCTGGAGTGGTCACGTGGATTACATAAGTAATACACTCGAGCCGTCTCTAATGGGACTTTTCAGAGCGCGACTACTGCGGGGTTAACAAACAGCTGGTTGAAAATGAGGGCGGAGGTAGACGCCTTTGAAACGACCCAGAGTTGTGGCATTCATATACGGCAGGAAGAGTTTATTAATCAAATTATTGTCACACGAAAATTTGTTTCAGTGAAATTCTACAAATTTATAATGGACAGATGCAGAGACCAACCTTATGTAAGGCCGGTATTACACTGTAAAAGATCTTTGTCCAAGTTCTTTTATAAAACATTTTATCATATTTATTTTATCAAAGATATTTCATGATATTTTTCCAGTCCCATTACACTATATAAAATTTTTCGTCATAGTTCTCTGAAACGAATTGAGTAAACTTGTAAGCTTTTGCAGACCAAGTTAGTGCAACTGTCACAATATGCATTTTATTGAAGCTAAAGAAGAGAAGTAATCATATATAGGTTAGACCGTGGATTAAGAGACTTGATATGATAGGAGTTCACCAAAGTTTAGTGAAAGAGCTGCAATTTGAGGGCATGCCAAATTATAAAAATTATGGTTGATGCTGAAGTATACGTCCAATAAATTCTTACCTCAACATTTTCATAAATTTCTACATCAGAATTATTTCCCCATATACACTATTGGGTGTTTATTTTTACGGTGTATGTGGCATGGGTTGTACTCGATTGATGGTGACGGACTACACCATTCTGCAATATAGCACACGCATTGGTCTGCGAATTACTTCTGTTATTATTCCAGAAACCTGTCAAAAACTAATCTCTTAACACATTCATTTTATCTTTTTACGTCTTCTACAGTACAGCATTCTATCATAGCACAACATTTCCTTCTGTTCATACTCAGAAATAAAGATTTTCGTGGATTCGACAGTCATAACCAACTTTGGCAACGTCCCTTGCGCCATTTTCTTTGTTTACGTTTGCAGGGTGGTGAAATCTTTTATAAAATGTAATGTCAACGTCTTACATTTTATAAAAGAAATTTTATAAAAGAAATCTTTTATAAAATATGCCCGCTTACACTGTAAAATGTTTTATAAAATATCTTTTATCAAAGATCTTTGACAAAGATCTTTTACAGTGTAATGCCGGCCAAATACAGAAAGAGACAGAAATAAATATAAGCACACATAGCAAACAAGAAATATAACAAACGGACTCAGAAAGCTGCAATTATTCAGGTATTATACATGTTTTGCAGAATTCTGAAAATGGAAAAAGCAGATGAACAGTGATGAATTCAAATTTTGGTTTCAGCAAGGAAAACATTATTTGAATTGTTAAATTTGAAATACGGTATTTAAACGTTGCTTATCACCGTAAAGTAACAGCTCGCTGAATGGTACTATTGTGAACCCTGACGCCTAGGCTATTTCATGTTAAAGCCATCTTTGTGTGTTCCTTTAAACAAAACAAATTGGTATAGCTATCTGCAAATTTCCTGATTAGTCGTAAGGATCACGGAATGTGCAGTTGCCTTTACACATTGCCGGCGACACTAAAACCTTTAAGACCATCAACATAAACAGCTTAGATGTACGGCAGTTCTTAAATAAAAACTGAGTGATTTTCTAGAGGTACGTGATTCAGCCACCGCAACCTAAGATTTTGAGTACAGTTCTATATTGTAGTCTGCATGATACTTTAAGCATGCTATTTTCTAATAAGGGAGCGTCCATAAACTAGGTGACTCGGTCTAGGGGTTGTTAGGGGTCGGGTAGAAAGTTACGCTGGGTTACGTGAGGGGTGGGGGCTCCGGAGCCAGGCCACGTAGTTTTTCATTAATATTATTTGTCACAGTTAAAATAAGGTACAGAACCACAACAGCATGTGAATTTTTATTTCCGTCATTTAATTGTCTCTGTATGTAAGTTTACGATAGTCTGACCAGATAAAACAACAAAATCTCTTCTGGAATCAATCGAGAAAAAAGGGTACCAACGTAGTTCATGCATGCTCCGTAACTATGAAATATATGAAGAAATTTTTAGCGTAATTCATTGTTTTTCTGTTGAGTATATATATATATATATTACGCCTCTTCGACGGCTAAGGCCTGGAGTGATTTGGGGAAACCATGTAAAATCCAAATCTGGATGCTCGGACGGGGAATCGAACGCGTGTCCTCTCGAATGCGAGGCCAGAACGTTAACCGAGTAAATTTCAATGTAAAGGTAACAGCAAATATGTTATCATTGTTTTTAAACAACTATGACTGTATCTGAAACCTCATATCTGTGGCTACAAGCCACATGAAACGCGTCTATCGAAACTATAAAAACAGGAGATGAAACATATATGGAAAATATTATTTTTACGATGCTGTTCACAGCGAGAATCAAAGCCGGTGAACAAGATCATAGTGAAATAAAAACGGGAATGATTTATTTCTGCGTTAGCCGAAAATACCAAATGTCCCAACAAAAAGCGAATAATATAACCGAGCACACCGGATATGAGAGCGCCGGGAAAGTAATCAATAACGCGCACGCTGTCCATTACACAAACCAATCACTACGGCACCCGGACTCAGCTAAACGAAACCCATGTGTTGTAATCGAAAATTCAATTCTGGTCTGCGACATTAAATCATCGCCGAAACGCGCACTCCCTGGGCGGTTGTTCATGATGGCGGACGCACGCTGCACCGGTGCAGTGGCCGCGCGCGCGCCCGGGATGCAGATGTGCATCCGAACAGCGCTGGATGGCATACACACACCACTATTAATTAATTGTGGTGGAACTGATGCAATGCCCATTGTGGTGCAACGAGACAGACAAACGTGCGTACGGTAAGGTGTAATATTAAGTAGATAGATAGATAGAGAGATTTTTTTTTTATTGATAATGTTTCAGTACACTTCCAGAATACAAAAAACCAATATTAAAGGCAAAGAACATTACAAAAATCTGAACCACTGAGATAAAATTATAATGTGTGGTACTAACATCAAAATTCTTTTACATAGTAGATATTTTCCATATTGCCTTAGTACAAAACTTCCCATAAAAAATCTCCGCTTTTTGGATGATGATAGTCACAGCACATCTATACTCAGGTACAGGTGTACTTACATTCTAACTTATATACAAACTACATTACAAAAATTACATTTGTGTTTCAACAATAGTGGCTTAAAACTAATAGATAGATAGATAGATATGTTCGCTTTGATCCCATATGAGAATAATCTCGGGGATGTGGAACAGTACATACACTAATTAATAATGTAAATTATATAACTCTATAATAGATATTATTATTATACATTGATAACAATTAGCTACAACCCATTAGTATAATCAATATCCCCTGTAATCTACAAACACAATCCCGAGTTAATTACTACTTATTATGTGCAACAGTGTATTCACTTGTTACCAGCATCTAATAACCAGCTATTTTCTTACCAACCAGTTACCATTACAAGTTTAATTGTAATCTACAACTACATATTATATCATGTTAGTTACTATTTATGTGTAACAGTACACACACTTATTAACAATATCAATTATATTACCAACAACTCATTAGCAGTCAATTACTCAAAAACCTGGTAGTAATATAATTTTTCACAGCAATTTTTGAGTGCATGCTATCCCATGTTAGTAACTGTATATGAGTGAATTTTGTAAACAGTGTAATTTCTTAATTTGTCAAAAGTATCAATAGTAAGAAAAACCATATATCATTTTCGTAACAACTTTGTCACCTTCCCATTCCATACACCATATATACTATTTTATCAGTCATTCTTAGTGACCAAATTCCAAGAGGAAAATTCTTTCACAGAGTAGGTAATCAGAAATTAATTAAGAATCTAAACTTACCTCTAGCCGGAGTGAGGCGTTAGAAATATTTTATTATGGATTTAAGCTAGCTGCAGTATGACAGCCATCGTGTTCTGGATTCAACCCTTTAAAAGAACATTTAATGCAGCAATCTCTCATTTTCCCGCTAACACCGATAAGGATGGACCAAAAATGTGCAAAGTTAACATTTATACTTGGAATGGAGAGTTCTTATCATTAGTCAAATATTTACAGAAAACTACAATTTGCAACACTTAATTCTACAAAAAGATTCCGACTAGGGTTGTCCGCTTAGAAATTACATCGATTTTTTTTTATTCGATGTAATACATCGGAATGCTGCATCGATGTTTTACGATGCGTCGCTTAAAAACATCGATGTTTTTTCAACATCGAATACTTTTATTTTTTTCTTAGTTCAACAAATACAAACCAACAATATTGGTAGACAAATGTCATTTCATTATCTCTTACCTGTTCCTTTAAAACCGCCAAGAGTAAATGTGAGAATAGTTTGATATCCACCATTTCCAGTTGAACGCAGGAAACGTCTTTGTTTGGACCGTGTAAACACAGAGTAACACTATACCAGCAGTGTTGTGCTGTAGTTGTAGCTGTAATGATGTGTTAAATTTTATGATTTTTTTGTTTATGGTTTTACACCTCTTCGTCGTCGAGGTCATTAGAGGCGCGAAATGACTGGTCGCAAATAATGGGAAGGAATTTGGAACAGGCCTTTTGAAGGAATTCGCCTGGAGTGATTGGGAAAACCATGGAAAACCCAAACTTGAATGCCCGGACGGGAATTCGAACTCGCGTCTTCCCGAATGTGAGGCCAGAGCATTACTGTTCACCCAACATTAAAATATTAATTTTATAATACTTTGTGTTGGTTAAGTTATCTTGTATGAGTTATATATAGCTTTGTAAGTGAAACAAAAACGACAGATTAACAGACATATTTTATTACGATACCAGACCATTGAAATAAAATGGCAGTCATTAAATACTAATTCTGCCTAAAAATATTAATTTTAAGTCTTTAACCACTTAAAACCATTGGTGGTTAGGCAAACTTAGCAAAAAGAAAAGTTCACTCAATCGTTTTACTTTCATTCTAATCCTTTGCTGATTGACTTTTTGAGTAGCCTCCGAAAATAAACGTTCGGATGGAACAGAAGTCCCGACCATAGTCAAGTATTTAAAGGCAACTTTATAAAGTTTTAGATCACTACAGATTTCCAAAGGATTCTCATTGAGTCTTCCTACTGGACAATGCAAGTAAATTGATAATTCATCAGAATTGCATTGTTAGACTCAATTAATTTTTAGCTCTTGTATACTAATTTGTGATGATCTTCCCATAAACAAAAGCTCTCATCTGGTTTTTCTGATTGGTCTGAATCAGATTATGGCATTTCAGAACTTTTTGTATCATTTGCCGTTAAGTCTTTGATTTTTGCGACTGCTGTAGAGCAAGAACGTGCGTCTCTGAAGTGCATTTTTTTAATCCTCATATCCAATACAGTTGCTATGGCGAGTGGAGTCACTCTCTCTGTAGCACCCATTCTTTCCTCAATTTCTTTAAGCATAAACGACTTCAAATCTTTGGCGAGTGAGTCTTTCAGTCTGAGGGATTGGATTTTTAAAACTAAGCAATGGATTAACTGAACCACCTTGCTGCTAGCACAGGAACTATCACCAGAAACTGGTTGCAGCTGTGAGGGAACGCAATAGTTGTAAAAGAGAAGAGAGAATTTACAGTTCTGACGCATTGGGCATAAGTTGTGCTTTTTTATGGCGAATAATTATATTATTGGCGCCAATGCATAACTCTAAAAAAGTTCTCAATCATATAGTATGTGCTGTTCCATCTTGTCGGAACTTCTGAATCATCAGCAAACAGTAGGAGCGAACATAAGAAATTAACTTAATTCATTCACACGTTCTGACAGGATAGTAAACCACAAGAAAAATTCATCTTCACCGTTGTTACGAGTCCTCACAGGTGTCACTTCCTGTTAATGAGAGTTACTTCAAATTGAAATAATTTAATGTTGAATAAATTCCCTAAACTTAAAATTTATGTCTGTTGTTCTTTGTCATTGTTATCCAGAGTTACTTTTTTCATTGATTCCATGTTTTTATAAAAAAAAATAATCGATGCATGGAATAAAAAAATTCTTCGTCAAAACATCGAATCAATCCGATGTATCGTACGGCGATGCATCGATGTTTAATGAATATCCCAAATTCCGATAATTACAAGAACATCATGGGCGACGTAAGTAGGGCGGGGGATCCATAAATTAATTGAGGTGAAATAGGGGGGGAAGGGAGGGGAAGGGAGGGGGGGAGGGTCCGGCGAAATCTGAACCAAAGTGTGCAGTCACTAAAGGTGCACATATTGAGCATCTGTAGACACTCAAAAAAACTTTTACAGTTTGTTTATATATCTCTGTAATCTTGTGAGTATATGTCAAATAATAAATCTGTAGTAATTTTCTGAAATAAATGCAATCATTTTGTCTAGCCCTGTAATACAGAGAGTTCTTTTGAAGACTTTATCAGTCGAAAACTGGTTTGATATATCTTAAAAATAAATAGGTTAGCACAATTTTCTGTAATTTCTGCATGTGTATTTAATTTTCACAAATATTTTAATGAATTTTAAGAATATTTTTAGATAATTACTAGCTTTAAGAAAAAAATCGATATTTTTCTCGATATATATCGATTCTATATGTAAATATCAAAACAATATTTATCGATATATGTTTTCATTTGCCCATCCTGACCTTGGTTTAGTATACCATAGCCAGAGTTACTAACAGGTAAGCTTGCGATTTTTACTCCTCACGCAATAATTACATCCGACAAGGAAAGGCCGTTGACACACGAGAGTGCTTTCGTGTAGGCTAATCCAGCATTTGCCTGCGGGGAAAAAGCTGGACTCAACTTTGCTGGAGCTTAAAAATCAGGGCGTTACCTCGGCGGAATTCTGTGACGCCCAGCGTTACTTGAGCTTCAAATCCGGCGAGTTAATCCCATGGATTAACATTCGCCCACACTTGTACAGTCGGGGACAGAATTCGAGAGACCCCTCGCCTTTCGATTATGCTTCGTTCTAGACACGAATACCGCATGGGACAGCATAACTGGTAGGTGGTACACTAAATTCATGATAAAATAGACCTCTCATACCCAGCACTTTACCCAAGACTAAAAAAATTAGCCCGCGCAGCATGAAACTCGCAGACGCTCGGAGGGAAAGTTCGGAGTTCTGCAGTAAAAATAATCACGAATATCACCATTTTAGTCATAATAATTATTTAAATAACCAAATTGATTAATTATAGAGAGATGGTAACAGTTTTTTCGTAATTTCGATAACCGTTGCGTATTTTTTTTTTTCCTCGAATAAACAGTTAACAATTTGCTAGCAAACGCAATTATATGGCGAATACAGAAAATAATCGCTAAATTACGCACGGAAAACCAATAAGAGAGTTTGAATGGACTTAGTTACACTTTCTAACGCTGCAGCGTTATAGAACTGTGCGTGTGACAAATACACATAAAGGTTAAGGGTAAGTAGAAAGAGCATTCACGAAAGAACTCTAATGGTAAACTAAGTCACGAAATATAAATAAACTATTCCCAGAAAATTAAATGGTGCGGAATATTAACACCTTAATTTTGTTTTCATCATACCATATTTAGAAGGTAAGCTAAACTTGAACGCAGTAGCAACA
>CM061914.1:160494605-160574981 GCA_031002005.1 Vandiemenella viatica | reverse complement strand
TCATGCCTCTAATGACCTTATCTGTCGACGAGGCGTAAAGCAATAAGAAAAAGAAAAAAAAAAACTGTCGGCCACATAGATGTGTTTCGCAAGAGCAGGTCTCAATGGGCCGGCACCGTGTTTCACCCTCTCGCTTATTTCATCTCTTATTTTACTGTCGTCAGTCTCTCGATTGGTTTGATACAAACTTCCATCCCTTCTTATTTTGCACTAACCTCTTCATCTCAAAACATCCTTTTCAAAACACGTCCTCCCTTATCTGCTTCATACATAACCAATCCCGCATGTCTTAAAAATATCACCCACGATCCTGTTTCTTCTTTGTGTAAGATTCTTCCACAAACTTCTTTCGTCAGCCATCATTTCAAAAACATGTTCATTTCGTGGTTTAACTGTCCACCTAATTTTCAGCATTCTTCCAACAGCACCACATTTCAAATGATTCAATTTTCCTTCTTTCCGGCATTCCTGAAGTCCATGCTTCGTTACCATAAAATGCTGTGCTCCAAACACAGAGTTTTAAAAAGTTCTTTTCTGAGTCCTAGGTCAATATTTGAAACTACTTTTTCATAAATGTTCTTTTTACTAGTGCTATTCTGTTTTTAACACCATTCCTGCTTCAGCCACCAGTTGTAATTTTACTTCCCAAGTAACAGAATTTATTTACTTCTAGTTTTGCATCCGATCCCATTTTTATATTTAACCTACTATTATTTCTTTTACACTTTTGTCTTGCTTTGATCTGTATTTATTACAGAATCCTCCGTCTTTATTTTGTCATTCAGTAACTCCTCCATATACTCAGTCCGTCCTGCTTTCAGGATAATGTGATCAGCAAATCCGATTATACTGGTTACTGGTTTTGTCTTCGTGAACACTTAAGCCACATTCAAATTCCTCTTTTACATCTTTCATTGCGTCCTCTTTTGAAAGTTTGAATATTGCGAAGTCTTATAGGCATTCAATCAGAACATTGTAGGAGGAAAACTGAGGCATAAAATTGAAGTTCAGTGCGGCCAACGTCAGTGTCAAACAAGGAAACCAGTCCTCCCGAGCAGCCGAGGAAGTAGTAACTTCCTCAAACAGCGGCCCGCGAGTGCGATTGCTAGTCGAGTTGTTTACTTAGTGAGTCTACGAGGAGTGTGAATCCCGGAGTGAAACAGTTATATTTTAGAATCTAACGAGAAACCTAACAGAAAACAAATAGACAAATCAGTGGTGCAACCGAAAATGTCTGTCCCGCTAGACACGGGGCAGACAATTAAGACAGCCTTAGAGACAATATATTCCAGTAACGTAACCTTGCAAACGCAACCGGTGAATCTTACTACCAACGAAGTAACACAGTTTCAGGCAGCCAACAGCATGGGGGAGCCAATACATACCCCAGTCACCATAGCGAAGGAGCAACAACAGCAACCCCAGCAACAGCACATACAACAGCAGTACATACAGCATCTGCAACAACAACAGCAGCAACAACAGCAGCAGCAACAACAACATCAACAACAAACGCAGCAGCAGCAACATCAGATACCGGAGACGGGCGAGGGGCCGTGTAGTACTTCGCCGCTCGACCCCACGACGACTCCCGGTATAAACACCCACCAGACGACAGGTAGAGCAGAAGCAACTGTAGTTAAAACAAATCAGCTGATGGATGGACATCGCAGAGGATGGCAGATTGGAAGAGGATGAGGCTACAAGAACTCCCAGGAAGCGAGCTTGCGAATCCACGTCCGAAGCAGCAGAGAAAAGATTTGCAGTAGAAGAAGAGGCCAACCGGACCGTCGCAGATATGGAGATGACAGCACCTCCCCTGATCAATGCAGCCTCCCATCAAGCATCAACCAGCCAGACGGAATCAACACATGACACGAGTAAGCCTCCAGTTATTTCTAAATCAGTAAATTATTTCAAGCCTTCCGATCCGGGCCCTTATGACCTGTATGTCGAAAGTAAAGATCGTAATTTAGGCAAGCTACACCCAATGAGTATTGGAAAGCTGGTGCATACCAACATTCCGGAAGCAAAGGGGCATGTTGTAAACATTACCCCGTCAGGGAAGAATAGAATTAAAATCGAAGTAGATGACTACTCAGTAGCCAATAAGTTAGTTCAGTCGGCAGTATTTAAAAATAGAAACCTAGAAGCATACATCCCCACATTTCTAGTCAAAAAGCAGGGTGTTATCCGAGGAGTAGACATGACTCTAAACGAAGCAGAGATTATGGCAGACATTGAATCCCCAGTAAAAGTAACCAGTGTTAAAAGAATAACAAAGCGCGTTGTACGAAACGACTCATTATCAATTGTGAAATTACAGACATGCATATTAACATTTGATAGTCAAAAAATACCGCAATACGTATACCTATACGGCACGAGATGTGAAGTAAGCCCATACGTCCCAGCGGTCAAACAATGTTATAAATGCTTAAGATTCAATCACATAAGTACCCAGTGTAGAAGCGGGCAACGCTGCGGTAGATGTGGAGGTCCACATTCCGTGCAACAGTGTGAATCCAATGAAATAGTATGTGTTAACTGTAAGGGTCAACACGAGACCACAGATCGGACCTGCCCAGAATATTTATTTAGAAGAAAGGTACACGAAATGGCTACATTTCACAACATGTCCCTTAAAGAAGCCGAAGGCCAACTAAAGAAAATGTCTTATGCAAACTGTGTATCGAAAGTTTCCCCCAGTCATCCCCGACAGCCACCCTATATACCATTACTACAAAGTAGAATGGAATTCCCACCACTGTATAAAAGGAATACGCCAGTAGACGAAAACGTAGATCAACAACATAGCCACTCTCTAAATCACAATTCTGCAAAAGCATTCCAGGAAGAGATACAGGAAGGTCCGACCGAAATACTGTCAAATAACAGAGAGCAACCACCTCATCCAACACAGAACATCGCGGTCACTGCGATACACAACAACAACCGTGGGATAACGGTGAACAGGCAGAAACGCAGCGTAACTCAGCAACGTAGTAGGACAAACGACTATCGACAACATTGGTATTATCCAACACAAATGTCGGCAACACCAATTGGCCACAACCCCTATACTCCTAAAGCACAAAACCTAGTGAACCCTACCCTTATGGTAAATGGGAAAAACAGGATAGTAGAAGAAATTTTCAATCTAATATTAACAGTGGCGAGATACATGAAAGACAGTGGAACTGAGGACTTACAATTAGATGAAATTAGAAAATCTATTGAGACATTAGTAGAGCCTAATCTTCCTAACTTTAAACCCAACTTTAATTAAGGAAGATAGCGAACACTATATTACAGTGGAATTCACGCTCCCTCACTGCAAATCAAGAATCATTTGTGAGAACACTGAGTACACGAAACATATCGGTTGCAACTTTATCAGAGACTTGGCTGAAGATGGACAGGAATATTTCCTTCCCATCATATACCTTATACCGCAATGACCGCGAAGATGGCTGGGGAGGTGTCGCGATCCTAATCGGGAACTCAATACCTCATACAGCGATCAGCATAGATCACACCCATATAGAAGCCTTTCAAGCAATAGCAGCCAGAGTGAAGATAAACCGGCAGGAAATTACCATAGTCTCACTGTACTGTCCACCAAGGAACAACATTCCAGAGCACGAATGGCACAACCTTATGCAACAGCTGGAGCACCCGCTAATAATCTGCGGCGATTTTAATGCGCACAATACAGTATGGGGCTGCGAGATAACAGATACCAAAGGAAGGATTCTATTGGACCTAATAGAAGAACAAGAGCTATTTATCCTAAACGACGGATCGGCAACGGTACTCCCGCTGCCAGGACAACGTAAGTCTGCTATAGACCTTACCCTCTGTTCATCTTCACTTTCCTCGGAGTTCAGCTGGCGAGTTCTTTCATGCACATTGGGTTCCAACCATTTTCCCATAGAGATATCGGCCATAAACCCAACTAACCTTCCGCCATACAAACCTTGCTCCAAATGGAACTTAAATAAAGCGGATTGGAGCAGATACAAGGAAATCATGGAAAAGGAAACTAATGATATTCCAAGCTCTCTCCCAGAAATAGAGAAATATAACACTTTCATTAATTGCATCAATAAAGCTGCCCATCTCGCCATCCCGCAAAAGAAAGCTGTAAATCACCCAAGAGGAATAATAGTTCCATGGTGGAACCCTGAATGTGGAAGGATGATAGCAAAGCGAAAACTGGCGTTGAAATATTATAAGCAGTCTCCAACCTGGGAAAATTTTATTGGTTACAAAAAGGTCGACGCTGCTGTAAAACGGACATTAAAACACCAGAAAAAGGAAAGTTGGAAAAATTACTGTTCCAAAATCTCAAAAGAAACGCCACTATCAAAAGTATGGGCAACCATAAACAAATTTAAAAAGAAACAAATTCCGACACACTCCCTATATTGCTGGACCGAAGAATTTGCAGATATTATTGCTCCACCTCGGTAGCATCGCCTCCAGCGCCACTACAAGAGCCTTTCACTGGAGCGCTTCCTCCATGCTTCCTGCTACCCTTCAAAGCAAACGAATTAGAAATTGCCCTCAAAAAATCAACAAATACAGCACCAGGGTACGACGGAATCCACTATAGTATGATTGCAAATTTGCCATGTAATGCGAAAAACTGCTCCTCCAGCTCTTTAACACAATTGGATGTCAGGAAATATTCCCGAAGATTGGACTACGCATATTATTGTACCATTTTAAAGCCGGGGAAAAACCCAATGAGGCTACGTCATATCGTCCTATAACTCTAACATCCTGTGTCGCCAAAACGTTTGAACGCATAGTAAAACAACGACTAGAATGGTGGCTGGAACACAATAATCTGCTACCTAAGACTCAATTTGGTTTCCGTAAGGGATATTGCACATTAGATAACCTTACCCTCCTAACCACAGACATAGAAAAGGCTTTCACAGGAAAAGGATATTTAACAGCTATATTCCTAGATATATCAGGTGCGTACGATAATGTAACCCCAACAATACTGCTCAAAAAGCTGCAGGAATTGGGAATTCCCACAT
The DNA here is from genome assembly GCA_031002005.1 of Vandiemenella viatica. Lineage (NCBI taxonomy): Eukaryota > Metazoa > Arthropoda > Insecta > Orthoptera > Morabidae > Vandiemenella > Vandiemenella viatica. The sequence goes on along the minus strand of CM061914.1, from coordinate 160,569,927 downwards.
TATACTGTCAAAGTATCTACAACATGCTCCGTCAACGCACGATATTTATACGAAAACAAGATAATACCCTTTTCGGGCCTAGGAAACAAACTAAAGGAATACCTCAAGGATCTATTCTCAGCCCGCTGTTATACGCCATATACACCGCTTATCTTGAAAAAATCTTTGGCATTCACATTAAAATAGTGCAATATGCCGACGATATATGCATTTACACCATGTCGCCTTCGCTGCAATTAACGTTTCGTTGGTTAAATGAGGCGGCAACAGCGTTATCCAACTGGATATCCGAACACGGACTTAAGCTCTCACTAGCCAAATCGTCAGTGGTGGTATTCACAAAGAAACGGTATGCTCCCGAGGAACCAGTCATTCGCCTGGGACCGTATACCTTCCACATTGAAGCTTCAGCCAAAATACTCGGTCTTTATTTGGACAGCAAATTAACATGGAGCCGTCACATAAATTACATTCTAATGAAAGTGGGGAAAGCACTAAACATAATGCGATCTATCACTCGAACGTGGTGGGGAGCAGATCCCACAACTTTACTGACCTTATATCGCTCCCTAATACGCCCAGTACTAGACTATGGAAGTATTTTATTTGGGAATGCACCAAAATATGTTCTAGAAAAACTGGATAGAGTACAATTCAGAGCTATAAGATTATGTCTAGGAACAATGATGTCAAGCCCGACAAACGCACTTCTGGTAGAAGCAAAAGAAATGCCCCTCCACCTTCGCCGAGAATTCCTTACAAGCAAATACCTTATCCGTACAAGTGCTCTAAAGGAACATCCAGTACAAAAGAAGCTGTCACAAGTGTACAGCGGAAATAAAGATAATGGTCCATCTTTAGTGAGGAGAATGCCCCTATTAGCAGAAGGACATAAGGAATATGAAAAGATCAGACCACTGATACTAAAAAGCCGCATCATCCCAGGCTTCCTAAATCCATACGAGTTTATGTTTATAAAACTTCATATATACTACTTGCCAGAATATATCATCCGGAATAAAAACATTAATACAGCACTTTCACACTTCCTAAAAGTAACCTGGCCTAATTACACCCACATATACTGATGGATCTAAAACCATGGAAGGAGTTGGATACGGCTATTATTGTCCTTCCACCAATGACTACGGACAAACAGCATTACCTGCAGAGACGTCAATATTCACAGCAGAAACCCTAGCAATCTGCGCAGCAATCAAGTATGGGTTAGACAAACAATTTGCTAGAATCCTAATACTCACTGACGCCAAGAGTGTGCTCCAAAAAACTACAAACCCAGTAGCAATACGAAGATGCACCAGTACCTATATGAAATTATCAAACTCGTCTCAGAAGCATATCAACAAGTATACAAGTCCATTTCCTTTGGATCAAAGGTCACACAGGAATACTGTACAACGAAGCCGTCGATCAGCTGCGAAACAGAGTATTAATGAAGGGAACTTCTTAGGCATTCAGTTACCTGACGATTTATACAACTCGTTACCAGGAAGGCATACTGTAAGTGGAATGAAGACTGGGCCCAGACACAGCTACTAAAGGGAAACATTATGCAGCAGTTCAACCAACAATACCCAAGGACACCGTGGTTTAAAAATTTCAATATAGCAAGAAGACACATAACAACAATCATTAGAATGAGATTAGGACACGGGGCTATCCACAACATTTATGCCGCCTCCGAATAATAACTCCCGACATGCACTTTTGATCAAGAGACCTCAGATCGAACCACATCATACTTTCATGTCGCAATACCAAGCTCAACGTAAGCGACTATACAAACAATTACAACAGCTATCCGTAGTTTCCCAGCGAACCTAATACCATTCTACAATCAAAAAATATACAGGTCTACAATGCAATCATCCGCTTCTTGCAAGACACAAACATAAAGATCTAAAGCCCATAAAATGTAATGTATAAGAAATTTGTTACCTCAAAGATGTCCTGTAAAGTTACATTTGTAATGTAGCTATTATAATGTTATCGCACTATTGTTACAATGTTTTTATTGCAATGTTATTATAAAGGTCTTATTACCATTTGCCATTGTAAAATTGTTATTGTAATATAGTTAATGTAAACTGTTGTAGTTGCAAGATGGCTAAATGGTCGCAGACCAAAGGCCAATAATAAAAATAAAAAAAAAAAAAAAAAAACAAGGAAACCAGTATTAAACGCTTTCCGTCTACTACGATATTTGAGAATTACACTCTAGCTGCGGAGAGTAATAGAGCTGATTTATAAAATGTTGTAACAATTAGCAGTGTTATTGCTCAACGTGATAATTTCATTCCAACTAACTCTTAATCTTTACTTTAAGACATACTTGAAAAAATAGGAAAACATTATAGAGAATTAGTTCATATCCATATTGAAATTTCTTATTTTACCACATTTTATTGAGACTGCAAATTTCTGTAGTTTAGAAATTGATCTGAGGTCTTTGCTCAAGTAGAATGTGAAGTAGGAACCAATTTTTTTTTTAACATTTCTACGAAAAGATTTAAATGTTACCTGTTTGGTTAATAGCAAACCGATTAAAAATGCTGTCATATTTGGTTTAATACAACTTCATTTAATATAACAATATCTCCAAGATAAGAGGGGCCTCATAGAGAGAGAGACAGAGAGAGAGAGAGAAAATGAAATTTGAATTGCGTTTCTGATTTCAGAGATTATTTTGAAACCCCCTCTCTCATCAGGTCAACTCACTTCTGCACATATATTTTCATTTACGATTTTTAACTTTGTTTTAAGTAAATTTTTAAATAATTTTACGGATGTCATCATAGACCAAATACGAAAAATATTGAAAAAGTGAATCTAATGACTGAGCGTTAACGCTATGGCTCCGCATTCGGGAGGGCGCGTGTTTGACTCCCCATCCGGCTATCCATATTTGGGTTTTCCTTCGTTTCTCCAAATCACTCAGGGTGAATGGCAGGATTATTTCTTCGAAAATCCATGGTCCAAATTCCTTCCCGTTCCTTTTCTCCGGTGCGAAACTATATAGAGGATTGTATGCAACCCATTGGAAGACAGATAACAAAAGGAGAAAGTCATTTATTTTAAAGTGAAATTACAAGAATTCATCCTCGATTCCGAAGGCTTCCACTCCTGCTAAGGTAAAAAGTTTGTTCATTCATAATTTGGGACAACCTGTGTGATTTAAAGAGTTATTTCCAGGTTTTACAGTACTTAGTACTATTTGTTTCAGCGAATACCAAACTGCTAATTTCAGCGATAAGAATGAAGGTGTGTCACAATTCGTAATTAGGACAGTCCTGTATTTGTAATGTCCAAGAGTCTTTTCAACTAGTAACTTATCCCGAGGAATGATTAATGCTAGGTCACTAGCTAATCTTTCCGTTTTGCGGAAATATGAACTTCCTTCTTCCCCGTTTCTATAAATAACTTGTTTTCACTTTCCTGATACTATGCTACCAGACATAAGTCCCACGTTACTTCACTCAAATATTCAACTCCATTTTTGAATGAGAAACAAGTGCTGGAATGTTTATCAGTCGTCACCTATTTTAATGCTTATTGTCGAGATTGTGTATAAAATAAGCCCATAAATTCCACACAAATATTATTTCTGTCTGAGAATGTAAGAAAGATACTGAAAATTATTTGAAGCAAGACTCAAATGTGAGTACTACACTGTAACCGAGCAAAAAATAGACTCAATCAAGCTACGACAGGTTGGCTGCAACGTTACGATGTAATAAACCGAAGAGTAAAAGTTTGTAGTAGTTGTCAATATACACCGATAAGGCATGGTCGCTATCTCTGGCAAACCACCTTCTACATATTGGAAGGAACCACGCAACAGAGTTCTCTAAACAGAAAAATATCGAAGTCTAGGCTTATATCTCTGTATCTCTTTCGGCGGGCTAGCAGGAATGGAAATACAATCAAAAATTAGTAATTTTCTCGATTATCAATAAGATCCTAATATTGATAGTTTTAGAGGATTAACAGAAAACAGGATTTTGGGTAGAGGTTAAGCTTCTTGGAATATGCTCTGTAGTCTGTTGCTCGAATCCTTTGTATTGAACTTCCATTTTTCAGTTAAATATACTTCTTAAAGAACACACATTTGCTGCAGTCTATATTACTGTAAACGTATTTATGTGAGGAACCGTTGGTAATGACTAATGACAAGTATATATTTTCAACAATATACATTAACCAAAATGTTAAAGGAAAAAAAATGAATATGTGCAGATTCGAACTCGGTACCACCCGATCGCTCCCACCAGACTACGGATCTCTTCTCTATCATCTGAAGGTTTCTTTGGAATATATGCCTCTCCTGAAAATCATGTGTCTTGTTCTTTCTCAAATAACCGTATAACGGGTACCATATATACAGGTAGTTTAAAAGTTAATGTTTTTTTTTCATTCTTTTTCTAGTCCGAGAGTGATACGGCGGCAAAACTATTGACTCAGTTTTAAGTGATTCTCTGTATATGATTTCATTTGATAAAAACAAGAATTATATTGAGACTGTAACAGCCCACCTGTCTAACACTACATTGGAAGAAGAAGAACAAGAACAAGAATGATCTCAAAATCAGGGAAGCTTCAAGATGTGAAACTTTTTAGTAACACACACCAACTCATATGTGACGTCGACGTCGAGGTCATTAGAGGCGGGAAAGTACTTATTGCAAGGAAGAAATTCGCTCATTTCCTTTTCATTAAACCATACCGACATTCACCTGGAGTGTTTTGGTGAAACCATGGATAACCGAAATCTCGATGACCGAACAGGGATTGGAATCTGCGTCCTCCCGAATGTAAGGCCAGAACGTTACTACTCATCTCTCCGACATTGCAAAATACCGTCAAATAATTGTGGAGGATAATTTCTGGTGGTATAAAATATGCTTGGCTAAAGAAGGTTTTAAAATAGACTACAAGCCACGTTTTAAAATTTTTAACGGAACACTGCAACTGTAAGTAGGAATGTAAACAGTTTTACTGCTTAAGTCTCTGAGATTAACCGTCGTAGTTGCACCGCGAAAAATCCACATAACAGAAATGAGATTACAGCTACTGAGAAATCATTCAGAATTATTGAGTATATAATATAACTATGCAAACATCGGAAAATGATTATTAATCATATTACGTAGTCATCATCATGTTGCTGCAGTAACTACAAAATTCAATCGTTTGTCCTCGGTTATCAAATTTTTCACTACTCTGTAGCTTCTAGTTTTATTCCAAACTAGCGCAGAGACATAATGATGTTACTTTCAGCAATAGTATCAGTAACAAATACACAGTTACAAGAGATTAAACACTGTGAGCTGTTAAAGCAGCTAGAATGTCGTCGCAGAAGACGAATTTCGGACGAGGAAACACTGAGCGGTTTAATGCTCTATGTAAACAACAAAATATCTGCTTTCGATCACAATTTCAATTTCACACACCACTTGTGGAGAGTAAGAAGGATACATTATAAAATTGTTTTACAGTTTATTCCTTCATCTGACACGTAATCTTTACTGGATTGCACAATATTTCTTTTTCTATCCAAAACTTCAAATAAAGCAAGAATCATTGTTTAGCAAGTTCTTTTAGCATTGTTTATTTATTTATTTACCTTTGGACGAAATCTTATTGTAATTTGGTAACTGACAAAAATTTGCTCCGGATGAATTGAACGTAAGATTCGTATACAAGCGCTCTTCTTTTTTCCAAATGTTTGTTGGTTAATATGACTACGGTGTATTAAATTTCGATCTTCTGAGATAGTGAAAACCAAATCTTTTGTGGTTAGATTAGGTAAATGAATACCAATCAATAATTTAGTTCCAGTGTGAAGCGTACTTTTTTCAGTATTTCAAATAAATATAAAACAGATGATCACTGACATTACAAACATTTACAAGCTGATTTTTATGAAGAGTTTAAAAGTTTTACAAATTCCAGAGTTATGAAATTAATTCGGCTTTTAATTCAAGCTTTAACGATACATCACCATACACAGGATTCAGTATATCAAAATCTATAGATACAAAGATGTATTAATTGTATTACATTCAACAACTGCTAAGCAGACGTGTTTGAAATTGTATCAAAACATTTCCTAGCATTCCTCAATTAAAAGACTGAGTTATACCTTCCATGGAATCATTCTGTGTTTTTATGGTTCTATTATCATAAAAAAAATTCAGAGATCCACTTGCAAACCAAATACAGGAATGAAAATCCGAATGTAGTAGGTGATTCATAACTTTTTGCATCGAAATTAGATAGTAACAATTTTGAATTCACGGTACAGCTATCGAGACTTCGGTTTTCGTAGAGTTCCCAGAATGACTTTAGTGAACGTGGAATCGATCCTACTTAAATAGTGAGGCCTAAATTTTTTCTTACACAGCTAATATTTCCCGTGTCATTACAAAAGATATATTAAAGACTCAACTGAAAAGATAACGACAAAAAGGAATTTGGATTATTTGATCTATCCAGGCAACAAATCTTTTATTTTTTACATCCCAATCAGTGAATCATGTGCTATTAGTCTCCTGACATACAGGAAACACGAGGGGAACGTAACACTTCATTAAACCACTCGTGCCCGAAGCCCGACTCGAACCGCGTACCTTTCTTCCGCGAGACAGGGCGCTTCCTAGCCACTAATCTTCCTGCTCGGCATCGGCCAATCTGAGCGACCCACAGCGTTAGAGATTTACCAGCTCATAACTACTCGTTCGGCAACATTTTTCCGCGTTGCAGAACTGTCCTGTTACTTCCTTGAAGCATTAAATTCAATAAACAACACGTTAAAAAAATATGTTTGCTGTACATCATTAAACTAGGCGTTAGAATCAACTTGTTATATTTCACCCATTCACTATTGATGTTTAGTTGTTTTAATTTTTTTATCTTTTGCTCCGGATTATAGTTTTATTTTTTTACTTCAGTGAGAATTTTTTACCGTCTACCTGCGGGAGGAGTAGGAGTAATATTAGCATTAGATCGGACTAAGAGGTTGGCCTACAAGAATAAGTTGATGCCACAAATAGAGTATAATACATGATATACATCATTAACTCCACTCGTGACCATCAATAGTCGCACAATATTGTTAATTACGGAAGCTTTCAGTCCATCATTTTTTGATATACCTTCCATCTTTACATCGGCAGTCGAATACAGAAGTGTAATGTGTAAAATTTTGCCATATTCACTAATGAAGTTGATTTTCAATCAAATACTGAAAAAGCTGGAATCTAACTTTATTTATAACTTTTTTAAAAAAGGTAGGAATGTTCAATGTTTTAAGGATCTTTTCTTGGTTGTAGTGAGAGAAAATCAGTTTTCTTTCGCTAAAATACATCTACAAACTTTTTTTTTTTTTTACGAACGCATATCTCACTGATTCCATCTCATGCTACCGGCAATATTTATTTAATAATTCTTTAAGTTCATGGTTTTTTTTTTTTTACGTTCTGTAGGTTCAAAAACAGACTTATGAGTAGAACCGGATAACAGAACGTTAGGGCAAGTAGATTCGTTAAATTAATACTAAAGTAATTAATTTTGTAAATGTATTATGTGCCATGTAGCAGACAGCTGCATCCAATGGCTCTGTAACGTTTCCACAAATTTAAATCCAGTGCAAACATCATTTTTTGTATTAAATTTCTTGTTATTTTATGTTTTTGAAGACGAATGTAATACATAAATTGTTTCGTGTCCTACCTTTTGTTCAAAACTAACATTTTGTTTGAAAGCGGTGACTTTTTTACTAGTTATTGACACTAAATAACTCTCAAATGAATTAAAAAAGTACAAATCAACTAATTTAATGTCTGTGTAATACATTTGTTGCCTTACTGTAATCACTAATCAAGTTTATGAAACGAATAAACTGAAATGTATTTTTGTGGGTCGAGTACGTGACAATTTTTCACAGTAACATGAGTGTACCACCTACCGGGTATAGGACTGTCTTTGCAGTTGTGTATAATGGGTTGAATAATTCCCAGGAGGAAATTTAGCGATGTGCGATTCAGGTCGTTCGGATTAATATGAGCATGGTAGTACATATCGTCCAGAGGCAGTCAGATTCGAGAAGTAAAATTTTAACCATATGTTTTTATGTTATAATACGTTTTAATCACTGGTTTGATATATTATCCACAGCGAGTTTATTGAAAGTAATCTAAATTTCTTGCCTGCTAATCTTAACACATATACTACAACAATTCATCTTGCTACTGTGTTTCTAGAATTGATTTTGATGTGAATCGCTGCAACAATTGCTGAGTGAACCATAGTCATGTTAAGAATAGAACTATAAGTACGTGAAATTGCTTCAGATATAAATTGCTTACTTTAATAAGAACAGTGGTTATGATATCTTTTTCAAACTCAGGTTGACTTTATGGACAATTACTGATTTGCTAAAAATTCTATTGGAAATATCAGATACATTCCACGCACAAAATAAGACCGAAATGTATCAATAGACGAATTTTATGTCCATAAAGTGGAATATATGAATCTTTGGTTTCTCCTTCTATAGGTTCGTGATGATAAGATCGACAATTTTCTACAGGATCCTTAATGTAGCTTATAGGAATGATAATGAACTTTTATAGATCTTCTATTGTAAGCGTACCATTTCGAGTTCTGATAAATCAGAAGTTTTTTAATGTTTCATCCAAAGTCTCTTTTACATCGCCACACTATCCTGGAAGGTTAGTGAGACGATTGTTCCCGTTACAGATTATTTTTTAAATTGCAATGGAGGGTTAGCTCCTATATAAATAACCATATTCATCTAATTTATCAGTTCACATTTTTTTTTTTTTTTTTTTTTTTTTTTTTTTTTTTTTTTTTTTTTTTTTTTTTTTTTTTGTGTTTCAGTCAACTTGCTCAGCATATCCTTCGATAATTTAACAGATTGTAGTTTCCTCGGGGCAAAAATTAGAATGTCCCCCTCTCTTTATGCTTCAAATCAAGCTTCAGTTTTGTAGCCTAGGCCACCTCTTTTCTTCCACGCATTAGGGCCTGTTCATAATTGCTATCGCAAAATCCATCTAGATCTGATCAGCAATAAATTCATTTGAGACTTCCTTCTGCAACAGTCGCTCCCAACATCTGTTGATTATTAAATCAGTGTTTGTTATCAATCGCATTTTTTCAGACATAAATGTAGCTTTCGTTTTCTTCCACCCTTTCTATTTGATCCCACTTACTCCACATAACCTTAATAGAATGTGAAAAGCCTTTAATCCGCATTCCCTCGTATCCTTATCACAAACACCGGTAAATACAGGACTTCCAAAAACTCTCCCTATACTTTGCGTATCATCTTGTCCAGATAAGTTCATTATCTAGTCACCATCAAGAACAACAGTTCCAGCCACTGGCTCTGTCTGATTCGTGCACAAACCTCTCCATTTTCTTCTTTATTCCCACCACCTCTCTGTCCCCACCTTGCTCCTCACCTCTTTTTCGTACAAACTGGTCCACTGCTATCAGCCATTCATCCCTTGGTCTTCCTCTGGGATGTTTACCATGAATTTTTATTTCGTGGATTTTCCTCGAGATTCTCTACACCTCCATTCTCATAAACATGCCAAAACCGTCTTAGTCTAGCCACCTCTGTGACTTCCTGTAGGAGTTCCTCTTTTACTTTGTGTCTAATAGTTCCATTCGTCAGCCTGTCCATTCTCGTAAAACATTTGGTGTTTCTTAAAATTCCATTTCACTTGCTTGTATCCTGATAATATCTTGCATCTCCACTGTAAAGGTTTCAGCGCCTTACATTAGTCATGTAACGTAGTATTTATTTTTTATTACTCCCTTTAGCTCTCTGTGGTACACCCCTGTTCCCTACCAGGATTCTAATGCTTCATAAAATGTCAGTTCACTACCAAATAATGTACCAAAATATTTTCTGCTTTTGCCTAAAACAAATGTTTTTATTTCTCTTAATCATACAGGCCCATTGTTTTTAAAATATGCTCTCCTTGCCTTTTATCTTCATACCTTTTTGATGTTTTCAAACTACATGTCGTGTCTAGATCCAACTGTAGTTTTCCACAGTTTTCTCTTCATTTTAATCGTGTTATATAACATCATATCAAATCAAACAACTGGATTTCTAAGTGTAAACCATTTATTATAATAATCCTGATGCGTAATACAGCGACACCTGGTTCCACTTCAACCTGTTTCATTACACATTTCCTGCACTAACTCATGGTTGTTTTCATATAAACGAAATATCGTTTTGTTTTCAGAGACTTCCAATTAATCAACTCTGATATCTTAAAAAAATATATCTTCTATATATGTTGAGTGTATGAATCTGGTTATAGTCAATTTTCCGCAGTTGTTTATAAATAAAATTCCGTCTACAAACAACAGTTGTGATTAATGTTTTTTTATTCGCAAGACGTGTTTCGCTCTTGTAGTGTGTATCACCATCAATGGAAGAATGGTGATAAACTTCATGAGGTCTTCTGGAACATCACTTTATACAGTTTTAACACTTTTACGGGTCTGCTTACACATTTAACACTTTTTAGCACTTTTATTGACTTATGTTTTTTATGTTACAGTCGAATATTTTGGCAAGTGTTTATTTACAAATTTTTACTTGTTGCTACACAAGTATTCTAAACACAGGTAAACCTGTTGTGTTTAGCTACATATGTAAACATAGGTAAGTATTAAGAGTGTATAAAATGCTGTTCCCGACCGCCATGTGAAGATTGTTACCATACCTGCACTGATGATGTCTCACAAGGTAAGGGCGAAACGTTTATGGCGGATTACAACACTGAGCTCAATAGTTTTTTGTAGACGTCATTGTATCCATAAAATGTATTCCCTGTTGTTGCATATTTAAGTACGATATTCAAAGACAGTATGGCGTCTGGAGGGTCTTAATGTAAGACGGCAGTAAGCAGATTTATTTGGACGGCGGGCAATATTTCGGAAACCTATTTCGGCGGAGGAGCGCGATACGGGCTGCTATCGTTTGGCGACGTGACGCATGGTCTCCTCGCAGAGACCTTCTTTCGATTTCGGCTGGTAATCCCGAGCTTACCTTAAATCTTCAGCACTCCTCCACTCCCGTGTTCGGCCGTTGTCGGATGAAATGTGCCCGCTCTCTCGGAGAAATATCGTACACTGCTTTGCGTCTACTGTCTGTTTCCAATTGTAAGGTTCATTTCATATGGCCAATAAACCGCAAGTATAGCAAAAGCTTTATTGTAATCAGGCGAATCACATACAAAAAAAATTGAACGTAAGTTATTGTTATGACCGATATTTTATTGCTACTCGCTCTAAGAGAATAGCAGTGAATCGTATAAAAGTGATATATTGATGCTATTACCCGAATGTTGCGTCTTACTACTTCGCATCTCTCTGTGGCGTATCTACACTGCATGTGTTACCTGTGACTTATTTCACGTGGGCTGCAAATCTAAGATTCCCTCTCTTAAAATTTAGGATTTGTGTATGGTCTTCATGCTTCGATCAAACCTCAAAACTATGTGCACAATGCTGCGTGCACAGAAACAAGGTAGAGTTGCAAGAACGAAGTGTCATCAACTAGATTGAATTTCACTAACATATTATTCGGCGTAATCATAATTCCAACATTAATCAAGCACAAACACCTGTTTGTCATCGACAAGTCATTCCAGTCATACTGCTTATCAGCATCTGCCGTCTTACTTCCAACTTCGTTTTGACTTCGGGCTGTCCGTGTGCCGCGCTTCATAGTGGACCTCGACGGGGAAAGAGGAGACAGCATTACCCCTACCGGGAGGTGGCTGTGGCGGCGTCACTTGAACCTGCCGCTAGCACCCTTTCTGTTGCGCTCTACACCATAGGTTCCCAAACTTTTTTTGGCACACCTTCCCCTTTTGGAAAAGAAAATTTCTTACAATCCCCTGTTCGAAAAAAACATCTCTTACCACTCTTTTTTTTTCAGAAAAACACAACTACTCTCTTTCATGTAATAAATAATGTAACCCATTTCAACTTTTTCTGGCTCGTAAGCCACTTTTGAATGAGTCGACGGTGCTCCTCTTAGGTTAAGTGCACAGTATCGTGTATAGAAAACTAGAACAGATTTCTAAAATTATTCTACTAAAGTTATTAACAATATTGGTGTATTGTTCACAGTATGACTAACAAAAACATACTTTTGAAAAAATTATTAATTAGAGGACTGAGTTCGTTGTAATGACACTAATTTTCCGATATTTGGTGCATATTTGTCCCGAGCAAATCGGTGCATTCCACTATTAACAGTTTCTTTTGTTAGCCAGTAAATTGCTGACTACGATAAATCCTCTTTCGACTGCGTAAGATCATGGGACTGATGCAGCCATTAAAGTCAGATTTAACACTGGAAAGTAGGGGATGGTGGTTGGTTCTCAACTCCCTGGACCAGAAAGGCCCCCTATTATTTCTTCAACAGCCACCGGTGGGTGGTACGGCCCCCATTGGGAGCCAATGCTCTACACTCTATTTTTTTTAATGACTTTACGCATCGTCGACGTCGAGGTCATCAGAGGCGGGATTGGAGTGAGGCAGGAAACGGGGAGGAATTCGGCCTATTAAAGGAAGCATTCCGGCATTCACCTGTATTGATTTGGGAATCCCAAATCTGGATGCCTGGACGGGGATTCTAACCGGCGCCCTCCCGAATGCGAGTCCAGACCGTTAACCGCTTACCCACCACTTTCGGTTTACACTCTCTAAATGTTGGTGCCGTGCGTGGCTGTCACTACATGTCATGGGACATATCATACAAGAACACTAAATCTTATTCCGTTTACATAATTTTTTATGATTATTATTTCTGTTGGAGACTAAAGTAAAAAATATTTAAGATTGTTTCTAGAGCATTTTTGTAAGCAACATTTGTGGATTTTCTACCAAGAAAACTCAACAGACGATTTTCAAACAAGCATCTTGGGTGAAAGAAATATACAGGGGGCTACCAGAAAATCTTTTGGTTTCGTGGTTCCTGGCTACGGTGTCTGTCTGTATGACTTGTTGATTGTCGTGGTATAACAGTTGCTCTCAGGTAGCTATAACTTGTAATTTGAAAATTGTTGGGAAAGGTGAGTGTAGAATCAGCCCGTAACACAACCCGTCAGAATACGTGCATCGATTAGAATTCTTAGCATGAAAATCACTTCGTTTTGGACTCTGTTGGACGATTTCGCAGATGCTGCGAAGAAGTATAATCGGAACACTGACTGTAAGTCTGAACCAGTGCGCTGAGAATCCGGCCCAGAGAATTTGGAAAGTCCATCGCATAATCGCTGCCGTCATTTTGATCATCAAGGTTTTTATTGAAGTAAATGCCACCTGTTTTTCGCCAATTTCGATATTTAAAAAAAAATAAAAAAAATCTCCCATCCCTCGGCCACTGTTTGCTCGATTTCAACAATAAAATGTATCCTTTGCACACTCCATGCGTTATTTGTGAAAACACTCCCCACACATAAGAATTTACGTTTTTGACTTTGGATACTCATGATTTGACCTACTCACAATCAACTTTCGCCAATGGAATAAATGTTACGTTTACCGCTATCTCCAATTGTTAATAGAAATCTTGGTCTATTTTACAAGCGCGTCTGCCGTTGCTTGGCAATGTTTTCGCAGATCATCTGCAAAACAGGTTGGTCTAACATAGCGATACCTATGGCTATTGTATCAATTTTTTAATGGTATTCTATTTTTCTCGAACTTAAACGAGATAAATAATGCCGCCTTTGACGTATTTATTTTCTATCTTGTGTGGAAATCACCATCTGTTATTGGTTCTCATTGCTATCAGATGGCATGTTATGGGAAATATCCTTGTGTGAGGACCTTGCAACTTGCCGCCGGAATCAAACGATTTTTAGGTGATACTATCGCTGTGCTTATCAAGTTGATCACTTGGGGCTATCCATAAGCATCGGACCCGCACAATTTCTAGCAAATCCTTTCGTTTAAAGAGCTCCCACATTCAAACTCGAGTCAGCACATTGATCGAATCCTTTCGTAAATCCGCCCAGTAGTTTTTGCCTTAATTATGGTTAACGAAATGAAAGTTGCTTCTCACAGTCAAAAAAAGTACAGCTTAGAATAAAGTATAGTTCAAAGTGACTTGTAATAATCTTGAGTTTATCGATTGGTAATTAATTTGGAAAATAGAAGATCTTCAAATAAGTTAATGATTCAGTGAAATTACTAAATTAAATAAAAATATACTGTTTATGTTTCGCTCATTAGAAATCTGTTTTTAAATTTTATAATTTGCTAACATTTTCAGGCTATTCGTGCAATTTAAATATTTATAAGGAGTGGTATAATTGGATAACCCAGAAATATAGCCGTATACGTCATTTACTATGTTGAAAATTTTAAATTGTTACATGTGGCAACATTTACAAAATATATCATAAAAACATTGTGCAAATATTTTTACTTTATTCTTTTGAACTTATCGTATTTCGTTTCTATAGTAACTTCGCAAAAGTAATCTGTTACCATGAAATCAATCAAATTTCCTGCTTATCGCTTCTACATTAAACAACCATTGTGAAACCATTCGCCAGGTTCATTCACCACTAGAAAATAATCCAAAAAACGAATTTCTAGAGACACTTTGACTCCAATTCCAGATACGGTATGTAATAATCGTCCGCTTCGCCAATTCTTTACAGTTTAGAGCTCTTATTCTTCGGGGTAATTTTTTAGTACATACGTGTTTCTTATTTTATTTGTTTGTCAGAGAATATAATATAAAGATACTTAATACCTCATCTGGATGGATTCACGAGCTCAATAAATCGTATAAAAAGTTCTAGTTCAATTTGAAGCGTCGTAAGAAATATATAGTCACAAAGAACTGGCTATTACGATGAATTTTTTGTGTTCCACTTTACAATTTTGTTTGGGACCATCTATAGTGATTCTTTCTTACATGACAGTCCCATTGCTAATTTCCTGCCAGAGGTCTAACCGGGCCTTATAAGCTCGACGTAACTTGTCTACAGGAAGAAAGTTTTGAAGCAATCTGTCTGCGAAACGTGTGATTTTGTGTGTGATAAGTGTATTTTTTGTGTGTGATAAGTGCAGTTTTTGTTTGTGAAATGTGTATTTTTTTGTGTGCGAAAAGTGTAGTTTTTGTTTGTGAAATGTGTATTTTGTGTTTGCAATAAGTGTAGTTTTTGTTTGTGAAATGTGTATTTCTTGTGTGTGATAAGTGTAGTTTTTGTTTGTGAAATGTGTATTTGTGTGCCTGGGGTCGTGTCTTCCGTTGTAGCCCCCCGATCCAGTGTACGGCGCCTCGTTCAGCGCACTGTGCCACACGGCGAGAACTTGAAAAAATTATTAGAAATTTTTCGCTATGGTTATACAGTTTGTCGATGTCGATAGAGGCCGGTTATCGTAACCAAATTAACCCTTATAGAACAGTATTTCTATACTTCCCGTCTTAATGACCTAGACCTGGAGGACTCAAAAACAAATAAAGGTTTCGTACACAAGTTGTTATGGGAGCTTTACTTAAAAGTCTGAAATTGTCTAAAGCCATATTTGACGAAATATTTCTGATGTATTTTTCGTAAAGTATGAACACTTTCGGGCCTCATTTATTCCTCACAAGAAACGGATGTATGGGAAATACCTATACAAAGGATAATAATAGGCCCACCAGTACCTCATGGAAAATTTGCTTAATCTCCATCTCCAAGTAGCAACTTCATGAACAATATATTGGAAGATAACTTGGATCTGCAGAATTAAAGAAGAAGAAGTATCAACAAGCAAACAGAGGATAGGATTTGTGAGAATCTCACATATTCAATGAAAGACGTTGATATATACGGATATATTTCTTTTGTTAATTATTCGTAACTGCGCTTGCATCAGGCCTACCAATAGCAAAGCGAAATATCGATCCGAAGGTAAAATAATTACTCGAATACTGAATCATTATGATTAGACCTTTTCGACAGTGCTAGTAACTGAATTCTGAAAATGAGCCCGGCAGACTTACTTCGCACCCACCTAGCACGGATAGTCTTTCAGAATTGAAATTATCAGAACACAATCGTAGCACCAACCAATCACAAAACGTCTGTAAGTCAGAACACCTAGAAATTCAACAGAGGCTGAAGATTAAACCAAACATATTAATAATTTTAAATTTTTTTTTCTTTTTTTTTGTGCAACGTTGAATATAAAATAAAATATCATCGAAATTATGTTAAACACTAAGAATAATTATTACAAACTTCTCAGAAATAATTTAAATGAGATAAAAAATCTGTAAGAGTTGAAAATAAAGTGAAGAACTCTTTTGCTATGCTGGTTTCTGGTTATAACAATTCACATAACTTAAATGTGAGAAAACGCAAACCGAAAGATAACAGCGTCCTCAAATAGAACTTAAAAACTCTTCAGAAAATCTAATTATTTGTAAGCCAATTGATTCTGCAGAAAGTTCAAGGTCAAAAAGGCACTGTAATCACGTGCTTGTTAAAGGTTAAACAATATTGATTTTTTATCCCCCAATAAACTAGATAAGAGGACGTACCATCCACCTCTCATTACTCGAGTAAGACTGGCATGTGAATGTAAAGAGTTTTCCGGGAAAATGCTTCGGCAAACAATGAGCTACCCTGCCAAACAAAAGCGAGCACTTTCCTGCACAGCTAGCGCTTTCCGCCCCGGCTCTGAACGTGTTCGTTAACTGCGAACGAACGCCGTTTCGCCTTTAATTTTCCTGCCTTCCTTACAAGTCTGTTAATGAGCGCCAGCGAAGCTTCCCGCCGTTGCGTTAATTCTTGAGATATCTGCCGCTTCCATCTCTGCGCATGTGAAACGGAACAGGAAAAGCATTACCGCGAGAACTTTCGGCTTAACGGGAAACCGTGCCGTAAAATATGCGCGGTTAGCGTTTGTGATAACTGTTACAGTTCAGCTACTTACGGCGAAATTCACTGGGTAAAACTAACTCGAATTTTACCGCCCGTATCCCTCTCTATAGACTTCCGAGGGCAAAGGAGACAGATATTATTATTAATCACAATACGCCCCGTTGTCAATTTCCGTACGCACGGACTTACATTAGCATTATCAATTCGACTTCTTTCATCTCTCTTGGTGGATTATTCCAGGTGATGACTATCGTGGAACAAATGAAAATATTATCCGTTTATTTATGCCCGAAATCATTTACAATATGATGATCACAGTCCTCTCTTCCCTTCAGCATGTTACTAATAATATTTATGTATTTCGTGTCAAACGTGTGGGCTGTTACAATTGTTAGAAACTCAAACAATATTATTGACATGAATAGAACATAACCAGAAATATAGCAAAAATGGATTGCAATCAAACATCAATCGATTCATATTACAGATTTAGCAAGCAACTTGTACAGCGTTGTCACTCTAGCGTGAAGGAGGTGTTGCAGGTTGATGGACGCTGTTGGCAACTGTATAAATCCTACTGGATGATCCGTTCTGCCCCACATTCACATGTAGTATTAGGATCTTTGAATCAACCAATTTTTTTGTCCTGCCTATACCATTTCTCAGGCTGTTTAACACTCTTCATGTATTCCAGTTAAGATTGCCACCTGTGGGTAGCGCCTTTACATTAGGTAACCAGTGCACACGGCAATGTTGGCCGGGATATCCGCAAAGACTTCGGCCGCCGATTAACATCTCTGTAGTGGCTACCTTAACCTAACCCTGTAGTCATTCCGGGTTAAGAAAACCAACAATTACACATGGAACTCGAGCCACGAAATCGCTCTGGCGCATTTTACAATGCACAGCGGGATGTGACAGAGGTGAATATGGGGTTAAGGGGTTTTGAAAATCCCCGTCGAGACAGGGATACCTTTTGACCTCGAGTCAGACGCATTATCATTGAGGACAGACCGCTAGAATACTACTCCAAATTGTTAACTCAATATCTTTTCGTGTCGTATCAGCAACGTGTGTTTTGAAGATATTAATCACTCTGTTAACCGTCCAGCGACTCCCAACCAAGCTCTTCATCGTTTCTATCACACAGTGTGTTTAGATACAGTATCCAAAGACAAAACAAATTCCTTCCTATGCAGTTTTCGTCAGAATTTTATTTCTAACATTAGTTCCTTTCATTTTACTAGCATTAAGTAAAAGAAGTATTGTATTTCTCTATATTAGATTGCATAACTTCAGTAAAGTTGGCCGAAAATTGATCATCGAGAAGAACTCTGAAGGTTATGCATTGAATCTACGCTCTGGCCGCTACATTGGGACCTTTGCATTCTGGTGAGTCCTTTCCAGGATGACACTTTGTTACGAATGCGATCCGTTGCAGGTCACTTTTTAATCCGCCTCCCTGTCGGTATTACCTCCTGCAACCCGGACTGTCACTACCCAACATTCTTTCATGAAATTCTTATACTACGATCCCATGTAATGTATCAGCTTCACAATTTCTGCCGTAAGTTTAAAAATACCTGTGACCAAACAGCCTAGTCTAATTCAACCTTCAGAACAAGTCCTACATCTTGTTTAAGAAGTAAAATCGTTCTCTTTATACCGTTCATATCCACTACTCCTTTACTCCCAGATACTTCTACGACATCGGGAGCGCCATTACTCTCAACACTTTCTCAACGATGACGCAATATACCATTGTTTCCCCACAATTACCAATGTCTCTGATAATATTCTTTTTCTTACTCCAATTATTCTCCCAATCACCCATTTGTCCATTCTGTTAACCTACTCCGTTCTCTCAGTGTCTTCGTCGGCTAACCATTAAGGTGCTGATCGTTTTCTTCCTAACTCTAATATTTTGATACTGATATGAGGTCTTCTTATTTCTAAAACAATAGGGTAAATATTTCAGAAGAGCTACATTTACTTTTGTTTTCCTTTTAGACGTTTCTTTCATCTAGTAAAACCATCCCGCACAACCAATATGGCGAATTTCTGTACCCACTATTCTACAGTTATTTCAACTCAATTTCTCCAAATTAATTGAAGCTTAAAAACATTTGTGATACCTTAAATACATGGACGTAAAAGACACTTAAATACTTTAAATTTAATCTGATTGGGGGAATACATGTTAAACGAGAAATATGAAATTAGTATTAACCAAATTTTCGTACACTTTTATGAAAGAAATGAGTAAATTAGCTTTCAAATTACCAACGTAAAAGAACTTCAAACACAAACTTACAGACAATTTCATGCACTGTCGTTATTTTAAAGTATCTCTTTCTTCATTAATTTCTACTTGATTTCCATTATTTGGTTATATTTCTCTAAAAATACTCAACAATTTAGCATTCTTACGTTTCATGTCCTAATCAGATCAACAATTAAAAAAAAAGGGTATATATTTTCTCAAAGTGGCAGTAAATTTTTTATTTCAGTATGCAATAATGTTTACGGTTTTTGCTGTGGTTACTCATAATAACAATACGTTATTTTGTAATTAATAGGAGAGGAAATAGAAAACATTAAAAATGATATACCGAAGTCTTACCACCTCTGGTTTCGTATTTTTCTAAACCATGGCTACAGTTTTTATACAACTAGTTACTATAACACAAGTGCCGTTAATAATTACGAGTGATTATGTCAGGTATATTAGCTGAATTTTGCTTAAAACATTTCAGTTTTGAAATCAACAAACGAAGTAAATGAAAGTTTTGAGAAGATTAAAATTATTACTAGAATTGTTGATCTTTAATTATTTATTTTTATTTCTGCAGTTAACTTTCACGCTCTTTACGTAAGTTGAGCTCTTCTTCAATTTATCAAAAGTTAGTCTGATATTCTATATTAGCATTTGGTATTAGTGTGCTGGGATATTCCAAATCATTGGTTTTGTTCTTGAGTTAATTTTAGCTGCCAATAGTAAATGCAAATTTATGCACTGTTGCTTATGGACGGAAGGGGTTATGCCAAGGTGGAAATAACCTTATTAATTTCCTTCACTTCCTAATCAGGGTTAATGCCTTTAAGCTGTCAACAACAGTCACTTTCCCTTTTCTTGTCGGAAAAATATCGACATACCTGCGTAGGTAGCAGGCAGGTGGAAAATTAAACGCCACTGAAGGCGGGAGCCTGAAGGGGGAATTACTTCTTCCGATACCGCCACGACGCCTCACAGGCGAGCATAAATACCGTCTTCACCGCTAGAAGATAATTTCAACAATTATTCCAGCTTTTAGGTTGGCGCGACCTTTAAAACCTCTGTCAGACGTCTATTATCGAAAGGAAACTAGCTTAATTAAACGAGCACAAACCCGTAACCTACACGGCAAGCGTACGAGAACGCTTTGGAACGAAAAGAAGGGAAATGAAAAAAGGAATCAGAAGAGACTTCGATGAACGAGGCGTGGAAAGGTGGCTACGAGAGATGTTATACGGCTAAGAGGGGGAGAGAGACGGGCAACAGCGAAAGGGGATAAGAAACTTTCTTGGCAACTTTTAATTAAAATACAGAGAAATAGAAGGTGAAGGAGGGGTTGCTGCGGGGGTGTATAGTACAGTAGATGATGAAGCTCGGCTGGGGATGCGGCAGCTGAGCCCTTCATAGGGGGAGGAGCGGCACGTGACGTCACGGCCTAATACAGAAATAATAGCTACCACGGAGGCAAGGGGCGTAGTCGATTATAAGGGGGAGAGGGAATAGTTGGCCGTGTTCAGGGGACACACACCCACACAGGCGCGCGGGAGTTCCTTCCCCTAACATTGCCGCTCGGCGATAAATTCGTCTGCGCCAACGCGTCCTAAATCTCGGCGCACAGTGTTTCCCTCCACTTTCGGTCGCAGCCGCGACCGCCGCAGAAGCCGCCACAAGGGAGCGAGGGCTCTCCGCGGGCAATTTGTACGAATTACCGGCCTCGGAATGAGTCGACTCGCAACCTCCACCACGCAGTAGGCGTTTCGGCCACTAAACGTGGTGACACAGCTCAACTTGTTTTTAGACACGACGTGTATGGCATAACTAGAGGCAGATAAGACTTCTTTCATCTTGCTCCAAACTCTTTGGATGCTGTTAGTGGTACTACATTTTGTAATTTACAATACTGAATTTACGAGACGGAAATTAATTTTTAAATATCAACATATACCAGGTGTGTTCGATAAAATCCGAAAATTTTCATTTTTTGCACAAAATTTAATTTATCCGTCTACATCGATGCTATCCCCTTCAAAATATTCCCCGTTAGATATTATATACTTATGCCAGCGCTTCTTCGAATTCCCATAACAATGTTTCTGGAACTCGATCTTTGGGATAGCTCTTTCATCGATGCTCTTTTAATCCCATTTATGTTTCTAAACGACGGCACTTCAACGGGAAAAAATCGCATTGGGCAATGTCTGGGGAATATGGAGGCTGGGGCAGTGGTTTTTTTTTTTTTTTTTTTGCCGCAAATTCAGGAATAAGCAACGATATGTGAGCCGTTGCATGCAAAAGCCATGAATTTTTTGCCACGAATCCGAGAGTTTTCCTCGGACTGCTTCACGCAAACGGCGTTGACCTTGTAGGTAGTATTCCTCGTGAGATTTGAGTCTCCAGCAGCAGCTTCGCACACGTCCGCTAGTCGTGGGGTATTTATATGAGCCGAAATCGCGAGGGATGCTCAGTCGGTGACTTGCTGCCGCAGTGTCAACTTCGACCTTTTCGCCTGACGAAGACAACAGGTGCTGTTGTCGAAACGTCGCACATGGAAGAACTGATCCGGCAGAACAGCCCAGAAGAATTTTTGGTAATATTCCTTATTGATCATTTGACCTTGTGATTCGTGATTTATACAAATGAAAAATCACTGGCTGTATCAAAACACGTGTTATCCTTTTAACAGCTGACGAGAGACTAAACATCCAATATAGCTCAAAACGTATAGATACTTTTAAGACAATATATGGTATATTGGCCATCCTTCCGCAGTTGCTTGTTACACAATTGTAAATGAAAACACCGTCTATTAGCAACTGGTTTTATTCATATAGGCTCAGACACGTTTCGCCCTTGTGGAATGGGGCATCGTCAGTGACTGTGGATGTATATACATGTTGGTGTTAACAAAATTACAATATTAATATACATAATTAACTAATAATAAACTTCATTCTACTTACGACTTATGCTTGAGGCAGTTACATAAGACAAGTTTGTCAACACCAAAACAAAAAAATCGGAATAATATAACCCACGAAATTTCAAAATTCCCGTTACTTTTGAACACAGCTCTAACTGTATGTCGAGTTATCATGGATCTTGGTGAATGAGTGGTTAACGTTCTGCTCTGACCTTCTGTGAGTTCTATTCACTGTCGGTTTGTCGAGATTTTTATTTCAATGGTTTCCCTAAATCACGTTACGCTATGACTGCGACGATTCATCAAAAAAACTATGGCATATCTGCTTTTAGTTCGTTCTTAAAAATTGTTAACAATCATTTTCTGACTGCATCAATATTTCCATTCGAATCTACTCCATAATCAGTAACACAGCCCCTGTCATCCTGTTGTTTTTGATGTTATTTCATTCCCCAGAAGCGTTTCGCCCTTGTGTTGTGGAGCATAAGCAGTGACTGTAAATGTATGGTGACACATTTCAACTTGTTTTTAGTCACGACGTGTATGGCATAACTAGAGACTTCATAAATCTTCGTCCAAACTCGCTCTTAGTGATACTGACCCGGCTTGCCCGGTATGATCAAGGTTGGTTTATACATAGTAAATATTCGTGTTCATAACAAATTTCAGTTTTCTACACTTGTGAATCAAATTGCAAGTCAACCGCTCCAATTTCTATACGAATTTGAATGACTAACCCCCGGTGTAGCAGAAAAGATATGGGGTTGGGGATTTATTTATTCCTACTGTATTTTTATCCGGCCTATCAGGAACATGTGTATCAAGTTTCATCAAAATAACCACTGCGGTTCATGCAGCAATAGAAACAATGTTGTTGTTGTTGTTGTTGTTGTTGTTGTTGTTGTTGTTGTTGTTGTTGTTGGGTTTTTTTTTTTTTTTTAAGGAAATGTTTAAATACAGAATCGTTAAACTATAAAATACCGAAAATGCTAACGATAAAGGTTTTAAAAAGTTCACTTTCAAGTTCGGACATATCAGATTTGCATTACTTATTATTAACAGAGAGTATAATTTCACTTCCAAACATCAGAAATTACGGCCAGAGATCGTAATTTCAGGAAGCAAAAAAGCTCTGGGAAGGTTCTACACTAAAGGTTTTTCAGTTCACTTTAATGTTCAAGCCCATGAAATATGCATTACTTACTACTAACAGGGAATATAATTTCACTTTCAAACATGAGAGATCGTAGCTTCAAGAAGCCAAGAAATTCTCGGAAGATTTTCCATAATGTTATTTAAATTAATTTACATATTTTCTTCTTTATGTAGTCTCCCCTTGGTATTCAATACGGCTATCTACGGGGTTTGAAGACTAAAAAATAAATTTATGGAAGGAAACGTTACTTGTAATAATATGGCTATTATTTTTTACGAAGTATGACGTATGCATCTAATTAGTATTTCATCTTCCGTGTTTCACGCTATACGTTTCGAGTTTAACTTACTTCTCTGGCGTTATGTTACGTAGAAGCATAATACATACCAAATGATTCAACTGAGTTCCTAATCTTTAAAACGGTAAAAACTCATCGGAATCTGCACAGATGTTTTTGAGTTTTTCTGGAACCAATATACGCGGTTTTCGTTTTATAGATATAGATTCCTCGTTTGTTTTATAATATTGAACTAACGACATCGATTCGGAGACGGAAATTAATTTCCAAATGTAATAAAAAAGAAAGATAATCATAGATCTTCATGAATCAGCAGTTAACGTTCTGCTCTTCTTTTCTGGAGGATGCGAGTTCAATTCTAGGTTCGTTCGTCAAGATTTTGGTTTTTAGTGGTTTCCCGGAATTACCCCAAGCTGTGGTTGCGATGACTCTTCAAAATTACAATGGAATATCTCTTTCTTGATTGTTCTGAACAATCCTTTCCGACGGCATTAATTTCTTCTACTGGAATCTAATTCATAATCAATTATAAACCTTCTCTCTGTTAGGTTAGGTTAGGTGTGTTAGGTGGAAATTATAAGTTTTTGTGGGAAAGAGTTTACAATTTTTAGTGCACAAAAACTTCTATCAATGCGGAAAGGAAAGTTCACGTAAATTGATATAAAACTAATAAAAATTATTACACATCAGTGTGTCGCGTTAAGATGCTGGATCCAGGATCCTGCCGTATAGGCTACACCGCGTGACGGCCTTCGTCATTGCGCTTTCAAGCTGTTTGCCTGTAATCGGTAAGGCGAATGCGGGCACCCAAATATACGATTGAAGAAAATAAAGACCGACTTGAAGAAATCAAAATTATCCAATTTTTTACCTTCTTTAGTTTTAAAATCTGGTTCACACCTAAATCACGGCATCAAATAATAGTAAAACGCCATCCGAAAATGGTACTGGGAAGGCGAGTTTTTCAAATTTGAAACAACAGCCATTTTTATAATATTCTATACCATTCATAGCAGACGTGTTGAGGAGGTGTATTTAATTTTTAGATTTCTGAGCTATAATTGTTTTACTTAATTTGTAACATCACAACCCTTCCAATCATTTTTATTTATTATTGTTATTAATATTGTATTTTTTGATTAATTTTAGGTAACCTGAATAATTGCGTATGTGTTTCTAACTTTTATAATTTTTCCGTGTTTCGTCAGATAGCAGTTTGAACTATAACCGGGGTAGCATAGTTAGTTTATCGTCTTTCATAATTATATTGTAGTATCTTTGGCCCGCACAAACTGGGCCCATCAGTAAGTGTGTGGGGGGGGGGGGGGGGGTGAAGGCTGTGTTGCACCGCGTACATAATGACGTATGGCGCGAGTTTATGCTTCACTGTGAGGAAGCTGTAATGATTTGTTAAATGATTTATGAAATATCCTGGATGTAATATGAGTGTGTAAAAAAAGTGATTCAAGGAGTAGACATTATTAAATCCATTGGTATTTGATCAGAAGAGTGCATTTTCATTTTTGTCTTCATAACAATACCTTACGTTTGTTGGTGGTTACATAATTAGCCATATTAATCAAAATTATCTAAGCTGACGGGTAGCAAGTGTTAAGTGTTAAGTGATGACAATTGGGCTGGAATCATTAAAAAGCACGCCGTCATCACCAGATAGTGTGGGTATTAATAACCGACATGGCTAAGAATTAACCCTCTATAATTATGGTGGTGATGACTGGTATTGCATATTGCACGGGCAGTACCCCATCAAACCAGAAATTTTAGTGTGATGATTAAGGCTAAGTAAGTCAGTCCTCGCATAACTAGGATTCCGTAATGATTTTCACAATTATGCATGGGTTAGATCAGGCAGAAATCATTTGGCTTAAACGTCAATGCTCCATCTCTTTCCATGTACACGCCGAGTTGCCGCATGCAACTCTAGTGCACTTGTTAAAACCTAATTAAAGTTTATCATAGGTATTACCTATCTGACATATTATAATACAGTTAAATCTAAATTAAAGTAAAATAATAACAGAGAAATAAAAAAACACTTGTTTCTTGATACTTACAAAGTATACCAAATATAAGTATTTTTAATGTCTTTTGATTAAATACAAACAATGATCTACATTGGAGACGCTTATCAAATTTTTAGGTAAAGCCATTTTTTATATCAAACTGGCAAAAAAAAAAAAAAACATCTAAAATTGCCAAATTTCACAACGGCTCAGGTCTTAATCTTTCTTTTGGGAACAAACTGAAAATATCAATTCTCTATGGAATACTTCGGACGAAAAACTAGGAAAATAAATACTATTTTCGTATTTAGCTTTAGTTTTGTAGAACACCCATAGAACACAAAACTATAAAAAGTAGCTCTTTTACATCGGTTTTAAAATAAAAGTTTGGCCCCAGGAACATCTTTAGAGTCGACGAAGATAGAACTAGAACAGTAGACAAAAAAAAGAGACTATTAAAGACGATATCGTCGTGAGGAAAGCAGTAATATTTGTACCATGATGTAATTGTATTTTAAATGAAATTTTTTTATTAAGCAAGCAGTACCACAATGACTTGATTTCTTTGTTCTCAGTAATTTAGTGTACTTTATAAATAACATTTATACGACTATAAATATATCATTGTTTTACTGCAAAATAAGTTACATGTGCTGCCTACATAGTTATACAACTGAAAGCCAGTAAATTACACATGAATAAAATCGAAGAGAGCAGTCAAAAACCAAGCATCGATGTTACCATTATTCACACAGTATTCAAGGGTTGAGATCGACGGATTGGATAAGCTCAGTACTCATGCACATGACGGGATTCGAACCATAAATACTGGGTGCCAATGGCGTGTGCGTTAAAAACTATTCTGCTTGGAATGGGTGCAGCAAATAATTTAGTATTAAACAGCTATGTAGAAGTTGCTACTCCTGACCCAATTCACAGCATTGACGTTTTCGCTGTGTAACGCCGTCTGCACTCGGACAAAAGCAGTCCGTGTTAACAGGCGGAGTTTAGCCGAGCTGAGCCGTGTAGCGCAGGCAAGAACTGTGTGTTATTCACGTTGTGACAGGCTACACGGTAGCTCCGTGTTGATGTCCGCAAACAATACACTTCTACGTAGCAGTTATCCATGTAGAGTCCCGACTAGAACGTAGGTAACTCACCTGTCCGGTATTACATGTCGAATAAAATCGAAGAAAAGCATTGTAGGTGGATCAAAACTTGTGATGCGGGTACAGGAAGACTATCACCGGCGCATGCAAAACTAGAATTTGTGTTTGTTTCGTTGCAGGGAATTATGTAGACGAAAAGGGATGAAATTTCGTATCAATCCATCGATAATTGATTGTCATCGTTCTTCAAAGCAGTTTGGTGACTCAGTGGCTAAGCCTCTGACTAGAGATCGAAAGGTACACGGTTCGAATCCCTGTCTCGGCGGGGATTTTCAAAGGCGCTTAACCCGACCTTCACCTCTCCCACAGCTTGCTGTGTAAAGTGAAGTACACCAGAACGCTTCCGTGGTTCGGATTCTACGTTAAACTGTAGGTCCCCTGTACTCGGCAGGATTGTCGGGTTAGGTTAAAGGTGCGTTCCCACGATCCCTTGTAACGAAGGCGAGACGGGACGGGACGATTACTCATTCACATGCCATGGGAACAGGGCCACCTCTGCTAGTGGAGACGAGACGCAGCTACCCATTCTGTGTCGGTAAACATCACAGTCGTGTGTAGCGGTGCGCTGTTGCCATCGGTTTGCAGCAGCGGTGCGCACCCCTTCTGTTGCTGTAAATGCTCTGTGCCAAACGACACTAGGCAACGTGGTGGGGAGGTGGCGGTGAGGTAAGAGAGGACTAACCTGCGGCCCGCGGTCGTCCCTACACTTCGGCTAATGAGGTGCCATCCCGTCTCGCCTTAGTTACAAGAGATCGTGGGAACGAGGCTTTAGGCGTCTACGATATTGACGGAATGTGCATCCAATAAAAACCCTATCTCCAGGTCATTACGACCACACGTAATTATTATTATTATCGTTCTTCAGATTATTAAATGTTGTTTTTACTTGCCTTACTCCATAAGACGGCAATAAATTCGATTATTAATCGTCAGTAAACCAGCGATGTGCCTTTTGTCACACGGTATTCTGGGTTAAAACTTTTTTCTGTCAGTGAGTTCAATATACAGCTCTGCTCTTGAAATATAGCTGCAACGTTTCTCAAAGTTTTATAGGAACAACACGCCAATGGTGTTCGCTAGAGTCTTGCGGATTGTAACGTAGGTTCGTAGGTTCAGCTTGAACCGGTGACACCAATGAAATTAGTATTTACAGGTTGTTCTCAAATTAATCACCATCCATAAAATTCTGGATAAATATTTTTCACAAACAGCAAGTCAACAACTGCTGAAGAATATACTTCTAGTTACTGTCTGTTCTAATTCTATCTATGGTTTCTGGTGGTTTTCTGTTATCATACAGCTGAATGAAGATATTTCTCTGTTTATATTCCAAACGTAATTATATCAGAAGCAAAGTAATACGAAAGAAATAGATATAGTTGATAGATCGCCGTATATTTCTGGGTAACTGTCGCAAGTACACAAATACCTAAGAAAAAAAAAAAAAAAAAAAAAAAAAAAAAAAAAAAAAAAAAGGAGTGAAGTGCTCGAAAAAGTTTTATCTTTCAAGAGTTTAAGCCTTTAAAGCGTTGGTTCCCAACCTTTTTTGGCCTACCACCCCATTTTTGGAAAGAAAATTACTCATCAACTTCTTTTTTTTTTTTTTTTTTAATTGCTCATCCCTTTTCAGAAAAAAACCCTCTGATTCCCTATCTTGCAAAAAATAATCTATTCCACAGTTTTTCAACTTCTTTTTCTGGTAACATGCTAGTTGAAATGGTGATTTGGTGGCCCTCCCCCCTATTAGTTGAAGCGTGTAATATCGTACATAGAAAAACAATGACAGATTTTTTAAATTATTTTACTAAAAGATATTAACAATATTGTTCACAGTTTGATTAAAAATACATATTAAGAAACAAAATACGATTAATTAAAGCGCGTAGCTCTGTGCAATGACACTAATTTTTCAATATTTTCTGCCTTATTTGTCGTCGTCAAACTTAATTCGTCAAGTTCCATTAAAGACAATTAAAAAATTCTTAGCTAACAAATGGCTGACTAAGCTAAATTCTCTGTTTGCTATATATAATCAATGGAAATGCAAATTAAAACTTCTTCCATGTAGCCGTGTAAAATACTGGAAAGCGGGGACGGCTGTTGGTTCATAACGCCCCAAAAATTTTCAATTTTCTATGGGCCAGAAACGCTCCATATGATATCTTCAACGCCTACTATTGGGCGGTACTGCTGCCATTGGGAACCACAGCTATAGAGCTACAGATCAACTGTCTAATTAAAAGTGTTTCTAACGTGGAAAGGAGGAGGGTGGTACCGTTAAAGCTTTGGATCACACAAGTTAGTAGTATTGTCCGTGTAACCTGACTCGGCAGCCAAAGTCCTTTCTCATTCGTCGTGCAAGTTTCCTATTGCTACTGTGCGCCGCGGCAGCCAGTGTGGCCACAACTCCGACTGTCGAGTCCGGCCGAAGCCGTTACGCGCCCTGGCTGCGCTATTTGTTCCGGCAGCCCAAGTTGGCGGCAGTGAGCGCGCCATTACGGGCGGCCGAGTCCATTACCAAGTCCCGGGAGGCGGTGTGGTCACCACGCACACACATACACACCTGCAGGTAAATAGCCACCTTCAGCTTCTTCTGCTTGTTCTTTGGGGCAGACAGTTCCGCTAACGTCGGCTATTAAGGTCTCCAATCAGCAAGCGATGAGGAATCGTACTCCATCGCAATACACTCCACAACACAATGGTATTTGTAAATATTAAGATATGCGAGGTAAATTTTTCCAGCCCTGGAAAGAATTAAATAAACACCTCATAAAACAAAGAACATTTATTTTCACTATCGATCTATGGTGTACTGTCCTTAGAACGGTAGATTTCGCTAAATAACTAGGGGTAAAAATTCGTAATAATTTGTTGTGGAATGAGCTTATTGAGAAGGTGATTGGGAAAGCAAATCATATTCTCCAATTTCTAGGTAGTAATTTAAAACAGTGTATACCGGCAGCTTAATCGATTGCATACAAAAGAACTGGTGCATCACCACTTAGAACACTGTTGTTCTGTATGGGGCCCTTATGAAAATGTGTTATTAGAGGCATTGGAGAAGGTCCAAAGAAGAGCGGTCCGTTTCGTGACAGGTATATATAACAGGAGAGAAATTGTAAGTGCGATTTTGAAGAGTTGGCAATACTTAGAACACCGAAGGCATTGCTCTCGGAAGAAGCTAATTGAAAATTTCATGACTTATCTATTTCAGGATGACAGCAAACATATATTACTACCAGCTACATTCGTATCAAGGAATGACAAAGAAAATAAGATAAGAGAAATAAGGGCCAGAACCGACTCATTTCTATACTCATTTTAGGGAGTGGAATAGGAATGAAAACTTATAATCCGATAAGTGTAGGTCTCTATTAACCACTCAGGCCATCATGAACTGGCTTTTCCATGGTTTTCCCAGATCGCTCCAAGCGAATACTAGGATGGTACCTCAAAATAGCCCAGGGGGGCCTCCTGCCATATCCCGTATATCCTTTCCTAAACCTAAAGGATTACGCGTTAGGATAGGTGCAATGCACCCCCCACCACCCACTTTTAGTGAATCGCAGAGTAATAATAATAGCAACAGTAATAGGTGTTGAAATGATGCTTTGACAGAAACTGGTTATTCTTCCAAAGCAATTCATAATTCATGATCCATCCTGGGTCCCACGAAACACATAACACTATGCTTAAACCTGCCGCCGTATTCTGGGTGAGCTCATGGGTCTAGAATGTATCCTAGTTGGCAGATGGATTCAGCTAGGTTAATAATACACTGTACAGTGTCTGCCCTAGCAACTTGTTAAATGTCCGAAAGTGACAAAAAAAGTAGCAAACACAGTGTGCTCCTATCCATCTCCATCAGTGCTGATACAGCACATGTTTGTAAATATGTACGTTTATAGTGCTTTATCAAGTCTTCCCA
Source organism: Vandiemenella viatica (assembly GCA_031002005.1). Classification (NCBI taxonomy): domain Eukaryota; kingdom Metazoa; phylum Arthropoda; class Insecta; order Orthoptera; family Morabidae; genus Vandiemenella; species Vandiemenella viatica. Next base: position 160,539,187 of record CM061914.1, on the reverse strand, counting down.
CCAATGAGATGACTTTGGTTTTGTTTTCGGATATATTCAGATGCAAATTGACAACCATACATTCCTGTATATTGCATTTGTTGATGTAAACATTTACAAATCATCTGAAGATGAGCAGGTATAGCTCGAAACCGGTAATGGTTTATAAACAACAACATCATATTGTGACTGGTTGCTGTATTTTTTACAACCCATATTTGACAAAAAAAAACAGTTTTTATGAACAAAAAATGTATAATCAAAGATGATGACAGCGTGACTCCATCTGATTGAACGTCAAACAAGTTTCTCAGTTTATGATTTTAAACAAAACGCACTGAACTAAATGTCAATGTGTGCAATAGAAATATAAATGTAATAACAGCCCAAATATCTAAATTGGAATGGTGCAAATGTAAGGCTTAAGAGATTTCTAATATTTTGCACATAATTGTGCAAATTATGGGCGAAAAAGAAACGATGTTGAAAGCAGATCAGCTGTAACTAAATTTGACCTCTATAAAGAGAAAAGGAGATTAATGTCCACCCTTGACAAACGAACGCTGAGAAAGAATTGGCTGCCGCTGTTTGAATAGAGCACAGAATCATATGGAATTGAGGCTAGGGAACTGAATAAAACATAACTGGGTTGAAATTTAAGTGGACTGTTAAAGCATGAAATTAAACAACTATATGAATTGTCAATATTTAGAGAAGAAGTGTATAAATCAAGGAAGGTATTGTCTAGACCAGGAAAACAGCTACTGTTTAAAACAATTGTGATTCCCCATATAAGCTACTGTTCCTCAGTATTTATAATGGCAAGTAAGGCAGACTTTAATATGTTACAGACACATTTCAAAAAGCGAAATGGAATGGTTTTATATAAAAGACTTGCAGAAAATATAATATGCTTAAAACGTTAGGTTATTTATAAATTGAAAAAGAAGTAGTAAGTAATGTATAAACATTTATATTTAGAGTGTAAAATAAAACGTGTTACCAACGTATCTAAATAAATTAGTACAAAAAAAATACAGTAGATATTATCTCCCTTCATAACTAACTGAAATCGAGAAATGGGTATTATTTTAAAGATTAAGGTATTCACTTTGGTCACATCATATTTTAAGAAAGTAATTTTTCCAAATTCGACCATTAAAGGCCAAAAATGTCAATATTTCTAAAATTCGTTATTTTTATTTGTGCCGGGAACAATTTATCTCCCTGCATTCCTCACCGAAATCGATAAATGAAGTATCATTTTGAAGATTAAGATCTCCGCTTTGGTGACATCATATGTTAAGAAATGAATTTTGCGCAATTCTACCCTTAACGGGCAAAAGTACCAATGTTTCTACAGTGCGTTTCTGTGTCACGAGCCATTTATCTTCCTTGATATCTAACCGAAATAGAGAAATGAGGTATTATTTTAGAGATTAAGATCTCCGCTTTGGTCACATAATATTTTAAGAAAAGAATTATTTGGAATTTGATCCTTCGAGAACAAAAGTATCTTTATGTACCAAACGGATTTTTTAATCATGAGCCATTTATCTGCCTTGATATCTAACCGAAATAGGTAATTGAGGTATTTTTTTAAACATAATGTGTCTGCTTTGGTCACATCATATCTTAAGAAAGGAATTTGTCGGATTTTAACTCTGAAAGTGGAAAAGTATCATTATTTTCATAGTGAGGTTTTTTTTTTTTTTTTTTTTTTTTTTTTTTACGAGCATTTATCTCCCTTGATACCCAATAGAAATCGATAAATGAGATATGATTTAAAAGATTAAGGTCTACACTCAGGCAACATTATAAATTAAGAGCGAAAGTTTTCGGAATTTGACCCTTAAAGGATGTAAGTAATATCTGTGAAAGTCGCGTGTATGAAACAGTTCAGAGTCAAGCCGCTAGACACAGAAGCACATATCTCTGAGATATTAATAAGCTGCTTCACTGGCGTCGATTTTTTTAATGTACCTATTACATTAAACAAATAAATAATTGAAACAAATGAGGTGGTTCTTCTTTAGTCCTATTACAAAGCGTCAACCTTACTATTAATCGAATTCTCGAAATTTGCGCACGGGTCATGTAGGCATAAAAAAATAGTGATAAATTTGATAATGGTACAGTATGCTTGTTCAAAATTTTAGACGTTTGAGGTCGTTGGATGGGATAAAACACGGTATTCCCGACAATTTTAGGGAAAAATGGTTATGGTTTGTAATGCAGATAATCGAGGACACATCAAGAGTTTTGTCAAGGATAGGAATAATAGCAGAATTATTCTGTTGCCTGGTGCTGACTCGAAGATGTCGCGACATTAAGAGTACAATTAGTTCCATCTTCCGACCCCGTCTTCGCCTCGTGGCTGTTGGCAGCCCTGGGAGAGGCAGTTTTAATTGTGAAGTTGAGCGTCGGGAGTGCCTCCAGTGGTAATTACAAGCACTTGTTTCCGGGAGCATCGTGTGAGGAGCCATTAGGGGTCGGCGGAGATGATTAGGTCTGTGTGGAGGTGACCCAGTTGTGCCGGGCACATTACTGCGGGGACCCCAAGTTTTACACCGAGAGGCGGACCCAGATAACGGGATTTATGAGGCGTCTGAGGGATTGTTCCGAGTGAAGGGCGAGACAAAGTTAAGGAACTGTGCTTCTTCCGTAATCGGATCTCGCCGGAGTTGTGAACTGTGCCATATTCCTCAAATACGACGCTCATTTTATGGCTGACTCGTTTATGTACTTTCCTCGCAAAACTTGACGAGAACGTTCGGCTTGCCGTTTTCCGTGATATTTATTGGCGACCACATTTTGCTAACTTCAGTAATGCTCTGGGCTGTGAGAGCTGGATTGTGTAGTGGGTGATCTTCCATAGACAAAACTACAGCATATTGGTTGAATACTTTCCTAAATATTTATATCTTAGAGGAGAAGGTCCAAATACGGGCTATCACTTTTATTTTGAAGATTTATTTGTGATTTTCCTGGACACTCAATATGGATAATTTTGATGTGACTTGCTTGTATAATCAATCATGAAGGTGATAAGAGAGTAAAAACGTCAATAACCAGTTTTAATTTTCCAAAATCAAAGGATTAAAAAAAAATATTTTCAACAGGTGACCCAATTACGGGATACTTGTATAAAAAGGGAAATATATCTCCTAATAAATTAAATAACACCAAATTTTGTTCAAAAACTTATTAACTTGACATTTTACAATCTTTTACAGTCTTTTTTTTTTTTTTTACTTTCAAAAGTTACAGATATATTTCATTTTCCATTCCAGCACATTCAGTCTCTTCCCAACCTTCACACTTGTAGAACTGAATCCACACCTCGAATCTGACATCATCTGAAAAGAGTCCATCACTGATATTGAATGCTGCCTTGTCGTCCCCAGAGAAATCGTCATTGTTGTCATCGTCTATGTCGTCATCAGTAGAAGGGACGCTATGGTCTTCTTCCGGTCCAACTCTTCGCTGAGCTTACCTAATGGGTTTTTTTGGTTTGGCTTCGAAATTTTGAATTATTTTTTCTTTGCTGAGGCAACTGATTACACTTTTACAATCGTTGGCAATTGTTCAAGGCTGTACGCGTCACACTTTTCTTCAATCATTTGCGCTGTAAGGATATCCAGTTATGATGCAAGTCTTGGCGCACTTGGGTCCACAATTGCTTTTTCTTTGTAATGGTGGGGATCGAAGGTACATCAAATGGGTTAACCATTTTGGACGTTGGAAGTTTGAGCAGTTGGTCGTTGATCCAGGGCGCTGAAATCTTCGCGTTTTCAAGTCAAGAGCTAGCTCGTTATTGGACCACCAATGGTAGCTCGTTTTTAGACCATGCGATACTGCAAGTTGATGGTCTCGGAAGCCATTACAAAACAAATCGAACAGGACTGGTGTCCTGCATGAAGCTCAGGTCATTTCCTTTGAAATAAGGTGGAAGCCATTTACTTTATTGAGATAAATTAATGTTGACTTACCTTGAAAATTTCTGAGTTTTTAAAAGCAAGTTTTCCAATAAAACAATTTGCGCCACCGCACGTGTGTCACAGACAAAGTTCATTTGGTCACTACTCTTCTACCACTTGATGTTCGTTTTGTGCCATTCTCGTGCCTGAGCACAACCCCCTTCCCTCACTTTCAGCAAGTATCCTTTATTTAGACCTTAGCCCGTCTTTAGACCTTCTCCTCTATAATCATCTTCCCGGTCATGGCTATCACAGACGGTCCTCTATCTGTACCCAGATTATAACCAGAGAGTCAGAGAATTCCCTTCTTCACCCCTTTTCTAAACAGCTTAACTTGCTTAATTACTTTTGATTTCAATTCTCTTTCTCAGCTGGAATGATGGATACTATTGTTACAATGACAATAATACGTAAATCCACTTACTTTCACTTGTTTGTAACAGCTTTTAAATCGAATCAAAAAACACGAAATCTTCACAAAGCACTTCTTCAAATAAAACATTTTTAAAATCAATTGACAACTCACACTGACCATGGCTTTTGCCTCAGCGCCCTACATGTCTATCGACACCATGCTATTCGTTTCTGCGTCTTCTCCCGACGTCTACTCTTCGATCACTCCGCGAGGACTGAACTGTGCCGTAGCTAACTAGCGAGCCTCTCTCGCGTCGCAACAACAATGGGTAACCGAGTTTTTATTATTTTTTTTATTTTTTTTTTGTCATCAGTCTTTCGACTGGTGTGATACAATCCTCAATCCCTTCCAATCCTGTGCTAACCTCTTCACGTCACAACCCACGTCCTCAATTATCTGCTTCGTATATTCTAAATCAGTCTTCCTCTACAGTTTGACTGTTCTCTCCACCAGCAAATTAACCAATCCTGCATGTCTCAAAATATGACCTACCAGCCTGTCTCTTCTTTCTGTAAGCTTCTTCCACAAACTTCTTTCCTCACCCATCATTTCCAAAACTCGTTCATTACTTACTTTGTCAGTCCACTTAATTTTCAGCATTCTTCTGTAGCACCACATTTCAAATGCTTCAATTTTCTTTCTTTCTGGTATTCTGAAAGTCCATGTTTCGCTACCATAAAGTGCTGTGTTCCACACATAGAGTTTCAAAAACTTCTTTCTAATTCCTACATCAATGTTTGAAACTAAAAGATTTCTCTTTTTCGTGAAGACTCTTTTTGCTAGTGCTATTCTGCTTTTAACATCATTCCTGCTTCAGCCATCTGTTGTAATTTTGCTTCCCAACTAACAGAATTCACTTACTGCTCCTATTGCATCCGATCCTATTTTGATATTTAAACTACTGTGATTGGTATCATTTCTGCTACATTTCATCTCTTTTGTCTTGCTTTGATTTATATTCAGTCCAAAATCTTCCTTCAGTATTTTGTTCATGCCATTCAGTAACTACTCAATATCCTTAGCCCTTTCTGCTAACAAGACAATGTCATCAGAAAATCGTAGCATATTGATTTTTTCTCCCTGAACACTTATGCCACATGGAATTTTTTTTTCACTTTATTTATTTCTTGTTCTACATAGAAATTGAATATTAACGGAGATAGACTACAACCTTGTCTCACACCCTTTTTAACTGATGCATGCCTCTCGCGATACTCTACTTTTATTACAGCCACTTGATTCATATATAGTTTACAGAGTATTCTTCTATCTCGATACTTTACACCTGATATTGTCCCACCTAACATTATCAAAAGCTTTTTCTAATTCAACAAACGCCATAAAAGTATCTTTGTTTTTCTTGATTCTCCCTTCAAATATTGATCTCAAAGACGCTTCCCTTGTACCGCGATTTTTCCTAAACCCAAACTGATTTTCACCTACTATCTCTTCTACTACCCTTTCCATCCTTCTGTATATTATTCTGGCCAGTAATTTTGAAGCATGTAATGTTATACTAATAATGCGAAAATACTTAATTATTATCACTTAAATCAATAATACAGAACAACGATTAATTTATGATTTACTTTTTTTTAAAAAAAATCTGCAATCAACAGTAATAGAGATAGGGGTGGGCTGGTTACATGTGGCATGTATCTCACAATCTGTATGGCAGCGCACAATGTGTAGTTCCTTTCAGTTTTCGTGAGAAAATAATGTTACAGGTTGCGCTTTGTGTAATCAAGAGGGAATTTTATATAGACAATCTGCTTCTTCGAAACCTTTTCCTAGTATTACGGATCGTCTGATTTTCGTGAGTGTTATTCGTCATTGGCATGGTCAGCTTAGGTTTTTACTACCGCATGTCCTAGCTGACGCCAAGTAAATTATACCCACTTTCAGATCTGTCTGCAAAATGTGTAACTTTGTTCTGTGTGTGTTAAGTGCATATTCTGTTTGTGAAATGTATAGTTTGTGATGTGAAGATTGGGCCTTGATGGCTGAGAAGCGCAGTCAGGACTGCTGGTTCACTGGGGCATGGAATCGTACCAGGTCTCGATGTACCTCCACAACCCGGAGTACGGTGCCAGCGTATTGAGCCACACTCGTGGGCAAATATTATAAACAGAAAATTGTTATTTATTGGAGCAGATGTTGTTACATCACTCGTACAAGCCTCGGTAATTATTCGCAGAAGTGAATTACATGGAAAGAAAGGAAATGAATGCTGACTGCTTACCGACATCTCTTAGAGATAATTATGGTATCCGCGCTAGAAACTGCGTTATCTGGTTTGATGACTGTGTTGGAACGAATTTACACCGTGCGAGACTCTACTAACAAGTCAGGAGTGTTGGTGGAGCGATTGGTAAACTCCATATTGTATTCAATGAGGGTAATGTTAATGGTGATTCGTCCGTTTATTCCCCCTCCTATTTTTTGCTTCTTTGGGAAGAGTAGGCATAAGTTAAATGGCATTGTATTTCACCTTCTTCCTTTTTACATCTCTCATCCACACTTACAAATGTCTCGGACAGCAGAAGGCAAATAGAAATCATCCCAGTTTAATCGACCTCAAAAGTTGCCAAAGAAGGATGAAACCAAACGTAATAGTTACCATGTTACTATGGTATACTATTATTAAATGAAATGGAATCAACAAATCTTTGAACCAAGGAACCAGTCTAAATTTTCACCTCAAATGACTTCCGTAAACATAGAATAGTAGATATGAAAAATACTTCTGAATGGTTATGAATTTGGGCCTTCCGAATACACAGCTTCTTAGTGGAGCTATATTTTTGAGATTGTGATGTCCAGATAGTAATAAATATCCGCTTTTTAAGAATCAATTATTCATACTTTATTTTAGTTGGTATGATGTAGCGTTACTTAATGCAGCATTGCGTAACTGCTCTGTGTAGCTGCACAGATAAAAACGTGTTTTGCTCTACCTCTATTAACGTCTGATCATTTTCGCCAGCAATTTTCTAGAAGAATATACAAAAATGGATAAGAGTGCAGCTTTGAGCAATCCTGTAAATGAACGGAGCCTAAACTATTTCGATTATTGCTATTCCCAGGAAGGGGTGTTAGGAGGTATAGTCCCGCAAGCCCTGGAATATATTCTGCATATTAAATGTTATATCTTCGTGACCACTCTCTTGCTTCTTATTGAATAGAATTAGTGTGTCCTTACGAGCACTTCCGGTTGATTAATCACCAGGAAATCGACGAATCCAAGGAGATTTTGGCGTGGTTCTTTTTTCGGAACACCATAGTGACCGACGAATTCTTTTAAGTTAATAGCTTACAGGCCTTCTCTGATCACCTCAAGTCGTGTAGTTCTAGTTAAATAAAGAAATGTACCAGCAATTTAGCTGCTGGCGTCAGCTTTTTATTTGCGTTGGTCAGCTAAAACATCGTCTTTCATCTTCTAAGACAAAACAAATATTTTTTTCCCCTTGAGTAAAAGGCAGGGAAGCTTATTCCTTACTCTACTCTACAACCAATGATGCCGTTATATTCCAAATGTTTCAAATATATAAACCAAACAACGCTTGTCGGAAGTAATGAAGTGGTAAACGGGAAGTTAAACGAAATGGATACAGTATCGTATGTTCTGCATCATCAGACGCTGGGAATACGAATGAAGACTGAATATTTTTCATCTGGATCAAAAATGTTTTAATCAGTTTATTTGTTCTGTTTTTCTCACATGCAGAATAAATTACACTCGATTATTCTCTCTTTAATAAAAAAAAAAAAAACCTGATTTTTTTTTCATTTTTACACAATCCCGATAATATTTCCATTATTTATTTGAGTTGGTTCATTGATAAATTAATAAAGTTGAAGTACGAGATGAAAAGTGAATTAAAAAGTTCATTTGGCAAAAAATATATTAAAATGGTTTTCATTACTGTTGCAGTAATGCCGCTTTTTAATTTGTTGCTATTGACATTCCTACTAATCTCACAGCTTGATGAATCAGAAATCAAGTTTAGTGATATACTATCCCGAAAATTTTACAGAAATGGTAGACCTAGGTCTAAGAAGTAAGTCTGAAAGGAACTCAGGACGAATGAAATGCATTAAAGACCGAAATAATGAAAGCTGGTAAAGAAACATTAGGCTTTAGGGAACAAGCGGCCCGAAAATCTTGGATCACACAAGAAATTTTGGAGCTGATAGATTAGAGGAGATGGCACAAAAATACTCAAGATGAAGCAGTAAGAGAGTAATACAGGCAAAAAAAAAGAAATATGGCTAGAAGAAAAGCGTGAAAAGTAGAAATGGAAATAGTCATAGGTAAAGTAGATGTTGCATACAGGAAGATCAAACAAAATTTTGGAGTTATAAAGAAAAGAGGTGTGAACATTAAAGCTGCCGATGGGAATCCTCTTTTAAACTCAGACGATAGAGCTAACCGAAGAAAGGAATGATGGGGACGACTTGAACAATACCGTAATGGAAAAGGAAGGCGATGTCGACATTGATGACTCAGTTGATCCTGTTTTGAGGGCAGAATTTAATCGAGCTCTGAATGACTTGAAAGCAAATAATGCAGTTGGAATTGATGAGATCCGTGTAGAACATCTTATATTCCTAGGTGAAGGAGGAATCAAAAGATTATTCAAGCTGATATCAAAACGTTATGAAACAGCAGAAATTTCAACTGATTTTAACAAAAACATCATCTACACACTTCCGAAGAAAGGAAAAAAATGTGAGAATTATCGCACCATTAATGTAACGTCACATGCTTCAAAATTATTGACCAGAATAATATACAGAAGGATGGAAAGGGTAGTAGAAGAGATAGTAGGTGAAGATCAGTCTGGGTTTAGGAAAAGACGAGGTACAAAGAAAGCAATTCTGGCTTTAAGACTAATACTTGAAGGGTGGATCAAGAAAAACAAAGATACTTATATGGCGTTTGTTGATTTAGAAAAAGCTTTGGATAATGTTAACTGGGATAAGATGTTCAAAATTTTGAAGAATTCAGGTCTAAAATATCGAGGTAGAGACAAGGTTGTGTTCTATCGCCGTTAATATTCAACTTCTATGTAGAAGAAGGAATAAAGAAAGTAAAAGAAATGTTTTCATGTGGACAAGTGTTCAGGGAGAAAAAATCAGTATGCTACGATTTGATGATGACATTGTGTTGTTAGCAGAACTGGCTGAGGATAATGAGAAGTTAGTGACTGGCATGAACAAAATAATGAAAGTATATTTTGGACTGAATATAAATCAAAGGAAGACAAAAATGATTAAATGTAGCCGAAATGATACCACTATACTAGTAGATTTAATATAAAAATAGGATCGGATGCAATAGGAGAAGTAAGTGAATTATTTTACTTGGGAAGCAATATTACAACCGATGGGCGAAGCAAGAATGACGTTAAAAGCAGAATAGCACTAGCAAAAAGAGTCTTCACGAAAAAGAGAAACCTTTTAGTTTCAAACATTGATATAGGAATTAGAGAGAAGTTTTTAAAACTCTATGTGTGCAACACAGTATGGTGGAGAAACATGGACTTGAAAGAAAGAAAATTGAAGCATTTGAAATGTGGTGCTACATCAGAATGCTGAAAATTAAGTGGACAGACAAAGTACGAAATGAACGAGCTGGTGGAAGAAGCTTACAGAAAGAAGAGACAGGCTGGTAGGTCATATTTTGAGACATGCTGGATTGGTTAATTTGTTAGTGGAGGGAACAATCGAAGGTAAGAACTATAGAGGAAGACACAGATTAGAATATATGAAGCAGACAATTGAGGACGTGGGTTGTAACGGATATGCAGAGATGAAGAGGTTAGCTCGAGAAAGGATGAGATAGAGGATTGGATCAACCCAGTCGAAAGACTGATGACAGGAAAAGAAATCACGAAAATTATTAAACGTTTAAGAAAATAAAAAACCTATTGTAAGAATTAAAGCATTCTGCTGACATTATTTTTACCGACATACACCGTAAAGAATTTAAAAATGGATCCCAAACTTGACTTTAACAAACCTGATTGCGTAGTGACATAAATGGTTAGTTCGGTTCAATAGAATGAAACTCAAAAAGAAGTGTGTAGAATTCACTTTGGAGGAAGTTATTCAAGTGACGTAGCGTACAAAACTAAATTCTTATCCCAAACTAATAGGTTGAGGTTATGTTATGTATACATAACCGCGGAGTATTTATTAAGCCAATATACGAAGGATCTGTACAAAAAATGTGATTAATTTAATTTATTAAAGATTTTCCAGCAGAAGGCAGCTTATTTTATTCCAAGATGTTCGTCAACACCACTGCATGCCAATTCTTTAACACAACGATAACGAAAGAAATCAATAACCCATTTGCTTTATATAAAGCCCTAAATGGGAAGTTGTAAAAGGGGAGAAAATGTTTACGTCATTCATAGACTGTTTTATAAACCACTATATAATTTTTGATCGTATAATGAATGGGATTGAAGACATATCAGTTATTTACATCCTGGAAGGGGCTTCGGGTCAAACAAAAATGGCTGCTAGTTTCTGGAAAAATAAAGTAATATAGTGGAATCTATACAAACTGATTAAAAAAAAAAAAAAACAACAACAAATTTCGACATTGAAAAACTCGTCAAGGCAAAATCATACAAGTACTGTACGTGCAAAAATGTGTAAGAAACAAGAGACGAAGTAATTTCGTGTTCTCTTACGACTACGTGAACTAGTTTAGATTTACCGCCGCGCTTTCCTCCTCTTGTGGCCGCACCCACAGTGTAACATGGACTCTAAACCACGGAATGTCCCAGCGTACTCATTTGAACCAATCAATGCCGGTAAAAATTCCTGATGCCACAGTGATTCTCACCAGGAGCCTTGAATTCTGAAGGCGACGCCATACGCAATGAACGAAAATAAAAAAGCTGATTTTATAGAAGAGACTAATATTTTCGGGTTATGTTTATCTCTTTCCTTGCCACGTATTTTTTGAATCTGTTGTGTAAACCTGATTTTATTTTATGAGGCATGGAGCCAGGAAAAAAGTATATTGTTCATCTACAGGTTTTATTTTCATCTGCTGGTGTTATTCCACTGAAACAAGAGTGCCAATACCACCCGAAATCAAAGCACGGAAATTTCGTTGAACCTTCGCTAGTTAAACAGTTCTCCGTAGGCTCGTTTTGTTAATACTATCTACGGGCTGTCGACAGTGTACCAGGTAGGCAAATTACCATTTTCGTGGCATACCAATTTCCAGGTGTGACTTAATTACACAGTACTACTTCATTACTCCTAGTATGATGTTACCCTTAATGCAAATTCAAATTAATCGGGCTATATTTATCTCTTTCCTTGCTACGTATTTTTTGAAGTTGTTGTGTTAACCTGATTTTATTTTATGAGGCATGGAGCCAGGAAAAATTCTATTGCTCATCTACAGGTTTTATTTTCATCTGCTGGTGTTATTCCACTGAAACAAGTGTGCCAATATTACCTGAAATCAACGCATGGAAATTTCGTCGAACCATCTCTCGTTACACACTTCCCTGAAGGCTCGTTTCGGTAATATCCTCTGAGGGCTGTCGACAGTGTACCAGGTATGCAAATTATCTTCTGCCGCAGACATTTTTACTATGCATCATATTGTGGCGTGGCTATGTCCAGGTGTAACTAAATTACCCGCTACTGCTTCATTACTACTAGTGTGCTGTTTCCCCTTAATGCAGCTTCACCTAACTATCACATTATGCGGTAGGTGCAGAAAACCAACGTATTTGTTCTTTTTGTTTAAGATCATTAAAGATACATAGTATTAGCGCCAGTAAATATATAATTTATAGATCCTTCGTTATTTGCGCTCCTCATTATTCGGCCTCAAAACAGACGATAAATTAAAGGTCTTTCAATTATATCCCTCTAGACTGCACATAAACTAGAGCTTTATTACGATAACAGGTAGCGAAAGGAGAACGGTCGATGCAACGCTCCTACTAAAGTCCTCTATTAAATTTACGTAAATAATCTCATTTAACGTTTATTTATATCTGATTACATAATATCCCAACACCTAGTAAAAAGTCTCTTATGAATGCGTTGCTCTTTTAGTTACTCGGTGCCAAGCTCAATAAGCTTAATCATTCCGGCCGAAGTACAGTATTCATAAAAGCGTCGGAAACTAATACCTTCAAATGTTTGACCAATCACATGAGGAATTACGTTTAATTTCATTATAGATAAATTGTATGCTTGATGATAATAACTTCAGGGTATGCTGGCCTTTGTTCTGCTTCTGTAGTCACGAATAGTAAAATACCAAATTAGCTACTGAATCAACGTATGATCTAGCAAGGGTTCCAAGAATTATATCTGCATCACCAACGCTTATCACGATAATCTTTAATCATCCTTAAAATATGAAACAGACCGCTTTTATACAAGTAATAATCCAGAGATTGTTAATTTTGGAGAGGACAGAAATTAATTAAAATATCGCTTAGAATGTGTTTTGGGATCTGTCCGTAAGTAAACTGCATTCTATTCTTAGACCATATTTCCAATTTATTACAATATACGCTTATAATTAAAATTCTGTTTTGAAAATACCGGGTGTTTCAAAAATGACCGGTATATTTGAAAAATCAATAAAAACTAAACGGGGAGCGATAGAAATACACAGTTTGTTGCAATGTGCTTGGGACAAACAGTTAATTTTCAGGCAGACAAACTTTCGAAATTAGTTACAATTTTCAGCAACAGATGGCGCTGCAGGAGATTTGAAAGATACAGAAGTAAACGCAGTCTGTGAATTCGCCATTCTGTAAGTCATCTTTCTGCTGTAAGCGTGTGCTGTTAACAGATTGCAAGTTTGCTGTGAAGAAATGGTTTATTACTTAGACCTTTAGATACTTTCCAGAGTGCAGCGCCATCTGTTGTTGAAAATTGTAACTAATTTCGAAAGTTTGTCTGCCTGAAATTTACTGTTGTCCCAAACATATTGCAACAAACGGTGTATTTCTATTGCTGCCCGTTTAGGTTTTACTGATTTTTCAAATATATCGGTCATTTTTGAAACACCCTGTACCAATTAGATTTGATTCAGGATGTGAAGATAATTATTGTCATTAATCTTATCAAGTCCCATGAATGTTGTTACTTATCCAAATGTAAAATGAATTTGATTGTATTCATTTAATACATTCAACCTTCCATTATGCCAGAAGAAATATGAAACATTATTATTTCTTGTGGGTTCTGTGAAAGTTAAAAAGCTTTGGCTCAATTGGTTGCAGCACCATGATGGTGTCCGGTGCCTAACGCAAAGGATAGACGGTTCCATTCCTTGTGATAGAGGAAATTTTCTCCTACAGGACACGGCCGGCAGGGTAGGAGAGGTAGTAACACGAAATTCCTTATCACCAGATCATGCACAAATGTCCTGATTCGAATCCCAAACCTCTCCGCATTGCGTATGGAGAGAGAGCATACGAAACTGTTGGTGTTGATACGTCTGTTGGAAGGGGACGTTAAGATTGGCGGCCCCATTGGTGAATGGACCGACACCGGGCTTCACCCTGTCACCGCTTTCATCTGTCATACGCAACACAAACAACCCACACACCATCACAGTCATCCATGCATACAATAACAATTATGAACACTTTCATTGTAGCAACGGGAGACCAAGGACGTATATGTCGCCCCATTGTAACCGTCTACTCCGTGACAAGGGTGAGGCACTCTCATACATCATGCCAACGAGCGTTGATTGTAATGCCAAAGAATTGTCATATTCTTCGTAGTTTAATTAATACAGTAATTAAGTAGTCCCCAATCTTTTTCAGTTTAATCTTTCGTTTATCTTCAAACAACACGTCAGCGATACTGCTTACATTCCTTCATAGATACAATTCAGAGATACTACTAACGCAGTCCTTTGCAGTTGCAAAGTGAATCTGTATAAAACTACTGCTGTTCTTCTGCTGATTTCTTTATATAGGCTCTATCGAAATTTCTAGAACTCTTCAAAAGCTTCCGCCAGATATTTCTCGAACATTAACAATTACTCAAACAATTGAATCATATTAAAAACAATCAGAATTAATATATAATCATTTAACATCATTACAAAATGGTCAGAAATGGAAATTAAAGATACTTAAACACAAAATTATTTACAGAAATTATTTTAAACTGTAGTAAATTGTCCTTTAGACATCTTAACTTGCATTAACACTTGGAATTAGGAATATTTAAGCAATTCGCTTGCACAGTACTGTTCTAAAATATATTAAATGACCTCTAAATAATTTCTTTTAATAAAATAAAGTCTATATACACTGATTTACAGTTAATTGTGAAACAAACATACCAGATCATATTCAAGCAAACTGTAGGTAACTACGAAAACTTCATAAAATACAATTTTATTTAAAGCTCAGATATGAGGGCTGTTACAGAATATCTGTTGTTTATTTTTAGTTTCCAGATGGCTTGAAATTGTGCTTTGCATCCACAAGTGCAGAACTTCCTTTGGGAACATACCTCCGTTTCCATCTCCGCAAGTTTACGAGTGGAGGTTACATTGATAAATATACATTAACGTTGTGCTTGTCAATCGTATTAGTTGAACTGCGATCTCATATCCAATAATTAGGCAGCGTAAGCATAAATAGCCTCTATTTGGCCAAAGTTTATGAAGTTACTTTAGTAGCTCCGTCAAAGTGATAAACCTAAAGTAAAATATCGATGGACAATGCACCTACAAATAAATAAATAACTGCTTGACCAGAGACATTGTGTTCCAAGATACACAAGTTTCCTTTCGCCTAATTTCTATCTACTCATGTAATTTTCTTTGATTTGTTAGTAGGGTGTCACTTTACTGTCAAGGAACCATATTACCATTAAGTTCCTATTACATTGTTTGAAGATTTCACACGTAATTCATTTTAACTGTTGTCTTTTCAGTGGCACCAATAATATAAATTTTCGTTATGTATATATTTTTTTCTTACCACTCAGTAATGTCTGCATATATTCACTTTTTCGGTTGAAGAATAGCATCGTCAAATCAAGGCTCACCCTAGTCTGAAGACTTCAGCTCAACAACTGTTTTTATTTTTTCAACCAGAAACAGGTATACATGAACCACGTGCCATAGGAGCCCCGTGAATCACGAGCTAGGGGAGGGCTTCTGTCCTGTCGAAATTTAAACCTGGTGCAGTTAACCTATATTGCTTTACCATTTTTTTCGATAAGTTTAACTTAT
Organism: Vandiemenella viatica; assembly: GCA_031002005.1. Taxonomy (NCBI): domain Eukaryota; kingdom Metazoa; phylum Arthropoda; class Insecta; order Orthoptera; family Morabidae; genus Vandiemenella; species Vandiemenella viatica. The sequence goes on along the minus strand of CM061914.1, from coordinate 160,523,550 downwards.
TGCGTTCTGTATGATAAGTATATTTTTTGTACATGAAATATGTAGTTTATGACGCGGAGATTGAAGTCGGTTACAGTATTCGCGTAGATGATTACGGAAAACATAAAAAAACGCCCTCAGTACGGCCGGTAAGCGAGTACCAGGATTCTAACATGGTTTTGTTGTGCCTCCCTTACACAGTGTGCACAGCCTTGCCACATTGAGACACACCAGTGCGTTCAGCTAGCTCTTTATTGTTATTTAATAATCAAAATTATTAATAGAATACTCCACTTACTTTTGCGGGATTCGCTCTGCTTTCGACGATGTTATACTTCCAACGTTTCGGCGACCAACCTGAGGCCTTCATCAGGTCTGTTTAAGAGTTGATAATTCGGTGTGAAGGTAAACGACGGAATGGTGTGACCAGCCGTAAGAAGGGATACATGAACTCTAAACAGCCCTGATGAAGGCCCTAGGTTGGTCGCCGAAACCTTGGAAATAAAACATCCTTGAAACAGCGCGAACCCCGCTAATATAAGTGGGATATTTTACTAACATTATGCCTGCCAAAAGTGTAATCAAAATTATTTTTGTTTGATTCAAAATATTTCTGATTAACCACAAAATTTAATTTTTGCTTATTTTTATAAACTGCTAAACCAGTGTAAAAACTATTTGTATAAAACAATGCCTATAACTCAATCTGATATCAACAACACATTTGTTATTTTTACAAAAAGCTAAATTATTCTAGTTCTGTGATTAAATTATTTTTTTCTTATTTCTTTTAAAATTATTTCAAATTAATCTTTTGCTTGTGTTTATATAATTAGATTAATTTATTTCTAAATTTAATTAAATTCTGATTGGATCTGGCCCTTCAGAGACCCCATCAATTAATTTTAATAATTGGCTTTCCAGAAGATGCGGCATAAAATTATCACGTTTTGTAATTCTTCAATCGCGGCCATCTGCTAGCAGTAATCAAGTGAATGAACATGCTTAAAACAACAACCTGCCTCCAGGTAAATTCCATCTGCTGCATTACGAAACGAAACAGAATATTTCCACCGAACGACGTGTAGGAGTCAACGGAAAGGTCATTTGTAAGTAAAATCCGTCCTATTAAACTTTCCATTTCATTCCGCCAGCAATTCAGAATGAAGAGATTAACTGCTTTAGCTGCCTAACTCTTCTCTCTTGCTGATAAATGGGAATGAGTTCTCCGAAATGTCATCCCAGCCTTACTCCACTCTCCAAAACGCCAATTACACAGAACTGTACACAGTGTTGCACTTCCGAGATTAAGAGATAAAACAGTTTGTAAGAAGTGTGTATTCCTCTGTTGCCCACATAGAAATTCTTTAATCTTCTTTTGAACACATAATTACTTATTTCTTGAATTATTAAAAAAAAAGACTTTGGCTTAGATTGCAGTACTCGTACAGAAAATAAAGCAGATATGTGTTCTAGTTTGAAATATTCTCGAATTTAATCCAAACGCTTTCCCTAAAGTACGTTGCATTATCGTTCGCCAGTTGTACCATTTCGAGCCAATTTCTCCAAGAATTAATTATTTTTTAATAAGCGTTTCGATACTTTAATAACGTTGACTGAGTTTTTGTTTTGTTTACCATTTCTTTTGTTCCGGCTGCTATGACTGAGAGTCAGGGTATATTGTAGTTGGTATTAATTTGTAATTACATTTTTGTTGTTCTGTTAAATCATTTAAACGTCGAGTCTGTAAGTTCACCTCAAAAGCAATTACCGATTTATATTTATTACAAATGAACTTTTCTAGCTGCATTTAATTTTTGATTGTAGCCCACAACTTCATCTTGCTTAAATTTCTAGAGGTTTCTCACATTATTTGAATAAGAGATTGTTCTTATACATGAAGACATTCCTCAAAGTAATCATACCATATACTGTAGTAGATGGTAGCAATTTACATCATAAGAGTAGATAAGGAATTTGTGGATTAAGCCATTTGAGTGAAAATCAAACGATACACATTCCGATGTTTGTGTATTGAAGTATCTTCGGAAGGACAATATAACTACGAGTATTATTTAATTCTTGAATAGTCAACCCGTCTTTCGGCTGGTATCAAATGGACATCCTTTGTTTCTGCTGTCTTGATCTCCTTACAACATATGTTTGAAGTTTCCGTCTTCTTTGATTTATGTTAATATTTCAAATCTTTTTTCTTATAATTATCCTCATGTTATCCTGCTGTATAAACAATTCATACGTAGTATATGACTTAACCCGACTATTTCATCTTCATCATCTTTGTTCTCTCTTTTTCATCTACATCCACACTCTGCAAATCACAAACATTGTGGGTGGCAGAGGGTGCTAAGCGCCAAATCCTAAACCCGTGCATTCCAATCCCGAATAGTACGAGGAAAGAAGGAATACATGAAAGCATCAGTACGGCATCTTATTTCTCTAATCTTATCCTTCCGGTCATTGCGACCTAAATAGGTTGTCGGAAGAAGTATTTCATTGCACTCGTAATTTAAAGATTTTCTCATATTCTCCAATAAATTCAAACCCAAAATACGTCGTCTGTCTTCCAAACTATCCCAGCCCAATCTATGTATCAATTCTGTGACGCTTTCATAAGGACTGTAGCAACCAGTCACGAATCGAGCGGCTCTCCTCTGCACCCTATTAGGCCCTTGCGATACGGATGCCAAACTCCACAATAGTAATCCAGATGCGGACGCACTAGTGTTTTACACGCTATCTCCTTTGTATGAGCATTACAGATCCTCCAAATACGACCTATATATATATATTTTTTTAAAATATGGCTTTCGGTCTTTGCGACCATTTAGCCAGCTTCAATTTGTTTTGTACCAACTACTGTATCAGACTTTAACTATGATATTGTGAACACTACAGTGAGGACAGCACAATACGAACACAACACTTAATTAAAACCACCCATGCCCGAGGCCGGACTCGAACCGGCGGCCCTTGGAATGCGAAGCCAGCGTGCTAGCCCCTACACTGCCAGGGCCGGCATACGACCTATGAATCGCAATTTAGAATTAGCTTTGCCTGCGACGGAAGTTATGTGCAAGTCCCATTTAACTTCATGATTCCTCATAATGTCCTATTTTTATCCACTTTCCTAGTAATTTTCTTCCTAGTTTTTGATTGTAACGTTTCTTACCCACACGATACCATCTAAAACTTTTGGCAAACTTTTTTCTTTATTGAGATTGGATCTTTCCGGAAATCAATTAAATTTTCTAAAACTTTTCATTGCTGTAGAAATTTCTGCTCCTTTCTTCTTATATACAGCTTCCATACGATGTTACTAATCTTCCGAAATACTAAAGTGGTTTTTAATGCTTCTGTGTGTTCCCCTTCGCGTGTGTATTCACAGTGCCTTCTTCCTTCCCTGCTTGCTCTAGTTATCGGTGTCTACTTTCATTCCATACAATGTTACGACTTCTGAGATTAAACTGTCTCATTCCACTGTTCTGCTGTCTCTGCCAACATAGCGATGTTATCCGCAGACATAATCATTTTTATTTTTCTCCACATAGTACAAAAAATCCCTTTTGATTTTTCTAATGTAAATCAAATACAGTGGTGGAGCAGTATGTAATATCTTTTTTCGTGTGGTGTTAGCGCGTCCCCAGTGCTCCTTGTAGTATTCCTGGCCACCACAGCGTCCGCCACTTTGCGGGAAAGCTTCCACGAGTAGCGTCTCCTGGGCGACCGACTGTAAAGAACAGACGTGGCCCTGTTTATGACAGCCGGGCCCGGGTCTGACGTCACGACCAGAGTAAACCTGGGATGGTCCGAAGGAGCCGCGGAGTTTTTCTGAGCCGTTGGCTGAAGCATCTCCTGGGGTTTTGTTACCGTAGCCTTCAGCACAGCGTAGTGCTGATTTTTAGGATACCACCAACGGAAGAGGTTCATTCCAAATGCAAAAGGCGTGTCTGGGACCACTACCTTATACATTGATCTAAACATCGTTGTAGCACGTAACAAAGACGATTGTCAATTGGGGGCCATCCATAAATTACTTCATACCTTGGGGTAAGGGGGGGGGAGGGGGTTGGATGAGGTCAACAAAGTGTGTGACATCGTGTGACAACGGGGGGGGGGGGACGTGTCATAAATTTTACGACATCACATGCATAATTTGTATCACCTTTTGGCTCGTATTGCCCCAGTGTCGAAGCATACTTTTTTTAAACGATCATGTGACATCTGTGGACTATATTTTTCATCATACAAAGCCACTAACAAACATAAGCAATTACATAAGAGGCAACTAGAGGTTTTCCCCCCTCATGAAGATTCGTCCAAAAAGCATTGCCGCTAGACGAAACAGGGAAGTTCTTTGCTTATTAAACGATGACGATGTTTTATGGTTGGATGAAGATGATGTTGAAACATCGAATGTTCCTAACACTATCAAAATAAAGAATGAAGTGACTATTATGATAATAATAAACAGTATTAAGGAATGGGTTCAAAACCCGTGGATACATGATGACTCAATTTTGTATCATTAATTCGATTCTTTATGTTTTATTATATTTTCTTAAATGTTTGATTTATTTTTTATATGATTTTTTAACAAGAAATACATAAATCATTTTGGAAGTGCTGTTTTAATTTATAAATTTAAAATTGCAAAATATATGACGTCACACCAGGGGAGGGGGGTCCCATAAATGTGACAACCTGTGACATGGGGGGAGGGAGGGGTCCAAAAATCATGAAATTAGTGTGACGTAATTTTTGGGTGGCCCCATGTCAGGTCGCACACCAGTGCACTGGTCGATACGGTTTAATTTCGATTATTTTAATTCTAAATTTGAGTTAAGCCAATAATAAGGATTTTGTTACTATAAGGTTTAGTTTTTGAATAGACAGGATTATGTTGATTAATATCACGATTAAGTTACTTGTAAGCTAGGATAACCAATTAGATTAATTCTTCTACATCTTTTTTAATGGATTTTGCTGCCCATCATTTAGCAACTAAATAAGATTGGCATTTGAAGTTGGCAAGCTTCACCAAAACTTATTACGGTATTATATTTTTCAACCTGTAGGTAGCACAGTACACATGCTTTAAATTATATGAAATGGCATTAATAAGTTTACACAATTACTTTTGATACCTAACTATTTATTCTTTCTTAACATTAAGTAACACTATTTTCGTGACATAATTCTCAATGAATTCAACTTTTTTCTCAAAGGACACAAAAACACACAGACTTTTTTTGCCTTAGCTTCCCGCTGTCATTCCCACAAGACTCTCCTGTCACGTGACCTGCTGACGCCAAAATATACAGCTAGAAAAATTAATATAAAAAAAAGATATGTCAGTTAACAAATTATTAATAGTACATTAATTAACTACTCCAGTAGAAACATTCATTTAAAAAAAAAATTTAATACAAATTTCTATGCCATCGCTACTTACATTTTTATTACAATTGTACCTGCTGCAATTAAACTGATCTTTCTAAATATTGTGTCGAATTTGTCTTTGATAAGTAAAAATAAATTTCATATATTTTAACCATACTTATTTAGCGATTTTTATGCGGTTTTCCGCAATCATCAAGGCCGGGGCTGTCTCCAATCTCCACCTCTACATATTTCACAAATAAAAATACGCTTATTACACACAGAACATAGTTACACATTTAGCAGACAGATGGCACCACTTAACTTCCTCCGTTAGTTACATAGTAGGACTTGGCAGTAGGTATACAATGATTGAAATCAGCTAGAGCATGCGCCCGTAAAACCAAAGCTCCAAATTTGGCCAAGCCAGTGATGAGTAAAACTTATTAATGACCGCTGACCCCTGATGTTGGGAAAAGACAGTTAAGAAGAAGGAGTTTTGTCACTTATTTTAAGTTAGCACCATGATGACACCAACTAAGCAGATGTGATGTACCGGGTGTTTATAATTAAACTTTCCCTATTTTACAGGTTATAACGCGGAAACTAATTACCATACGAGTACGAAACTTGGTAGCATTAATTTCCATAGTATGGGAGTGCATGATTTCGAATAATCAGCCGATCGTTTCCAAAAGCTTGGCCGGCACGATCACCTGACCTCACTCCCTGTAATTACTGGTTGTGGGGCTACCTGAAGGACAGGGTTCACCAGGGGAACATTCACACATGTGCTGATCTGAAGCGCAGCATATCAAGAGAGGTAGCCAGCATACCTACGGACATGCTTCGTTCTGCTGTGCAGAATGCAATCCTGCACTTTCAGACTCTTCTGTACACTGTTGGGCGCCATATTGAGCTCCTTTTGTAGCAGTAATGTTACCGGTATGTAATGGTTTCATGTACCGTAGCAGCACATTAAAAGTGTTTCAATTGAATTGATTCTGCATTATTTCTCTTCCCCACGTCCTTGACATTAATGCTACCAAGTTTGGTACTCGTATGGTAATTAATTTCCGTGTTAAATAGGGAAAGTTTAATTATAATCGCCCAGTAGTATAATTTGATAAGAAGTTAGTACATAAACCGCAATGCATTAGGTAACACACGTTTATATCTCGCGGTATTGTGAAAGTATTGACACTACCATGTACATTTCATACTGAAACGGGTTAAAAGCTCAATGACTGAAAGGAATAAGGGCAATAACTATGTGTTCAGAGTCTTATAAATAATTTCAAACTCATGTGTCGCATCTCGTATTTACAACTTCGTTTCATATTATTATTTTCCAATATTTTAAAGTCATACGTCCGTCATCAACTCAATTTTCAGATGTAACTGATGTTGCGTATGACTGTGCTGAAGGAAACATTTCGTTTCTTTATTCCGTGATGAGGAGAAATTTATGGCTTCCTACCAAGCGAATCATTTGAAATTCAACCTCAATCACGAAATACTTCTACTACTTACAAATTTAGTCGTAGAAGTTCGCTATCTCGATATCAATTACTCTTTATTGTAGAGGCAAAACATATTCAATAGATTTATCTTTGACTGCAGAAAGAGGTGACCATCGAGATTTCGTGAACCGTCATTTGTCGTAGATATCAATCTGTGCATGAATGCGAAATGTTCCTATACCTTCCTCTTATTAATTACTCTGCAGTCAAAAGTAATGGCAGAAGAAGCTTTCAAGCAATATTAATCTTCTTCAAATTAAACTGAAATCTTAGCTTCCTAATATTTTCTCCTTCGTGTTCTATACCTACTCATTTCGGTGGATGTTAAAAGCATCGTAATGTTGTTAATTAATAGTAGTAATGAGTTACTGAAAGGACTGCCTCCGTGGAAAGTTTTCAATACCTCTCATCATTCTCACTTCATAAATTCCAAAATTATAATCCGAACTCACAGACCTTTCATATCCTTAAACTTCATCGGACTAAAACCATTATGGCAGATTCCCATGCTGTTACACAGATCAGTAGCTTCAAAAAATCGCCTCCAATTTAAATAAGTTTTATTTTTTGCATAATTGAACCTCCTGCATAGTACTGCAAAACATAAAAATCAAGACAAGTTTGTTGTAAAAATAATAGCACTTGATAATATTTTCATAACCTGTATATAGATATATATAAATCAGAGTTAATCACATAATGAACCCTTCTTGAATTATAAACTACATGTCAGGTAACATCATCAGTTAAATGAAAACAAGCTTCAGAGAATGGAATTATCCCAGTTTCAGCTCATAACTACATAACTGATGAGTAAGTTATTTATTTACGGTAGATAAGTTACAGCTCGTTAGTTGAAGGTAAATAAAGAATTGTCTTAATGAAATGTTAAAACGGAACATAAAGTAAATGGGTTAAATAAAGAAGTTTAAGAGATGACTTCGACTGATAGAAAACTGGCGTTTTGTTTTATTATTATCATTAGTCCGCGATTTATTAAAAGAGAGAATGTGTTGCACTTATCCTAATGTTTAATGGTTTCTTCAGTCGCAAGGGATATTCTGGATATAGCAAGAGGTGCCAATGGTTATTTTGATTTACCATCCCGGACCACTATCAGTAATTTAAATTTAACATTCATGACCGTTATAAAGGTCAATAATTTCTTGCACCTTTGGGGTCATTTTAGAGATTCTTTAGAAAAGAACTCACGGAAAGAAGTTTCTACAGAGCTGGCTTCTATATTCGTGAAAATATTGTTTCTGTATCTTGTGCGAACAACAGTATAACAGTCTAGCAGACTCAGCAGGAGACTAGTCACCTGAAGACGGCCATAGTTTGGCCGAAACGTCGGGAAGAAGGAGGAGCATTGTGGCGCATCTTCAATCTCGTGAAGATATTCATTACAGTGTGATGGCAGAGAAAATGAAAAATCTTTTACTGTAATGATCTCATGTCTCTGTTCCATCAATAGAATAATGACGTCGTCATAGTACATCACTGAGATGTAGAAGCTTGACGTGAATAATGTAAGCAGGTGAACAGGCCAAAACGTTTTTAGATATCAGATAAAAATTTCTCTGCCGGAACTGTTCAAAGATTATGGTTTGCAGAATAAATCGTGACTCTGTGAGCCACTTCTGAATTAACGTCTGTAATTTTGATAGCAGCGACTGAACCTTAAAGAAGACAAATGTTAATAGTCAAAGGAAATCTGTGCAAGGTTCCAATATCTTTATCGGCGAGAAACAGGCTGTTTCCCTTCTCGTTCAAATTAGTCGCTGAATCTGGCGCCATTTTCTAGAAATCCTCTCGCAGTGCGGTCTTAGAGAAATATTTCTCAATCTGAAATTAAGGTCGGTCCGAGCCAGCGCGACGCCAGTATAAATAATGTTCCTTATTTCAGAAGCCATTAGGGGCTCGTGCGGGCTGTTATAGGAAGTTTGGTAATTAAGGCTGCCGCCTGTGTATCTCGGATATTAGCGGTAATTATTTCTGGGTCCTGGCTGGAGAGCTTCTGTCTGCACAGCGGTACAGTCCACCCGAAAGACTGAAGGGGGAGTCGGGAAGGGGACGAGGGAAAGACTTGCTCATACAGAGCTGACGCTACAGCCTACAGCGCTTAGACAACAGCTACAAAGCCAACTATGAAAAACACGTTTTTTATCAGCTTCATATGTCAAAATAACTATAATCTTTTGAAACAGCTTCCTCACTGAATACGTGAGAATGTTATGATTCCTAAACAACTTTTCTGTTTTTTTTTGTTTTTTGTTTTTTTTTTTGTTTTTTTTTGTTTTTTGTTTTTTTTTGTTGTTGTTTTTTGTTTTTTTACGAAACACGAATGAATTATTCCACCAATTACGTCACCAACAATTTTTTTAGATGATATACATTCCTGCGGAGGTTTATAGATTGGCGGTTTTCTCTGTTCTAGAAAGTGGGTTACTATGTTTTCGATAGAAGAATAATAATATTTGGGGTGTTAAAATAAATCTCTAAATTTTGTTTATTTAGTAAAACATTTATCGTGTTTCTTCAAGATATCGTCTAAAATTGATTTCCTTTTCTTATTCCGTAGAACAGTTTATATTATGTTCTTTGACTACAGAAATATATCACATTAAAATCTCAGCAATACTAAAATGGTTTGAAAATTATTTTCATAATTGTTTCTGGCGCGACGTTAGCAATGATCAAAATGTCTGGCAACCATAAATTTATAATTCTAAAAAGATATAGAAAATTATGAAAAAAGAATATTTGTTTTAAAATGATTTCAAAATCCATAATTTTTTCCATACGGAAGGGATGCCCACTGGTAAACTCAACCGCTTCCGGGTACCGCATTACAAGCCAACTTCAGTAAGGGAAGAAACATAAAGAAACCAACCAACCTAAAATTCTTTCTCGAAAACGTTGCTAGCCATTATGTTAATAGCTATGTCACTTCCGTTACAGTGTGATAGTGGCATAGGATTTTGAAAAACGAACTTTAACGGTGGTGATTAAGAAACACCAGGTGCATATTTGTATCTTAAAATGGATTATGCCTGAGGCAGAAGGCAATGGGAGGGGGGCCGGGGGACTGTATGAAGGGGCATTAGTGTGTTGACCTCAATTATGACAATATGGTTGAAATGTTTGTATAATAATGTCCGGTTAATGCAAAATCAATGATCGTATGATTATGATACTTTATAATAAGAGGGCGTCCGTGAGGTCAGAATAGGGGGGCAAGGGATCGAAATTTAAGAAAAAAAACCACACGTAATTAATGGATGACCCCTAAAAAAAAACGAGGGGTGTCGCGGACAAATAAGTAAGCCAGAAGGGAGGAAGTAGAGAGGGTTCGGGTAGTAGCAAACAGAAACCAAAAACAAAAAGTCGCAAAGAAATAAAACCAGTGTTGAAAAGAGTTTGTGGAATAATCTGTGAAGAAACGAGACTGCGTGATGGTTCGGCTTGTGAAACATACAGGACTTAAGGATCCTTTAACTATGGTCAGATTGTAAGGGTAAGTTGACTATAGGTATAGTGTATTTTAAAAAGATAGTGACAGTATGGAATGAAATGGGTACCCAAACAAACAATAGAGGCGTAATACTGCCATACACAGGGTGTCCAGAAATTAAAGGATATTCTTGCATCCGCAGATAGGTCAAATCATTTCCTACTACATGACAACATTTTATTTTAATAAAAGTCTCACCATTTTCGAGATATTGATTTTTTAATATTTTTTCGAAACATGTGACTTTGTTCAGTTTATTCTATGCTATTTTTAGAAATTAAGACTTTTTGTTAACCACTTTTTTTTAAATTTACTCAGAGATATTTGAGAAATCTAAAACAATGTTCTTTTTTTTTTAAAAAAAAAAACCTTGTAAAAAACCTTATAAAAATCAATCTTAAATGGTATAGTTATTGTATACTTTTTTAAAATGATTGTTTTATAGTAATTCTGGGAGTGAGACCATTGTGCATTCTAAACATGTAGTAGAAAAAATGACGATAATGATTTAATTAAAAGATTTTTAAGGTTTTGTCAACGTTTTTTTTAAAAAAAGAACATTGTTTTAGATGACTCGAACATCATTGAGTGAATTAAAAAAACGTGGTTCAAAAAGTATTAATTTTTACAAATAGCATGGGATAAACTGAACAAAGTCACATGTATCGAAAAAACCTTAAAAAATCAATATCTCGAAAATGATGAGACTTTTACTGAAATAAAATTTTGTCATATAGTAAGACATGATATGACATATCTGCGATTGCAGTATTAGCCTTCAATCCTGGACACTCTGTACAGGGTGTTAAAAATGGTACGGCCAAACTTTCAGGAAACATTCCTCACACATAAACAAAGAAAATATGTTATGTGGACATGTGTCCGGAAACGCTTACTTTCCATATTAGAGCTCATTTTAGTTTCGTTAGTATGTTAGTACGCTCTCCTGACCTCAACCCTCTTGACTTCCATTTATGGGGGCATTTGAAAGCCCTTGTCTATGCAACCCCGGTACCAAATGTAGAGACTCTTCGTGCTCGTATTGTGGACGGCTGTGATACAATACGCCATTCTCCAGGGCTGCATCAGCGCATCAGGGATTCCATGCGACGGAGGGTGGATGCATGTATCCTCGCTAACGGAAGACATTTTGAACATTTCCTGTAACAAAGTGTTTGAAGTACGCTGGTACGTTCTGTTGCTGTGTGTTTCCATTCCATGTTTAATGTGATTTGAAGAGAAGTAATAAAATGAGCTTTAACATGGAAAGTAAGCGTTTCCGGACACATGTCCATATAACATATTTTCTTTGTTTGTGTGTGAGGAATGTTTCCTGAAAGTTTGGCAGTACCTTTTTGTAACACCCTGTATATGTATACGATAATGTGGGGTGGTGGTGGTGGGGGGAGGAATTCTAAGATTAACTTTTTTGCTCATTATGTCACAAATAATTCAATCATTTTTACTAATTGATATAGTTCTTTCACAGGTCTATGTGTAAATAATACAAACACAGTGTTGTTGTGGTGACGGTTAGTGAAACATGGGTGTAGTGTGGCACAAACATCGAGTAGGGACTGCGACTTGCAGAGTGTGTTGTACGTCGCTCGCAAGCAGATGTAGCGTTCGCTACCAAAAAAATCGGGAGACGTGGCGTGGAATGCCTTTGAAGCGCCGCGACGGACGGACGCAGGAATTCTGCTGTGCCGCCCAAACGGCCTCCGAGCTCACATTGCGTTATCTCGGGTCGTCAGGTCAACACGAATGAAACGGGACACGAGGAACGGATTTCACGAGTATAGCAACAGTGTGTAAGATCAAAGTAGTAGGCCTAACAAGAAAAAACTCGAAATTCTTACCAGACGTTTCCAAATATCCCCACGGCAAGTAAATACTTAAAGCTTAAACTTCTAACTGGGTAGCATTCGCTGTCGTACCTAAAAAAATTTAGCGTACCGAAATATGAAACAAGATGTCATATACTGAATCTATTGTTTCTTACGTTAGTCAAATTCTATATTGGTTGGCGGGAATGGTAGTGAAGGTTTAAAAAATCATTCATTGTCTTTGACGTTAATCAAATCCTATATTGTCAGTGAGAATGGTAATGAAGATTACAAAATCTGTTACATAATTTCTTGTGATTTATGTTACTGCCTGGTTTTTGTTAATATACCAGCAATATTCGGGGACTTTATTACTGATGCCTAATGTTACTTAATCTCTTTATGTAATTAATGTTTTATTAATTAGCTTCTTGGCTGTAAGACATTTTCGTGTGTGGGTGTCTCAGTATTGTCAATATCTAAAAATTCGATCGTCAGAGAAACGCAGTCGATAGGTCCCCAGTTTGAATTTCTGTCTGGGCGGGGATTTTCGTTGGCTCTTAACCCGATATTTTCTTCTAGCACAGCTTGCAGTGTAATTTGAAGTATTCCAGTACGCTTCCGTGGTTAGCACTCCACGTTAAACTGCAGGTACCCTTAGGTTAAGTCGTCTGCGACAGGGACGGAATGCGCAGTTCAATACGACTATTTTTGTTTTTTACTTTTGGTTTTACGCCTCGTTGACGTCGAGTTCATTAGAGGTGGCATGGGACTGGGAACAAGGAACCGGGAGGAATTCGGCCATGGCCTTCTGAAGGAAGCATCCCCGCATTCGCCTGGAGTGATTTGGAGAAACCATGGAAAACCAAAATCTGGATACCCGGACGGGGATTCGAACCAACGTGCTCCCGAACGCGAGGCCAAAGAGTTAACCGCTCACCCACAAGGCACGGTCTCAATACGATTACACGAGATTATTATATTGCATACCTATCCAACCTTGCAAACGACATTACCTACAAAACTAAAATTTTATACCAAGTTTGAATATAGGAAAAAGATTTATTTTGAGGTTACTTGCAAAATGTATTGTTGCTACCGGTTTTTTTTTATTATTATCGAAAAACTCTCAGTTAAGAAGGGTACATCGCATATTAATGTCTATAATAAATATTAATGGAACTCAGATATTTCTTCCACCGGGAGGACCCGCCGGAATGTGATGCTTGTGGCGTACCTTCGACGGTGCGCCACATTTTAACTAACTGTTTGTGTAGATTTAAGGGCAGACGTCCTTAGCAACGATCTGTTCCTTATTTTAAGTAATTACAATGACAACGTGGCGAATGTTTTAAAATTTTGTAGTTTGGCCGGTCTTGTCCAACAGTCTTTGGGCAGATCGGCTTAGGTTTTAGAATCGATTGGTGGTCTCGGTACAACCACCAATTCAAGTACTGTTTTTATCATGTACGGTTTTAAGTTAAGTTGTATACGTGATAGCTGTCTGTCCCCTTTAGAGCCAGCCAGATAGTATGTTGTTTTAACAGCAGACCAGCTAGGATTTTTTGTGGACCGTTTACAGCCATTGTTTTAGTATTTTATTTTATTTTCCTGTCTGTATGGCCGACCGCTTTACAGTCGGACATCAGACAGCATTTTGTCAGCCATTTAGCTTTTTATTTTGCCATCTGTGTGGTGGATCTCTTTACAGTCGGCCATGCAGACGGTAACAGTGTTCAGTTTAAAACCACTTTATCATTCGAGGGCTTAGTCAGGGGGCTAGTAACCCAGTAGTTGACACGCCCTAAAGCAACAACAACAATGGCGAATGCAATAGCCGTTCAACCAGTAACTTTTTTAAAGAAAAGAAACAAGCCTTTAAAGATATTGAACCATCAACAACTGTGTGTATACAGGGTGGAGCATTTAATATGTTTTCTGGAAATATTTCGGAAAGAAAGCATTTTAACAAACAATAACCTATATAAAAAATAATCGTACAGTAGGGGGCTACAATTATGTGATATTGGTTTTTTCACAGGTGGCGCTGATGTCGTTACAACAAGGTCAACTTAATTCTTTTAAATGGGAACCCCTATTTTTTTTGAAGATTTCGATTCCTCATGAAAAAATAAAAATAGTTTGCTTAACTCACTTTTCTGTTAGCCTCACAGATGGCGCTGTAATCGCGAAAAATGAATATTCGCGTTTTTTGTGTATAATTTTAATCATTGTTTAAATAATTACATGTAATTTTCATTCTGTAAACATGGAAGGTAATTTTAAAGGATAATGACGAAATTGATTTCTTAAATGCTTTTTCTTATTACTTATTTGCAGCCATGTCTACAGCAGGTGCTCAAAAAGGTGACCATTTACTTCCAGACATTTTCTGACACACTTCGAGCTGTTCAGGCATCATTTTTGCAAAGGGTCAGAAAATGTCTGGAAGTAAATGGTCACCTTTTTGAGCACCTGCTGTAGACATGGCTGCAAATAAGTAAGTAAAAGCATTTAAAAAATCAATTTCGTCATTATCCTTTAAAATTACCTTCCATGTTTACAGAATGAAAATTACATGTAATTATTTAAACAATAATTAAAATTATACACAAAAAAACGCGAATATTCATTTTTAGCGATTACAGCGCCATCTGTGAGGCTAACAGAAAAGTGAGTTAAGCAAACTATTTTTATTTTTTCATGAGGAATCGGAATCTTCAAAACAAAAAAAAGGGGGTTCCCATTTAAAAGAATTAAGTTGACCTTGTTGTAACGACAACAGCGCCACCTGTGAAAAAACCGATATCACATAATTGTAGCCCCCTACTGTACGATTATTTTTTATATAGGTTATTGTTTGTTAAAATGCTTTCTTTCCGAAATATTTCCAGAAAACATATTAAATGCCCCACCCTGTATACTCTACGAAGTAGACACACATTTAATTAAGGCCACGTCTGCCCGAGGCTTGACTCGAACCGGCCACCTATGCAACGTGAAACAGGCACTCTACCCTACATTATACGGTAGGCAAGCAACAACTTGGCACGGCTTTCGCAGTCCACTGCATAATTTGAAAAAAACTCAGGTATTGATTTTTTTTCAAAGCGACTACATTCGCACCTACCAAATACGGATTATCTTTTATGGTTATTGCGCGAGATTCAACTAACACTTTCTCTTCATTGTAGTTCTAGGCTTTACGAATCATTGGCTTCGACGTCATTAGAGGTAGGAGAGGATGTGAGCCAATAAACGGGAAGGAATTAAGCCACCCCGTTATAACTGTTGTATACCTCCATTTTTCTACCACGTACAGTACTATTAATAACTTACAGTTTGAAGCCATTCACATAGCCGTCACTACAAAGAAAGGAGC
Source organism: Vandiemenella viatica (assembly GCA_031002005.1). NCBI lineage: Eukaryota > Metazoa > Arthropoda > Insecta > Orthoptera > Morabidae > Vandiemenella > Vandiemenella viatica. The sequence continues at coordinate 160,507,926 of CM061914.1, read as the reverse complement.
AACATGAATAAAAATGAAAGTGAGTGTCAATTATTCAGATGAACATAACATTTGCAACAGCCTCTACATTCAAACCCTTTATAAATTTCAAGCAGCTTAAATGCCAGTCTGAAAGGGTTTGTGTGATTACAGCGTTTAATTGCTTGATTGGCTGACTAATTCTCAGCTTAATTAATTGTTTTTTTTTGCGAAACCAAGTCGCTTTGAGCAACTCCATGTTAAATAAATTGACAACTGATAATTCCATTTCAATTTGCGTTCCATCTGAAGTAATGAACAGTACGAATTTAAATTAATTACTTAATCAGATTAATGACTGCTGAATGGTTCAATGAACATAAAACTCTCCAAGTTCATTCTGATCTCTTATAACTGTTCTAAAAAAACCTACTACACCGCTTTAATGAAAGTACGTTAAAACGATGCTCAGGACCAGGTGACTAGAAATTAGTTAAAACCACAGCTGGTAATATGGGGAAAAGTGTGAACTGAATTGAGGTATCACATGGATTGGTTGATACTGGAAGCGAAATGTATTTTTACCATCTCAACAAATTACCTATCCAATTTTCTGTTAGCGCGTCTGATTTCTGGAATATATTGGTCATATTCGAACGGAAATGGTTCATTGTTTCCAAGTGCATTAAAAATTTAGTACACAGCAAGGTGTTTCACAGGTAACGCTCTGGCATCGCATTTGGGAGGACCAGGATTCGAATCCCCCACTAGCCATTCAGCATTGGGTTTTCCATGGTTCCCCAAACCACCACAGGCGAATGCCGGGATGGTTCCTTCAAAAGGTCGTGGCTGCATTCCTGCCCCAGTACTTTCCGCCCCTAATAACCTCAATGTCGACGACGCGTGAAGTCATAAGAAAATAGTGTTGAGTAGAACTCATACCGAAAATCGTACAGAAGGAGTTTAAAACAATAATGGAAATGATAATCACTTCATTGCTGGAGTTTACTAAGAATGAATCAAGTTAAAGGTCAGTAAATTAATGGCTTATGACAAGGACATAAATACGAGAAATGATATCTGAACAAGGAAAAGAGGACAATTAGTGTAGAAACACCTGCACGATAAGGCTTTTTACTCTGTAAAACGGTTTTACTCTAAAACTTTGGATGCTGAATAGATGCAAAAAAGCAATGTGTGTTTGGTTCCATAAACAGAAAGGAATGTAAAACCATTTACTAGCACTGAAAAGAGGTTAAGGCCTCTGACTGGAGGTCGAAAGATCCCCCGTTAAAATTCCAGTCTCGGCTGGGATTTTCAGACTGCTAACCCGATCTTCACCACTGACACAGCATGCAATGTGATGTGAAGTACTGCAGAACGGATGCGTGGTTTCACGTTTCACTTTCAACAGCACGTTCCCTACGCTCGGCAGGATTACTGGGTAAGGTCCAGACAGCTTTGATAGGGGCGTATCCTGCCACCAGGTCATTACGGCCACCGAAATAATAATAATAATTTGTATCTCAACGGCCACTACTATCTCAGGTTTTTATAGTAATTCATTGTAACAGCAGGGTGCATGTATTATTAGCATTAGTTCATCCATGAATAGAATACGGTTGTGACGATCTGCACAGAGAAATTGGGTGTAAGTAGGAGAGATCTGGGCTGGTTGGCTTTGGGGGCAGGTTGGCATCAGCTTCTAATTTTCTCTGTAGAGTGTGACCTCGTGACTTTCATAGCCTCAACTACTTCCCAACAAAACAACAGTGTGATGGAAGGAGAGGCGATTTTCATAAATATCATTCAGTAGGTAATTTTTCTAAACTATCTTATTTGTTTTCTGTAGAACAGGCTGCATGGTATAGGCTTAACTTGTGTAGTACATTTGAATCATTGATCTAAAGGCTATGTTTTCGATTGCTAAAACATTCATTGTCAGTATGGTAGTTGCTACGAAACGTCGCTTAAAATTTATGCGCTCACTGGATGTGAGACCCGAGAAAATATTATACATGCATATATATATATATATATATTTCGTAATCCAGTTAACATGAACGTTTGATTACAAAAGTATATATTACAAATGCACCAAATGCAACATAATAATAATAATAATAATAATTGTAATCAATATTAATACAAATTAACATTAATATTAATAATAATCAACATACTATACGTAAGTATCAATATAGTAAACTAGCTTTTATTAGGTCGAAATAAAATTTTAATTTTGCTGATGTATCTCCCATCGAATTGATTGTAAGAACGGTTATGATATAATTTTCTGCAAGTTGTTCTCCGATATAAAAGCTCCAAACACAAAATACAGACTAATGTTCGATGCAATAGTCTCTAATCTAGCGAAGTGTACTTTAATTTTTTGATAATTTTCATTTGTTTACGGGGAATAAGTTAGACAAAATTCCTAAGTACAATAAAAATAGGATCGTTCGTCTACTCCAGTGTTAAATAAATATAATTTTTTTATATAAAAAACAAAGAAGAAGTATACTAAAAACAAGTTATATAATCCACATAAGTTTCACTTTATGCGCGTGTAAGAACGAAATTTAATTTTTGTAGCTAAGCGAGTCAGTTATTGGAATATATTGCCAAGGGAAGTGATGAACAATTTTTTTTAAAAGAATTTAGAGATAAAATTCGTAAAGCGCAAACATAGGTGGGTGAGGAATTTATACTCAATTACTTTAGAATAAAAACACGTGTGTAGGCAAATAGCCATCGGGTAATAGCATTAGATTGAATTTGTTAATGTTTACAGGAAAATTACAAATGTAATTTAAGTGTGATAAATTTGTATCAGACAAAAACACTAAATTGATTAATGTTACTCATTAGTCACCGATTTATTTTTGCTGTTTATGAATTTTTACCAATTCTTAGTACTCTGTTCCCCATTGATAAGCTTCATACAATTTCAAGAGAATATCAACTAACTAATAATTATCTGGATTTATTTTCTGTCATCAGTCTCTCGACTAGTTCGATGCAATCCTCCATCACTTCCTAGCTTGACCCAACACTTTCATCTCTATATACCCTTTACAGCCTACATCTTCAATTATCTGCTCCAAATATCCTAATCTTTGTCTACTTCTACATTCCTTACCTTTGACTGTTCCCTCCACTAATAAATAAACGAATCCCGTTTGTCTTCAAATGTGACCTACCATCCTGTCTCTTTTTCCTGTATAACTCTTCCACAAACTTCTATCCTAACCCACTATTTCCAAAATACATTCACTTCCCAATCTATCTACTCTCAGCATCCTCCTGAAGAAATCATACGCCATGCTCGACTGAAGACGCTAGATGAAGATACCAGGCTAATACACTAGTGTATGCGAAAACGACTCCTTAATATGCTCGGCCCATTAGCCATGAAAGTGTAATCAGCAGTGTGGATAAAATCGCCGGCCTGTAGCATGCGGGCCTCAATGGTTGGTGCTGGACTGTTCTCAGGTGTAACCATACCTTGGAGCTTTCGTTAGCACACGCTAGCTTTACTCAGGGAGGATGATACTGTCCTGCGAGCAGTCAATGTGCCTGCCTAAGGGAAAACTGGGCACAAAGCCGATTGGGAGGGGAAGACCACTATAACCAGAATGCACACTGTGGGACTGATAGAGCTTAGGGACGTGGTCGGACCATGCATTACAGTAATACACACTACCGGGGCTCTTATCACAAAGACAAGGTAATCCAGGTAGTACAGGGGAAGCTTTTTTTTCGCCTTGTCGACGGCTAAGGTCATTAGAGGCGGGATGGAATTGGGGACAAGGAACGGGAAGGAATTCAGCCATGGCCTTTTTGAAGGAAGCATCCCGGCATTCGCCTGGAGTGATTTGGGGAAACCATGGAAAACCCAAACCTGGATGCCCGGACGGGGATTCGAACCAGCGTCCTCCCGAATGTGAGGCCAGAACGTTAACCATTCACCCACCAAGCTCGGTGTATAGGGAAGTGATGCAGCCGATACAGATTCATTTCAAAAGCATCAATTTTTTTCTTTCACACCAGTAGAGTAAAGTGGTGAACTCGGAGCAAGGAATCATTCTCATTCTTAATTGCATGTTAATGAATTGTCTCCTGGTCTGTTCTATTCTAGATTTGATTTTTTTCTTCTCATGGTTTTAAGCCTCGTCAACGTTGAGGTCATTAGAGGCAATGGGTGGGAATGCGAGGCCAGAGCGTAACCGCACACCAAATATCTTTTTTGCAATCACATTACTCATCCATCTCACGGCTCAAGTTTTTGAGGAAGGATACTTGTTCGGTCTTACTGACATTTATTGATAATCTTACCTCAATTTTTCTCTTAGAGAAGACTACAACTGTGGTCATGGAAGTGTTGATAAGCAGGACAAATTCTTCACTGTGCTTTACCAAACTGTCTTGCGTTGGAATGCGGGTAGATTACTAGCTATGACAACAGTGTTATCTGCGTACCTGATATTATTGATTACTTTCACCTTTAGAATGATACCACTGGTTTCTTTCTCGACACTTCTCTGAAAATTACCTCGGAATAAATGTCGAACGAAAGAGGTGACAGTACACAACCCTGGCGAACACGTTTCTTGATTGCAGTCGCTTCTGATGTTCCTTGGTCAATCTTGACATCTGCGGTCTGATGCCAATACAGTGTGCTGATAATTCTTAAATAGTTTTGGTCAATACTAGTTGATCTCAAAATCTTTACCATCTTTCCATGTCTCATGTCAAGAACACTATGTTGTTTATTAAATTTCTGGTAGAGAATAGTTTGGTTTGCTCGTTGTGATGACAGTTAATGGCGGAGAGGAAAAATTCTCTCGTCTCTTTTAACCTTTATTTAGTCTGTGTGCCCCTAACATTATGGGCCCATAATGGCGACGTTTGTATGTGCCGAATTCGTTTGCGGCCGTCGCCGGAAGGAAATGGAACTTGTAAATTGGATTCCACTGGCAACAGCGACGCCGCTCTCTCTGATTAATCAGGCGATGAAGTTCTGCCAGCCAGAAAGGGCATGCATAATTTAAATTGCACCGCGCTGTGCTACAAATGATAAGTAAATATTCGCTAATCTCCTGTTTAGAGATAAAAAGAAAGAAATGGTTTTTTATTTACTGTTCTAAATAATTTTTGTGCCGTTGAACTTTCTTGTCATTCTCATTAAGCTCCTTGTAAAAAAAGTTTGTATTATTAGTGAAATATTTTATTTCTTATTCAAGACACCTTTCATCTATTAAGAGTACCACAAAATTATCTGTTATTTATAAAATAGAACATTTTTGTGTAGCTAATGAATGTTATATACATACATATATATATATATATATATATATATATATATAAATTATTTTAAAAAGAAAAAAGTGGTTAACTTTATCATTCTAGAGATTAAAAAACCCAAGAATTTACAAAACAAATATTGACATCTTTACTGACGTCCAGAAATTATGGCTTAGACAAAATTATTTGTGTAATAGATAATTAATTCATCAATGGTCGTAGACTCGAAATCCTGAAACACAAACTTCACTTGTATTTGACCCTAAAATTTCACTCTGGAACAATCTGGAGAATACCTGTTCATTTTGAAAGCGTGATGTTGGTTTTTATTAGGATGTACAAACATTTATAATGTAATCTATGATCATACTGTCTATAACTGCAAGATAACTTAATACAGATTCAGTATTATTAAATATTTGAGCAACTCCGAAGAATTGCCATAACACTCTATTCGGTAACGTATTTGGTTATTTTTATAATCTAATAATACAGCGAACATGAACGAAGAACATCAACGAAAGTGGCCAGTGAAATAAGTAAAAAAGCAAATAAATACAGAAATTCAGGTCAAGCAGTGACATTAACGAAAGTATTAATTAAATAAAAATTTATCCTAGGCCGCAATGACAATTGGCAATCATGGTTAGCGCAGGGACCATGAGTTATTTTTTTAAGTTTTTCGTATTACTTTCATTAGAGACATGTTCCTGAAAAGACCTCTTAGTTCCAGTTTTTTTAGCTCTAAAATTTTCCAAATTTTTAAAGAATAAACTGCTCAAAATAGAAGACTTAATGACTGTATTCTGGTAATTAATTTCACATCAGTGGGTTGGCTATTAAACTGTGCAATTAACCTCTAATTTCAAAAATATCTCTAATCACTGTTAATTTGCGATGAAGACCGGCTGGTGACGTCACCGTTCTTCAGCCAATTGCTATAGAGGTGAGTGAGTGCGTGAGATTTAGAAATTATGTTGTAGATGTCTGTCAGGGAGTTTACTGAACTTCTTAACCACTTTTCCCCAACATTAGCGGTCGCCTGGCTTGATGAGTTTTACTCAACACTGGCATGATCAAACTTGTGTATTTGTTTTTACGACTGCATGCTCTTGTTAATGCCAAGCATTTTATACCTATTGTCGCAGTTTGTTCTAAAAGAGGAAGTGAGACGTTGCCATCTATCTGCGAAATGTGGAACTGTCCTGTGTGTGTAATAAGTGTATTATTTGTATTTTCCTGGTTCTCCGGGTGGAGCCGCGTCGATACATTGAAACCTAACGTTTCTGCCATCGTGTTGTGGCCTTCTTCAGAGGACTGCTTTGTCAGATGCCGCTATCGCCTTATATAGTAGCAGGAAGCTAGCGCGGGCGGGCGCTATTCGTCCGCGGTGACGTCAACGTGCCCGGTGTAGGCGGTGTGATGGGGTTGTTCGTCTTGGGTTTTCCTGAGCAGATATGACAAAAAATGGTCAAGTTGCAAACCATTGTCGGCATTCATGTTGTTCGGCCGTTTTTGTATTTCTAACGATTCTCTTACACGCCTAGGCCACCATCTGCTCTCATTGGCTACAACGCTGGTCTTATCAAATAAAACTGAGTGGCCACTATCGACTGAATGTAGAACTACAGCGGACTTGCTTGCGTCGTTATTTTTCAAATGCCTGATGTTCTCATTGAAACGGTGCGTCCTGTTTCCCCAATATATACCTTGCCACAACTAAAAGGAATTTCATATACCCCCGGTGTTTGCAAATGTAGCTTCCTGCTACTATATAAGGCGACAGTGGCATCTGGCAAAGCAGTCCTCTGAAGAAGGCCACAGCACGATGTCAGAAACGTTAGGTTTAAATATATCGACGCGGTTCCACCCGGAGATCCAAGATAATATTACAGTGACCGCGGAAGCTTTCGTAATCAAGTGTATTATTTGCTTGTTAAATGTGTAGTTTATTAAGTGGATACTGCGGATCGTCCCGGCATTCGCCTTAATGGCTGCGGAAAACCTTCTAAAAACCGCAAGAGCGGGGGCCACGGCTCTTGCCTGGTCGGTTGTACACACTTTGACAATAAATTTGGCCGCCGCTGAAAAATTCTATCACTCTTATTTTGCACAATCTGACATCAATGTCATCCTAAGAAACAGTAACCCAATACTGGCTTGCCAGTATTGGATTACTGTTTCCTAGGATGATATTGATGTCTTATTTTGCAAAATAAGAGTGATAGAAGTTTTCAGCAGTGGCCAAATTTATTTTCAAAGTGTGTACCTTCTCGATCAAGTGTACGGTGCCTTAGCCACATTTCCTTGTCCAAGAATCCAGGGATCAATTCAGCTTATAACAGTCTCTTGCCAACATGGTTTCCGTTGTTTTTCAAGTCACAAGAGGTGAACTAAAAAGAAAAAATTGTACATTTGCAGCAGTTTCACCCTCTTGGACCCATCTGTGTGCATGGATTTAAAATGTGTCAGTGTTGGTTGCAATTAACGGAGGAAAAACATTGTAGAAAAGTATATAAGATATAAGCTGTAGTCAAACTAATAAATTATACTTACATCAAACTTTTCTGGTATGTAAAGTAAATCAATTTTTGTAAAGCCACAAACAGCAAATAATAAAAAAAACAAAGCACATAGAATAAAAAAAAAGAACAATCTCTGTAAGGAGATTGATTATTTCACCCTAACAAGAAGAATATGATGCGACGCCTCTTAATGCGTATTGATCTAGCCACAATAGTTTAAGTGCTTTGGTTCTAAAATCTTAACAATTAGCAATTATTAATTATAATGTTTAAGTTTCCATAACGAAAATTTGACAACGATGAATTGTATTAACAAAAAATACCAGAGATGTTAAACTATTCCCATGTTCGCTCTGAAGAACTCTCCTTGGAAACGTACAGAAATACTTAAAAAATGGCGATGAAAATGTTAAAATTAAAAATCGGTTTTATTTATTACTCCGGCACCAGACCACGTATAGTTATAAGACAGAACGCAAATTTTAAGCACGATTATAAGTTGCCAAACCGTGATAACACCTTTCAGATATGTTAGATACTTTCTACGAGATGCCGAAACAGACACATCTATCTCCAGAGATAATATTAAGAAGGATTTATTTGAAGTGGTAATTAGCAATGACGATTTTGGCTAGAATGTCAGCTCACGAGGAACCACTGCTAAGTATCACATTTCAATATTTCCACAGCAAAGACAAATAGCTAAATGTCACGGACGAATAGCCCGATTGGTCAGGAACACGTATTAGCTCCCAGTCAATTAAATCCATACATAAAACATAGTTAATCAAGATATCAGTCGAAATATAGAAGCTATCGTTAACTAGAAACACCAATTCGGTAAAACTGCATCAACTATCGAAATTAATATTACAATACGCATTCATAACAACAGATTGTTACGTGTTTCCGACCTCTGCAATCATCATAAACACAACAATTCTGATACCACTATAATACAGAGATCTCTGCCCTGCACGTTCATACATTACGACATACAGGGAACAACTCGTGCTTACCTTCTCTGAAGAACCAGAGATCTCAATGCTACTAACAGCTACTAACTTTAGCTACACCAAAGGCTAAACGCACTACTGACTGTGGAATCTTACCATACTGTACATCGGAACAGTATTTTATCAGCATACTAGCGGAGTTCCCGGCGTTGCCCGGTATAGTTGGCGTAGATTTAACCGTACCCTGTTTTTATTCCCGCAAAACATTTGTACAAAGTTTCATAAAATACGCGCCAACTTTTTCGGAATTAAAGCAAACTTACATTCACCCGCCCCCTACCAAGAAACTGGTAGGCTGAAGTTTATTTGCAAGTATACTATTTTCATTCGTCCGAAAAGATTCATGTGTATCAAGCTTGGATAATTTGGTTACTACATTACTGAACAACCCTAGATTATGTTAAAAATTCACATTTGATTCAATTGCGAAGTGAATGGATTTACTTGTGGCTCTAAACGCCAGATCCTTTAACTCTGCCGATAAAATATCAAAAGTGAATCCAGAATAATATTATCGTAAACATAAGACTAATGCTGAAGGCCAGAGATATTGTCCAGAGATCGTGCCTAAAGAAAATCTCTGTCGTTTTTACGGCTATCTATGTCGTTAAAAATTGAATATTCCGAATTAAAGGAAATAATACTTCAAGCTATAGCTTTTAAAAATTGAATATATCGAATTAAAAGAAAGAATACTTAAAGTTTTGTTTAATGTGCAAAATAGTTATTACAATAAGTTATCTTATTTCTTTAATTAAAGGCTATGGTCAGAGACATTGTGTTGTGAGTTTAGTGCGGAGTATGTGGCATCTAGTGATCCTCCTGTGGAATTTCTCACCATACGTTCAGAATTTCATTTAATGCTCCTACATTATTTAACATTGAAACATAAGACATGCCAGACAAGTGAATTAAGATTCTAAGCTTTAAAACGATGAATACTCCATCGAAATCTGCCCCGTAGTTTTCGAGTTTTTATGCGACCAATATGTCCGGTTTTCGTTTTATAGATACAGCTGATGAAACAAATAATATTATTGGTGAGATGTGATACTGTCAGTCTATTCCTGCTGGATACTGAACTACCAGCACCAGAGCAGTCTTAGCAGGTTTTGGTTCAATAGCGGAGAGATTGACTCATTTTGCAGTATGTTCCATTATCCGAGTCAAGTGCAGTTTAATCACAAGAATAAGCTGCTCCTCACAATAGGGTAGCAATATAAGGAAAACCCCGTTGTTACTTGCTGTAAAAGCAGACCAATGACCACCTTCTCATCTCTTTTCTCGTCCTGTCCTAACCTTTATTTAATCGATACTGGTACGATCGTAGCGCAAGGAGTCGGGTCCCTTATTGGGGTCACAAAATAAGAAGTAGAAAGGGGAGACAGAAGTTACGGCGCGCGGTGGACAACCGGGGCGGAACGACAGTTTGAAAGGCACACTCTGTTTTATTTCGAAAAGAGCTGAGCCGTAAAAGTGAACAGGCACGAGTATTGCTCCTGATGTATTTATGGTCTGTATTTCACATAAAATGTGTGGAACGGATTTTTCATTGCAGTGTTTCCTAGAATAAATTTTATTTTCAGTGAAAGCCATTATATTGAAAAACACTTCGTCTCAATACTGCATCTGTAGTGGTGACGTCCAAAATTAAAATGCCGCGATACGGAAAATTAGCACAACAAATTCCTTAAATTTTATTTACCTCGAGGATAGTGAATGGAACATTGCTTATTTTGTTTCAGATAAAGGAAGCCAATTCTGGCAGTCAGATATATAAGCGACGTAGAACAAATTTTGTTCAGCTACAGCATTACTAAGCATCAGCTCTGAAAGGCGAGGTGAAGAAACGTAGAAGTTTTTTCGTATGAATTTATATAGAAATTAGCGGAAAATGAATAAAAGTACTAGATGATAAATTCTTCAGAATATGACGAGGTATGAGTAGAGGAAAGGAGACAAATATGGAATACCATTTTCATTTTGCAAAAAGAATATAACAAGCAGTGCTTTTTTAAAATATGTTTTATTTCTAAATTATTCCAATTAGTTTTCTAACAAAATATAAAACATTTTCTATTAATGTTAAAGAGAAACAAACTCCAAATTTAAATAAATAAAAAAAGGTGATAAGTCATAGATTCTAAAAAGGGTGACAAATATGGAATACTAAAAAAAATTAATAGAAACTGTCAAAAACTAAAAAAACAACAAGAAAACAATTCATTATAATATAATAAGTTATATTAACAATTAGAATGGTTGAGACGATTGGTCTTCTATCAATCTAACCCTTACAAAAGTCGCTGACATAGCTTCCAATGGAATACCCAGCACATTCAGTGTGAGCCCATTCATTACATAACAAGCATTGTACCCACTCTTCTCCCCTGGTGTCTTCCAGAAAGTTTCCCTTACAAAAAAATTACAATAGGTTGTATCTGAGTTAGGAGTACTTGATTCAGGGACGCTTTTTGTGTCCGATTCATCTTGAGCACTGAAATCGCTCTCAACTTCTTTGACAGATTCTTCTCTACAAAGTTTCTTCTTAATTATTTTTTTCTTGGTAAATCTTTTTTTTTTTTCAAACTTGTCCTTATTGGTTGTTAATTTCTTGGTTTCTAATTGAAGCTTATATGGCGAAGATGTGACCACCATTGACTAATCTTTTCTTCTTCCTCTGTTAGATATTTTTGTTTTAATTATTGGTGTGGGGGATATTTCTTGAGGACTCACAATAAATGCTACTGACGTTGAAGACTGGTCAGAAGGTACAGCTTTGAATGTGGAATCGCTCAATTCCAGAGGGTTGAGCAAGATTGTTTCTCCAGACGCTCCTCACTAGATTTCGATAGGGTAACACATTCGATGGAATCTTCTATCTCCTCATCTAAATCTGCAGCAAATTTGGAACCTTCAAAAATATTCATGTTTAAAGGATATATTCCAGTTGTTTTAAATCCGTTTACAGCATTCACTCCAGTTTGAACTTTTAGGTAAGCCTTACCGAAAACTTTGGCACATTGTGATTAAGGTGGTTCGCGGAACATTAGAATGTTTAGACGCCCGGAAATATTCTCAATTTTTTTCTTTCACATACTCTACCGCGTTATTCATTTTCTCCTCGTCCTACATCTGTCTTTTCTTTTCTTAAACATTTCTCTCTCCATCCCTAAAAATAAAAATAACATTTTAGAAAATGGTATACAAATATGGAATAGTATTCCATAATTATCGCCCCCCAAGTATTCCATAATTGTCGCCCTCTGGACATGCACTTTGGAAGGTTATAACAATGGTTCCATCAAACAAAACGTGAATCACATTTATGCTAAAATAATCTACAAAGTGTGCTCTATTAGCCAACATTATTAACAAAAACCAAGAGATATAAGTTAAATATAAAAATAATTGGGCAAGTATGAGTTACCAAAGTTTTCTCCGTCCAAAAAATGAAAAAGATACTCGTCCTGAAAGCGGTATGAAGCCTATGGGCGCACAGACAAGACTGACGTAATGGCGGATCAAAACGAAACATTTCACCTAGTATCCGCCAGGGTGCAGCGCATAGGAGAGGGGAAACCGACCTATTCCATATTTGTACCCCTATTCCATAATTGTCTCCTTTCCTCTACTTATTATTCAGATAACATTAACATTTATTTTAAAAGTATGTTGTTTCTGATAAGTATTAAACTAATTTTGTTTAATATATGGAAATGCTAACGTCATGGTATTGCCGACGAGAGGAATTTTTCAAACCGAAGCCAAAGATTTTGGATGAAAACTGATAGGTTATACAACAAATATTTATTCAAGTATATCATTTACTTTAGTTACTTCTATCCAAAAAATCATCTTTGAGATAATTATTCACATTTATTAAGAATTGTTTCCTACCTTACATTGGTTTTACAACCCAGATGTCGTACTATTAACATTAACTATGGAAGATGAATATTTCGGGTTACATTCATTTATTGTATTACTTAGGTAAGATATGGGAATTACATAGAAGAAAATGGGGCAAAGAACGTTGGCACAAAAATTCTCTTCATCTTCTAAAGAATACTTCTTAGTTGCTACCGTTTAATTGTGACATTTAAATGACAATGACGTTATAATAGTTCATCTGATTGTTCCATACGTGTAACAATAACTTATTTGTCTTCTGTGGGAAAACGCATAATATCCTTTCGCACACGTAATAAATTAACATATTTTTCGAAATTTAATTGTACTTTAAAGAATATTATTGAATTAGGAATGAGAAAGATTCATGAGTTTTACTTTCGTAAGGAAATCATATCTATATTGGATACCTTATTCCCTTAGCATGAAACAGACTTTCAAAACATTTTTAACGTGCAGTTAAATATCTCAAAGAAACAATATTCATATCCTTGCAAAAAGATGAAATGCATTACCTCTGTGCAATAGTTGAAAAGAAAAAAATATAGGTGTTACGGGTTGTTTAGGAAATTTTTAGATACTAAAAATCATGTTTCGCTGTAC
>CM061914.1:160431415-160493605 GCA_031002005.1 Vandiemenella viatica | reverse complement strand
TCGGCCGCATTTGAACCGGCGATCCTAAGCACCTGGAGCCAGCACTCTAGGATCTACATTACCGAGGCCGTCGAAAGACTTGGATCCAGATTCTGCAATCGCAAAAAAATAATAATAATACTTCAGTTAATATCTTGTTCCCCGCGTGCTTAGACGAGCACTCACAACGTTGTGGTACAGTATTTAGGGAAAATACTCCATGTAAGTGTATGGGAGAGACTATATTAGCCTCTTCCAACCAAATTTAACTTCTCCTTCACGTGGTGCAGCCCGTTTGCATGGTAAGTAAAAGAAACATTTGAATGTGGCATAAGTGTTCAAGGAGAAAAAAGCAGTATGCTACAATATGCTGCTCACATTGTGGTATTTGCAGAACAGGCTGAGGATATTGAAAGGTTATTGCACGGCACGAACAAAATACTGAAGTAAGATTTTGGACTGAATTTATACGAAAATCAAGTAAAGGTGATGAAGGTTAGTAGAAACGATAGCAGATATAGTAGATTAATTCTAAAAATAGGAGTGGAGGCAATAGTTGAAGTTAGTAAATTCTGTTACATAGAAAGTCAAATTGCAGCTGATGGCCGCAGTCGAAATGGTGCTAAAATCGAAATGGCTCTAGCGTAAAAAGCCTTAAAAAAGAGAGAAATCTTTTAGTTTCAAATATTGATCTGTGATTCAAAATGAACTATGTAAAATTATGTGTGGAGCACAACACTTTATGGTTGCGAAGCATGGAGTTCAGGAATACCGGAAAGAATGAAAATTGAAGCCATTGACCTGTGGTGCTATAGAAGAATGAAAATTACGTGAAAAAATAAAATAGGAAATGAATTTGATTTAGTAATGATGGGAGAGGAAAGGTATTAGTCGAAGAGTTTCACAGAAAAAAGAGACAAGATGGAGGATCACATTTTAAGACATGCGTGATTGGTTAATTTTTTAGTGGAGGCAACGTTTCAAAGTAAGAACTGTGGGGATAGACAAAGTTTAGAAAATACAAGTTTTAAAAATCTTTGCCTCCATGGAGATTTGAACCGCTGACACAATCCAAACAGCAATAAGCAATCGCTTTAACCACTGAGCTACCATACCGCTATATGGAAGGTAGTACAGAGACCTACACATCCTACGCGTCTGTCTATCGCCGTTCAGTAATTTTCAAAATTACAACATGTATTATTTATATCGAAAAATTTTAAGCAAATGTATACAGTATTTTTCTCCTTGTTTCAAAGGATAAGTGTGCAAAGTTTCATCGAGATCGGATGAAAACTGTGGATTTGTATGAAGAACAAAGAAACATACATTCATCTTTGTATATATGGATAAAGAGATAATTTAAGATGTAGGTTGTAAATGATGTATTGAGATTAGTAAGTTAGCTCAAGATTGGAGGGGGTGAAGGATTGCATCAAACCAGTCGAGAGGCTGATGACAGCAAAAAAAGGTACTGTTTAGTCATTTTCTGGTATAATGACCACGACTTGCCGGTATACCTGAAGCTTGTTGTTATCTGTGAACTATGTATTAATATAAACGCACAGAAATACTTCATTCATTAATACATTAATTGTGCAAAGCTATTAAGATGTGACTAAGTTTACTGGTAGCACCCATGATTGACTTAAGAAAAATAAAAATTCCTAGCTGGGCCGATTGTTTAATTAGGAATATAATCTTTGGAACATTACTGGTAAACACAAAGCAATCTTTGGCCGTTGTTTATGCTAGGTCAAATAACAGTAAAACCTGAGCGAAAACATAATAATTTGTACCACAGTCTCACAAAAACACCGGATCACTAATAAATCGTGGTGTAAACTGTTAGGAATGGCCGAACTGACATTGAAAAACAATTTTGAACCGACACTATTCTGAACGAAACTGTGTAAATATCGCTGGAGCTAGAGCTATAATATCGCTGGAGCTAGAGCTGTACTGAGTCTCGTCACGGTGATGAAGCAAATATCTTCTCGTGCAAGTGACACATTCCGTTACTGGTGTCTGGTGATTATTTAGACGTCGACGTCCGTGTTGTGTCGTCTAGACGCCATTGTCACGCGTTACGTAAAACGATAACACAAAAATGTAACCGCCAGTGGCTACAACCGACCATTAGGCGCGCGTCACGGTGTGAACTCCGGACAATTGCGGATGTTTTCCACACCTGGCTGCTGCGACCTCGTTGTCGCACCCAGTGACCATTCAGCTGTCAGCTGGTGACCGACATTTCCTGTGCATCCCGTTGCGTCACATCATCTCAAGTGCATTATAAATGACTCGAGTGGTCTCACGAATCATCCATCAGTCGGCGAACACTCCAGCAGATACGACATACACAACAGCTGTTCAGCAATGAGGACCCTCGTGTTTATTTTCGCCAGCGGCATCATTTCCGGGATCATCTGTGGCCCGGGATGCAGGTGAGCTAAATTTACCAGTTAGTCATCATCAGCTACCATTCACTGCCATTTCTTCAAAAGGCAGTGTTTTATGGGAGTTGTTATCCCAGGATATTTTCTCCTATTTGCATCGTTGATCAATTCTTCTGAGTTGGTTTGTCTTTGTGTTGGTGCATAAGTTAATTAAGCTCAATGGTCTTTTATGTCGGTCCGCTGAAATATCATACTGGCCGGTGTTTTTGACCATTTGATTTTTTGACTTTTTGGAGCTTTTGTAGAATGATTTTTCCAACAGCCTGAATCTATCCAGGAGCATAGGCAGTGCAGTAGCCTCGTGTAGTGTATCGGTCGGGAAATGACGTGGCAAGTGTAGGGCTCTCTTCAATGCCCGATATTGGATGACTTGTAGCTTTTGTATTTTATGATTTGCGGCGTATGCCCATACGGGACATGCATATTCCATGTTTGGTTTGATAAAGGTAGTGTATATTTTGATTCCAATTGTTGGACTAGGCCCCAACGTAAATAAACTACTACCAAACAGTATTTGTCCACCACGGCACTAAAGGTGGAGGGACACATTTCATATACAGCAAATCTCTTAACAACTAAATCCCCAATCATTTTTATTATTAATTTACAATTATTATTATTAACATTAAATTATGTAGCATTTATTAATTCTAAATATCCTGTACATCTGTATTAATATTTGTAACTTGATTTGTAATATTGTTGGGTTTCCACAGACTGTAGTTTGTTTAGTAAGCGGGATAGCGTAGTGTTGTCATATTTAAGTAAAATTGAAGCTGATCAACACAGCTGTGCGGGTAGCGATTGTTGACTGGTCGCCTGCATTGCAGCATGGCAGGGCGCGGGGAAGTGTGTCATGCCATGGAGCAGGTTGTATGGCGTAAGCACAGGCTCTTTGAACACAAGCTATAAAAGCTTTTGAAATGTATAGGAAACTCGTTTTAATGTAACATAAGTGTTATAAAAGTGGTGTTAGTGAACGGTTTTAATTATATTCAATAAGATCTCGACCAGAACAGTTAGCTTCTTTCATTTCCAGAATATGTCAAAATACCTCTCAATTTGTTTATTCAAGTTAACTGCTTGCATGGGTTGCGAGAGGAGGATTTGGCTGTTCTCGTCTAAATAACACGTCGTCATCCACTAACGGAGTTGTCAGCTCACAATTGGCTGACCATTATATTTAGTAGCTCGCAAAAGACACTCTTTAAATTTCAGACCTGTCTGTATTTTACAACGGGGATCACGGCATAGGGAACATAATCTTCTTTTGGTTTTACCAAAAAAAGCGAACCTTAAATGCCGTCCCTGAGTTTCTACCCCTCTTTTTCTCAAATGCAACCCTCATCAAATAGTCATCAAGTGAAATATGTGTGTGAACAATTGTAGATATCTAACGTTAAAGTGCTGACGACCCATAAAAGGAATGAAGTGGTGTATTGTTGAATCCATCAAGATGCGGAAAAGCTGATCTTGATTTGCCACCTATTACAATGCAGCATTTGAGTTCGGATGATTCAATCAAGTATGGTCGTGAATAATAGTACACAGTATTTCCGGTAAACTCCTAGTTATACAACGCGACGTCAAAAACATAGCAACACCAACAGGTGTCTTCGCGTGTAACCTTCTCTAGCATTTAAACATTTCACATTGCATTAAAGCATTGTAGTCTTAGTTTTTATCCTACAGACAAGATTACAGAAGTTTGCTAAAGTAATCCTTTTCGAAACAGCGTTTTGCTTATTTTCTTCAATTTCTAGTGGATTTTTAGGAATTGAATATACGACAAAAATGGAATATGAATGGATAGCAGTAGTTTTTAAACTCATACAAATCAGAGGAATATAAGTGCTTTCTACTAGCACTGTAGTTTCAAGAACCTACTTTTCTTAATGCATAATATTTAATATAATTTAGTTGAGATTGGGACCATGATAAAGTGGAAATATCCTTACACATTTGCTATCCTACTTCACTATTTTCCTTTTTTTTCATCATAAGTTACAATAATCTCACTAACTCTACCCAACCAGTGCTTTTCGGAATTTAATTTAAAATTCCTTTAGCGTTTCTGATAAGATTTTCATAGTTTTATTTGGTAATTTCTTTCATTCCACGTCTCCCAGCGAACAAAAGAAAAATTTTCCTCTGCGATATGTCTAAAAACTTCTGACAACGTTCGTCTTTTCCCTTCCATGTGCTATTCTTAAAACAGCTGTCAGAGTACCACCAAGCCTTATCACCAATATACGTCTTGCACTTTCCTAGCTTTATCTTTACCTGTCCCCTATCCTCCAATGAATCACATACCAAATCTTTTATCATATCATTTATTGATTGTGTTCTGCGGTAATTTGCACAAACAAGTCTGCACTTCTTTGTACCCCCTCGAACTCTTATATTTCACACACAAAATATGAGTCCTACATTATGTCAAAGTTTTCTAATTCCATTCAATTATTCTCTGGTATATTGCCTCATCATCCCATACAATAAATGAAGAATTTCCAAACCTTTACATACCAGGCGTGAATTGCGATAGGTTTTTGCAAGATCTAAGAATGTACTCCTGCATATAAAACTGTATGCATGAAAAAATTCTGATGATTTTCGTGTGAGTAAGGGTAAAATATTCCTCCCTGCCTGCCTTATAGTAGTTGTTGTCTGTTGCAGCATGAAGATGAGATCGCTGCAGCGGTAGAGAAGTGCAGACAGGCGTACACAGTCAGTGACGGTGAGTAATCATGAGGCCTTTATGCTAGTTCAGTGTGCTGGAGTATATTATCTTTTCCATATTGGCTCTTCCTTAATATTAATATTATTATTATTACTCCGCGATTCGCTAAAAGTGGGTGGCGGAGGGTGCATTACACCAATCCTAACGTGTAACCATTTGTGCATAGGAAGGGATATACGGGATGTGGCAGGAGGCGCCCACGGGCTATATTGAGGAACCATCCCAGCATTCGCATGGAGCGATCTGCGAAAACTATGAAAAACTGATATCACGATGGCCGAAGGGGTTTATAGATACCTAATCCTGTCGGAATCAAAGTTATCTCGCTCTATAACTCGTTCCTATTCCACTCCCTAATCGCTCGTGGAATAAAAGAGTGTAGAAACGAATCTGTCTTCGACCTGATTTCTCTTATCTTATTTTCTCGGTCATTCCTAGATATGAATGTAGCTGGTAGTAATATATGTTTGCCGTAATCCTGAAATACGTCAGTCGTGAATTTTTCAATCAGCTTCCAGATCTTCCCCACATAATTCATTCAACATCGCACTTACGTTTTCCCTCCAGCTATATATGGCTGTAATGATTCGGACGGCTCTTCTTTGGACCAATGCATCCATTAACCCCTGTGTCTATTCTGCTCGTCAGGCAGTATAATTTAATTGAACCTGATCTTCGTTGATACTTGATAATTACATTTGGTTTTCGTAATATTTGGAACATCCAGATGTTGAAGTTCATCCACGTTTATTTGGTAATCTATCAAATTATTCTCAAGTAAGGTCAGTGAAATCACTTCTTCCATGATTCTATTGCCTTTGTTTCAACACGGTATAGTAGCTTTGTTGCATGAAGCAGATTCGAAACGGTTATTATTTAGTAGAATGTAATGATAGTATCTGATCTGAGATTCCCTGCGCATTTCTAAACATCTAAATATAGTGGTTTAGATAGTTCAAGGCTCCATATCCGCAGGTGTGAGAAAACAAAGCATGCAGATGAAATAATGTAAAAAAACCATTCTGTGGGTAAGAAGTATTTCTCTTTAAATATCCTTTATTAAAGTGTTAAGGTAATCCTTTAAGAAATTAAGATTTTATTCTAGACTGAAATACAAAACCGAGCCTGGTGGGTGGGTGGTAACCAACTAGCCTGGGTTTTGTGAGGACTCGCGTTCGCGTTCCCATCTGGTCATCTGATTCCAATTTTCCATGGTTTCCCGAAGCCATTGCACGGAAATGCGTGGATGCTTCCTTTAAAAGGTGATCCTGTTCCTTTCCGTTCCTTGCCCCAGATCTATCCCTGCCGGCTCTGTAAAGAAGTTATCTTGATATTTTGTGTGTTTTTATTTTAGAGAAAGAGGGGGGGGGGGGGTGATTTCAAACACTTCATACAATTATGTTTTTCTAATTATAATCCAAAAAAATTAACTTCTCCTCTCATTGTTCCTGAAAATAAGGATTTTAGAAAATAACATTAGTTAAACTGCGATTTTAATCATCATGTTTAGAGCTAGCATTGTTACAGTTTTCATCGGAACGTGGCTCTTTGAGTTCTATGTTTTCTAGTGGCCACACATAAAACTGCCTCATTTTGAAGCTGATAACTCTGAGAATGATTCCGTTTTAAGGGTTCGACCAACAACTGCATAACGCAATGATAAAAGTAACTGTAGCCCCAGTAATTGGATTATTTCGTTCAGTCATACCTGTTATAGGAGAACAGTTTACATTTATTCTTGCATACAAGATTAGAAAGATAATTCGTTCAGTCTATCAGTCTATCACAATGGAACTTTTTTTTTTTTTTTTTTTTTTTTTTTTTTTTTTTTTTTTTTTTTTTTTAAATCCAGATTAATTGATTTATAAAGTGGCCCGCCTGCGCATTTCAGTTTTTCCGCCAACACCAGCAGTCTAGAATATTCTAGCTCTAACACCAATGCAAAGATCTCATTGATGTTTTTTACTGTTTAATTATAATTTAAAAAGCTTCCGCAAAGAGCTCATAATCGGTATTTAATTATTTATTGTAATTAAACTGTGTTGTTAATACCTTTGTTATATGTAAATATCTATTGTAACTTTACGCAAGTATTATTTGGCCCGCAGGCTAAAGTAGAATCGTAATTGTGGCTCATCTCCAAAATTGTTCGGACAGCCTTAACTTCGAGTATATTTTTCTCGAAAAAGCATAATGCATCTTGGAAATTATTCATCACACCGTTCAAATAAATATGGATGGAATGTTTCAAAATATTCACAAACTTCTGTATGACAAGTTCTGTAACGTGTAGTTAATATGTCGATAAGGCTTGTTACTTCTTTTATGTTTTGAATGCTTTTTACGTTATTTCCGGGTATAGAAATATCAAAACAACGAATATCATTTCTGAAAGTGAAATTCTAGTTAGTAGGTAGTAAATGTGTATTCTGCAGTCACTTAGTGTATAATATAACTCTTGTATTGAAATGAGAATCTTTCATTCTAAATTAGAATGATTAATTTAAGAAAAATTTTGTAAATATGACTGGTGTGCTAATTTTTTTTTTGTTCTTATGAATCTTCCTGTTATTTTTCCAGAAACGATAAAATATCTGTTCGACAACCATTTCACGCTTCCCAACGATGAAGATGAAAACGGCAGGGTAAGAATATTGATGCACGATATTAGTTTTATGGGCAAAACTTAGGTTACTATTCCTTATACATAAAGCCTTGGTAAAGCTTAAAAAGTATAAAGTGGAAATGATTTTATTTATCTTGTATTTCAGTGCTTCGCGCAGTGTCTTGCTCAGGAACATGGAGACGTAAGTCTAGATTTCTTTATGAAATGTTTATTTGGTAGTAACTGTTTACTTGATTAAGGGAACAATTTGTGTATCACATGACAGGTTGATCAAATGATAAAATCCAATTTGTTTAAGGATCTTACAGAAAAAAATTAATGATGTACTACCCTAAACACCCATAAAATAGTGAACAATAGTTTTGAAATATAATAATTTCGTACTGGTTAACCCGACAACGCCTAGTTGGTATAAACGCATATTCACGCAAAATTATACACTCTTCTTTCTAAAGTCATTCATTTGCTTACTATGACGATGTGTGAATAGGTGGTTCATGTGTCCTTTACGCAACAAGCATTAATAACTATATACCACAGGAAGTTTATAGTCAGCAAGAATTTTGCACAGATTACATAGACAATGTAGCAACGCTAAATTCAGAAGATTTAAGTGTGTATGCAAAGTTAGTTCTTACGTGAAGACGGTGCTACAGTTTCCAGTATCACTCTCTCATATCTTGTCGGAACGAACATCAAGCCGTAGACGTCTTCACAATTTCAAACCGTATTCACGAAGAAACACGAATAAGTGTCAACACTTTTTAGTACTGTGTCACCATGAGCATGACTAAAGCGGCATGTTAGACCAAAATGTGCTAGACTCTGATACGAATACTCCTTATTCTGTAGGATCATGCTCGGTCCAAACTGGTCCTGTCACACTAGAAAAATCTGGAACAAATATACCTGACAACTTTGGAAAATCCGCTTGTAGTGCAGAATTTTCGTAATGTGACTGTCATTTCTTTGAAAATTTCAGAACGTACTTAAATCCAAAGAAATTTTATGACGGCAGAGAGGTACTAGACTTAATGCACGACTGACTATGTACAACTTCAACCGATTTTTATGTAAAGTCTCGCATTCGGGAGGACGGCGCCGGCGGTTAGAATCCCCGTCCGGACATCCAGATTTGGGTTTTCCAGGGTTTCCCAAATCACTCCAGGCAAATGCCGGGATGCTTCTTTCAAAAGGCCATGACCGAATACCTTCCCATTCCTTGCCCCCCATCCTCTCCCGTTTCTAAAGACCTCGCTGTTAAGAGACGTTAAGCAGTTACAAAAAATTTAAAGGAATTTTTAATTTCTTTTACAACAAAGTTTTGGGACAATATTGCAGGCTATTTAAAAAAAATTAGGTTCTTTTAGCTGTATTAAAACAAAATAAGATTTTTAAAATAAAAAATAAAATGTGTTTACAAAAAAATGTCCAGATGTGATAACCTTGCTCAATACCAGAGATTCACAATTTTTTTACATGTTTCCCTTTATTCATGCTGATTACTTTGATAATGAATCATTCGTTCAGTATATTGCGATACAAAGTATTCACAAATGATCATTATTAATTGTGGAGACAGGAACAAAATGTCTTAGAAATACGATTTTACTGAAATCGCACCTTAAAACACGCTTGAGCATATCATTCATAATTATTTTTCCACAGTAGGCTGTGTCTAGTGAGGTGTTAATCCAACGAGTAATTTAATAGTTTTAACTATTATTTTTCATAGTGACAGTAACAGTTTATGTATGAATTTAAACTCTGAGTCTTTGATAGTTAACAATCAAACGAAATCACACTTGTATACTGCTGCAAAATTGTTCCACAAAGCTAAGCTGAAATTTCCTAGTGAGATGTGCTATTTTCTACTATCCCCTGGTGAATACTTCCAGAGGTGGGTAACACAGAGTACATGCGCTCTGTGAAAAGAAAATTAAAAAAGTATCTATTTATTTTTTAGGACGAAAGTTGGAAGCTTTCGTAGTATATGAATGTTAAAGTACTTAAAGTATAAAAACTTAATATTCTGTTGTGGCGATATAGCAACTGTACGTTTTTTATTCAACAAAACTTCTTTTATAATATAACTTCAGATCTTGAGAATTCAGTTGTTAATCTTGATCTTTGTATTATGTGTTTATTGCTATGTAATTACCCTCACCAAAATAATTACTAGTTTTAAAATCACATTTGAACTTCATTGTGGATTATCGTATATTACAGATCAATTCAGATAACGTATTTGTTGTGGATAAAGCTATTGCCAGCACTATGAAAATGGCTGAGAAACATGGACGCGGTGTAAATACTGATAATCTTCAGAAGATCTTCCAGGAATGCAGCAAGCTAAGTGAGTTATAACCAATTTCTTTTTTCCGTAATAAGATATATTGCAGAAAAAACATTATCTGTTTACGTAAACTGGTGTATTGTTCCAATCTTGATGTCTTTTAGCAACTATCGATCTCTCAGAATTTCAGTACATCAACAGTTGAGTTTATTCTGTCAACTTTTGTCTCTAACCCTTGAATTTTAACCTCTTCGACCAAAATTTTAAATAATATCGTTGGCTCATTAGATAGTTGTTAGCTGGAGTCATCGAAAGCTGACAACACGCGCCGGCCGTTGTTGCCGTTCTAGCAGAGATACTACTGCTAAATCAAGGTTACAAGCGTTACTTTATAGATAAGGAACTGCGCAGAAACGAATTTCCAGAATAGTTTCATTAAGTTTGCTTCCTGAAGCATTTAAATTTAAATTCAATACGTCAATTTAACTAGTAAAATTTACGGCTGAATAAACGTTACGAACCAATTAAGTCCTTCGTGTTGACATATTTCAATCACTACTTTCACGTTGTTCGGCCATTTTTAAGTAATTACATTGCACATAAGACTCAATGTTACATCAGACATGAGGTTACATCAGGCCCGAGGTTAAGACCGTTAAAAGTAAAAAAGGTTGGTGATTTTTTTCACTATGCTGAATTTAATTTGAAAATTTTATCTTTCTGTTTCAGCCGCACCAGGCCAACCTGACATGACCATAACACGGGAACTATTCTATATCCGTGACAAAACTCAAAACACGATCACCTGCTTACACTAGTTTTTAAATAAATACGCCGACTTCATTTTTTTATCTTCAGTTATCAGTTTCTATGCTGTTTAAACTACTTCAATCCATTTTCTAAAATTTTGATTTAAATCTTGTTATTCTAAATTCTATGTTTCTAGTTAGTTATTAATTCTATAAAGCACCTAAGTTTTCATTTTACAACTATCCGATAAGAGGAAATAATGTTTTTAATATTAGTAACAATATTTGCCTTTTAAAACACGATGATTAAAACGAATTGTCAGCACAACATGAAATATTCTCTGACTGCGTAGACTTCTGCGGTCGTCTGCATTCTCTTGGTTCTCTGGGTAGAGCCGCGTCGGTTTATTGAAACGTTTTAGCCACCATTTTATGGCCTTCAGTTTGATAATGAAAGCCATAGAACAGTAGCTGGAACATTAGGTTTTAATAAATCAACGCGGCGCCACCCGGAAAACGAAGATAATATGAAATATCATATTTAAAATATTCTTCTCAAATTTTCGATGTTTAGGTGCATGAAGATTGTAGATAGATACAAGAGGTGTTAAAAGTATTTCTATAAAATAACTTTTTTGCAATTTCGATTAAATTCCCTAGGTACAGTCCCTGATACGTAGGTTGGGATGGGATTGTTTGACATACAGACGGCGGCGTTTTCGTTTGAATTTATTGCAGAATATGCGAAATTATTTGAGTTACGAATTCAATGAAATACTTCTTCCGCCAGCCTATTTAGCTCGCAACGACTGGTGGCATAAGATGCCGTACTTTTACGTATTCTTTCTTTCCTCGTGTTATTCTGGATTGGAATGCACAGAATTAGGATTGGTGCTTAGCATCCTCTGCCACCCACAATATTTGTGAATTGCAGAGTATGGTTGCCGATGTAGAACTACAGAAGAGCGTTAAACTTCAAACGGAAAAAGAGGTTTTTATGGTAACATGAAACAGTACCTTCGATCGAAAATCAAACTTAACGATTCACACTAAATAGGGATCAACATAGTATAGTTTTTAATCAGTACTTTTTTTTCTCTTCCTGATAATTTTAGAATTATAAATCAGTCTTAACTGCATAAATCACTCTAGCTACTACTAGTTGTAAATAACTCTGTACCTTTTTTTGTTCCAGCTGGAACAGGTACCTGTATGACTAACTACCTGATCCTCAAGTGCGCCTTTGGACAGATACCACCGAACAACTGAAACAAACGGAACAACTCAAGAGGAAGAACAGATCTGACTGCATCGCAGAACGACGCACCTGCACGAGATAGTCACAGAAATCACATTACAGTCTGTTGGAACGTAGATGTTACAATTAAAACTAACTAATAAAAGCTGAACTGAAAGTATCTTGTTCCAAATTATTTACTACCAATTTAATACATCAATTCAAAACTTCACCGAATCTTCTAACCTCTGACTGCCTTTTGTGTAAACAAGGATTTCGTCTCATCAACTTAGCTATCAGTAAAACACCAAGAAACGTATTTCCACTTCTACGAGAATACAATATCCCAAAAGCAAACAGCACCAAATGCGCCGATATTCAAGCTGATTACAATCTCATCAATTTGCGATCTTACGTGGTATTTCTCACCTGGTAATTTTCCATACTCCAAGACAGTTGGAGCAGATACTCAAATATATGACCAGTTCACACCAGCACATTTCAAAATATGTCAGCTTTCATCAAACGAACTCTCTTCTCAGAATGCCTGAAAAGGACATTACGATTAGCAGGATTACACTGCATACTAACAGCCTTCACTCAAATGACATCATTACTTGTGATTTACACAATTGACATTTTTACATGCCATAAATCAACGCAATTACTTCAGATGTACTATTAAATGTGTAAAATATTCTTGGAAGCATTAGTAACCTAATAAGCAAGAGATACAACAGCAACATTCAAATAACACTGCATTCATTTTGTTCACTGCTCTTCCATTTGTTTTGTGGTATTTCAACACGACATACTGCGTCATTTAACATCAAAGCCATGTAATGTACAATCAGCTTGAATTAAATAACGTGTTTCCCAACAACGTTGATGCTTTCAAGAATACAGAGAACAGTTTCATTTAAATATTTACCTTCTTGATAAGTAGTTTCGTACTATTTTCATCAAAAAAATCGAATCAGACTTCTATAAAGAAATTTTAAAAAAATGACTGATGGGAGTCAATTTCAGTTTTTCTAGTTCTTTTTTGTATTGTATATCCATAATTATAACAATAAAAACTCATGAGAATTGTGATTTCTGTTCAGGTGTGAGCTGAAATTACAATTTTTTACTTCCCTGTTACCTGTCGAGAATTCTGATCTACCAGATGTGTCGGTCGTATCTGGGCATACCTTATTCTTACACCGTAATTAAATGAAAATTCTTGTTATAATTCTCTGTCATCTTATTCGTCCCAGAGATAATTATTTTATATAAAATATTTATAGGTAGCAGTGAATAAAAATATGGATTAAATTGATGTTTTCTTCCTCAATTACAACAAATGAAGACAATTGCACGAAGTTCTGTACAACAGCTACCCTTGTATATCGAACATAATCGAGCTATTACAGTTTAAAAATTAGGGTTACATCATAATTTTTCAGTTCGTCAGTTTT
This sequence comes from Vandiemenella viatica, assembly GCA_031002005.1. Taxonomy (NCBI): domain Eukaryota; kingdom Metazoa; phylum Arthropoda; class Insecta; order Orthoptera; family Morabidae; genus Vandiemenella; species Vandiemenella viatica. The sequence continues at coordinate 160,480,059 of CM061914.1, read as the reverse complement.
CGTTAACCACGGTACTGGATGCAACGCTATTTCACTGTGTATTGAACTGCTGTAGACCAAGTTTCCCACTGTTTATGTACAAGCTCTTATGAAGCTATACTAACTATTATTATAGAATACAGCACGAAAATTTGAATATCTTTGTTCCAGAATCGGTTTACATAGAACATAGTGCAGAAAAAATTGTTGTAGTATCGTTTGCAGCCTCGCGTTAACGAATGCGAGGACGCCGGTTCGAATCCCTGTTAGTATTAGTATTGCGAAACAACAACAAACACCGAACATAAATAAGAATCTATCAGTATTGAAACATTCCCGGCTAAATATGGTCCATCTATTCTATAATTGTTCACAGGGCGTAGTACTGGACGAGAGGCCTTATTTGTAACTTATCAATTTTAAAGTAGGTGAAGACGATAACGGTTCTTTGCCTCAGAAACAATTAAGCATTACAGATAAAGGTAGAATGAGAAACAGCCTTCAGTCACTAGAATACAACTTTTATTGTATTACACAATGGATCCTTCTTCAGGTGACTATGGATCCACAGGGTCAGAAATGCATTGTGTAATACAATAAAAGTGTTATTTTAGTGATTGAAGGCTGTTTCTCATTCTACCTTTGTCTGATTAATACAGTCACGCCAATATTATGGACAAAGTCTTAAGCTTTTTACCAACCACACAAAAACACTTACAACATGTGTAGTGGGTCAATACCTGATGTCTCACGCCAGAGGAGAATGTAACTCGTCGATGTTCTTCTCTGGCTCAGAACAATGCCACAGCGAAAGTATTAAAATGCCGTGACAACGAGGCAACTGGCTGGACAAGGCCGTCACTCTAATCACGTCACTACCCCGAAAGTCCCCGGAACAGCCTCTCCGCGACCCGTCACCATCTCGCCTTCATGCCGTCACTCCCGCATAATCTTTGGATCGTGTTGCTCGTGGAAACAAACAAAGGCAGCCATCCTGTTGCCAGACGTGTTGGGGAGATTCTGCGGTGATGCTTAGAAATTCTGCCATCTTACACCGTCTCATGGGTGCGGAAAAAAGATCTGACGGTTTTAAAGTAAAAACAACATGAAAAATAAAAGCGATACAAAATATTTTATTGCTTATTACAGAAGGGTGTTCATGTAAATTAATGAAAATAACATCAGCACAACCAATTTCACCCCTTTAAGATTTGAAGATAACGTCCTTTAAATGACGTCCGTCTTTGACCAAGCATTCTTCGAGCCTTGCAGTGAAGCTGTTCAACACCTGCTATAACAATGCACTGGCGATTTATTCATGTAAATCTTCTTTCAGTTCGTCCAGTGTGCGGGGTTTGTTTGTGTAAACTCTTGGTTTAAGGAGCCCCCACAAGAAAAAATCACAAACGCTAAGGTCTGGAGAGCGAGCTGGCCATTCAATATCCCCAAAACGCGAGATCACTCGACCACGAAACTTGCTTTCCAAAACTTCAAAACGTCCATAACCTCATTTTCTGTATGGGCAGTTGCCCCGTCCTGCTGGAACCATATCCTCCTGCGCACTAAATGATTTCTCTTAAGTTCAGGGATCAGGAAGTTTTTCGACATCAACAAATACCGTTGCGAATTGACTAATGGTTCGACCACCCTCTTCAAAGAAGTATGGCCCAATGACACACCTTTTCGTTACACCACACCACACGGTAATATTAGGACTATACAGAGGACGTTAATGCAGTTGTTCCGGATTTGTAGCCGACCAATAGCGAATGTTCTGTTTGTTTACATAACCATCCAGATGGAAATGTGCCTCATCGCTCATGATTAAAAAAATTTCATTAGTCGACGTAGCAATCATTTCTTCTGCAAATGCTTTACGCTTTGCATAGTCATTAGGCTTTAACTGTTGGAATTTTGTACAGGTGGAAGTGCAGGAATCGCCACTTTTGAAAAACGCTACGACAACAAACCCACGGTGCTCACCCGACCTCTGCTCCATGGCTACTACAAATGTCCATGTGTGGGCTCTGGAATGCGCCTATCATCACCACCCCACACCATCTACTATCTCGACAATACGGCGGCGAAAACCGTCAGATTATTTTGCCGCACCCTGTACAACAGCTAAGCTTGGCCTGCAACGTTTAATAAATATATACCGTGTGTGGTGGGTGAATGGTTAACGGTCTGGCCTCGCATTCGGGAGGACGCGGGTTCGAATCCCTGTCCGGGCATCCAGATTTGGGTTTTCCATGGTTTCCCCAAATCATTCCATGCGAATACCCTCATGGTTCTTTCAAAAGGCAATGGTCGAATTCCTTCCCATTCTTTGTCCCCAGTCCTTTCCCGCCTCTAATGACCTCGAAGTCGACGAGGCGTAAAGGCATAAGCAAACAACAAAGTTTCGTTTTGGTACTTCATAATTAATGCTTGTAGTTATTTTATTATTAAGCTAAGGTAAACCAAAAGTAATTGAATTATCAAATGGAAACGATTCTATAAAGATGGTGGGTAGTGCGTATAACATTAAACTGACATAACCTGACCATTCATTAACAGCTGAAAGGATACTAGGTTGGCTCAGTTTAAGTTTAACAATAATTTCAATCAAATATTGACACGCTCACTCTACACAAATGATCAGCATATGCGAAATGTCACTACTATTAAACAAAATGTTTTTATCATCTCTGATAGCATCACAAATCCTTTACAAAACGTTTAACTTTTTATAAAAGCAAAAATTTACAAACAATGATTATTTAAATATGGGCTGGAACTCATTGAAAATCTGTAAACCAAAAACTCCTATCACAAAAATTTCTTTGCGAGGGCGTGTTCTGAGGTTTGAGATCAAAGATGAATTTTAGTACAGTCCAAATGAACACTGTATTTACCATCAGTTCTCGACATAGCCACCAACAATCACTATCGACATCTCCCTTCAGAAAAATCGCTGTATGTTCCAGATGTGTTAGAAGGAACTAGAACTTGTAAATAGTTGATTGGTAATCAAATGCTGCCGGCTGGAGTTACGTCCGTGAACGTCTCGATGACTCCAAGATGCCACCGAGAGTGGTGGTGTAACGGCTAGCGTTCTGGCCTCGCATTTGGGAGGACGGCGGTTCGAATCCCCGTCCGGGCATCCAGATTTGGGTTTTCCATGGTTTCCCCAAATCACTCCAGGTGAATGCCGGGATGCTTCCTTCAAAAGGCCATGGCCAAATTCCTTCCCATTCCTTGCCCCCCATCCTTTCCCCTCTCTAAAGACCTAGTTGTTATAGAAAACGTTAAGCAGTTAAAAAAAAAATCCAAGATGCCATGCGCCCCCTTCTTCTTTCACGAGTCGTCCCGTTGTCCAGTCATTCACCGATTCCGATTGCATCTTACCCCGATAGGACGTACATTTCAACAATACACATAAACAATTAGTTTACATAAATTAAACAGTTTTGTTGGTGGCCAGGCACATTTACTTTCCCACACCAATCAATATCTGTTCATTCCTTCTCATCTGGATTGGCTCGGTGAATTTCTTTTATCGGACATCCCACTACTTTTGATCGGTACGTGCTGACCTAACCCAGCTCAACTCAGTTTAAGCATGAAACGCGAATACATCCCAGTCTCTTGAGTGTCAATCACATGTTTTCATAGATCAGCGTAATTCTGAGTAAAGCATGTCTGTCGGTACGTTCCAATCCATTCGCAGACACGTGGACTTCGTGGGGAGTCTTCATTCATGTCGGGTGCACGCTCTCTCCACCATTATTGCAACAAAAATGACCGATCTGGTAGCAGCTAAGGGAGCGTGCACAAACCACGTAGCTCCATTTTGGCCCCCTGTGAACCCCCCCTCCCCCCACGTAGCCCTACGTGGCTTTTGCCTCTACCCCCCCCCACCCCTCCCCGCTTCCCACGTAGCACATAGATTTCTTCCCTTTTGATTCCAGAACACATTTTACGTTTTTCTTTCTTCTCATGTCAGACTATTGTAAATTACATACAGAGATAACTGACTGAGGGAAATAAATATTCACATGCTGTTGTGAGTTCTGTACCTCATTTCAACTATGAGAAATGTTATGAAAGGAAAGCTACATGGCCTGGCTCGCAACCCCCCCTCCCCCCACGTAGCTCAACGTAGCCTTCCAGCCAACCCCTCCCCCCCCCCCCCTTGGACCAAGACACGTAGTTTGTGCACACTCCCTAACCGACGGAAGAAAGTTTGCACCTTTGGCAGGCCACGAAGACATACACTGACTGTTCGCCATTAACTTATTGACTCTTAATGTTCCCATTTTTTATTAAAATCATGTGCTGTTACAATTTATTATTATTATTATTATCGTATGCCAATATGTACAATTAAAGATATGTACAGCAAAAGACATGTACAATCAAATAACTATATCTATAGATTCAAGCCATCTTCTGGCAGCTGGTCCAGCTTGATGCAGTGTGAGAAGGCCTCCAGATAATCTTCTTGCTGGTCAGCAGTTTGTATACCACCACAGTAACACAATGCATCTTCACGGAGACCCCATTTATGCAATGTTGCATTGTACACTCCGTGACATGTGCGAAATCTGTTCAATCGACACCAAAGACGCCTAGGTAAGTCAAACCCTGCAACACAGGTTGTCGGATCTTTTTTAAGCCCACAATTGAGTGCGCTGTTAACTTCCCACTCCTTTTTCCACTCTTCATACTAGTTACAGCTGTTGTATCTGAGACTTTCTGCTTCCGTGTAGGCAGGTCTCCTCGATGTTAAACGTGTGAGAGGCAGGTGAAGAAGGTCATCATGCAGAGGAATCATGTTGTTTTCATCCACTCCTTCCAATTCTCTAAGTAATATCGATTTTCTTCTCAAATGTGGTGGAGGAATGTTGGAAAGTACAGGCAGCCAAGATACTGGGGTAGATCTAATGACACCACTCACTGTTCTTATAGCAGCGTTAAGCTGGTTGTCAACTTTGTCAGTATGAACTCTACCAAGCCATGTAGAACAACCGAATGCCAAACGAAGGACTGCTTCTCGAAGAACTTGAGCGCCTGCACCCCATGACTTAGCAGCCAGTTTCTTTACACGGTTCACACGGATCTCCATTTTCTCTGCGATGTTACAATCACAATATACTAGCAGTCCTACCAATTCGTGTATTTTACCGTACCAGGCAACGTATTGCATATCTTTATGATAATTACTGAAATAATAATTGATAATAAATTGCATAGAGGTTATACGTGTGAATTCGCGAGGGGCACCCAGGCTGGCGCCGATTTGAGACAGAGTGGGGATGTGGAAAAACAAGACCCAGTTTAAGCATGGACAGGCCAATCCATACGGCGATAGCTAGCAGTCTCTGCAGATATTCACTTGATTGGCACGATGAAGGTTAGTGAATGATATACAATTCATAGCGAGGTTGGTTGTTTGTTGTAGCATGTGGCCTCGTTTTCGGGAAGACGCGGGTTTGAATCCCAGTCCGGGCATCCTGATTTGGGTTTTCCATGGTTTCCCCAAATCACTCCAGGCGAATGCCGGGATGCTTCCTTCAAAAGGGAGATGGGAAAATTCCTTCCCGTTCCTTGCCCCCAGTCCTTTCCTGCCTCGACATTGACAAAAAGAATAAGAAAAGAAATGGTAGTAGGACGCAACACGCACCGGCTAATTTGTAGGAATTGTTTATTTGTTAACTGACGCAGATACGTAGCAAAAATACAACGTCTTTCCAAACAATAAGGTATAATTTTTTATTTTTTTTACTTATGCCCTTTACGCCTCGTCGACGTTAAGGTCAGTAGAGGGGGGATAGAACTGGGGACAAGGAACGGGAAGGAATTCGACCATGGCCCTTTTGAAGGAAGAATCCCGGAATTCGACTGGAGTGATTTGGGGAAACCATGGAAAACCCAAATCTGGATGCCCCGACGGGGATTCGAACCACCGTCCTCCCGAATGCGAGGCTAGAGTGTTAACCGCTCACCCACCACGCTCGGTAAGGTATCATGGAATGTTTTCTAACAAACACAAAATATCCGGAAAAGCTCCTTACTCTAGAAAACGCACACAGTTTATCAATATCTCTGTGATATGTGGTGCTGCTATCTAGCGGTATGAGATGATTCCTTATAGACGCCAGCGAAGCCTAGCATCCTGACTATGGACTGTCGTATACACGTGACTGTAATTGATCATAATTTTACCATCTACGGGTTGAATTCCGAAAAATTCTTTTCTTAAATAATGACATTACGAAAGTTTAGAATTTATTGTTTTAAATCTATTATTTATTAATTTTATGTAAATATGAAGAAAAAAGATGGCTCGTCACAAAAATCACCTTTTAGAAATAATATACATGGTGTATTACCAGTAAGAGTCGCTGTTTCCGAGTTCACGAAAATCTATTAAGGGAACTTAATTATAGTACTGACTCATGACGTCAGGTGTGAGACTGTAGTTATAAATTATGGGATCGTGGACTCTGAGATAAATTGCAGCTTTTGAATTTAACAGGGTGGAAATATTAACTTCGTAATTTTAAAAACTGTAAAATCACGTTTGTGTAGACAGCCAAGGAAATAACAGAGTGAATAAATAGAATGGACAGGAATGCAAAGTGTGTAAAAACTCATCAATAGTCAGTGTTAATAATTATACAGTCAACTACAGCCATAACGTCTTCACCTGGAGCACCCCGTGTACAATTACGGCAATTCGTTGCCTGAAGGGCACTGGAGGAATATCAAAGAGGCACCGGCCACGGGGTGTAGTCAGCCATATGCCATATGAAAGGCACTAAATAGATTAAGAACTGAAGTGTCCCGATGTAGGTCTACTATAAAAAAAATACTACTGAAAACGAACTATGTGAATGTGGTGAGCTGCAGGACCCACAATATTTTCTGGTATGCAGGAATCTACCTGAAACCTGCGCTATTGACGACCTTTTTAGGGCAAATGAGAAGGCATTCAGGATTGCGGAATTCTGGCCACACTCCAGTTAATTGTGTTCTATAGTCCATAAGCTTAATAATAATTAATTAATTTTATTTGTTTTGTTTCAACTTGTAATGTTATCTCCTGGACACGAGAAATAATAATAATTATACTTGTTCTCAACTTGTATTATTTTTTTTCGGCAGATCGTTGAGAGAGTGTAGTTTATGAGACACAGATTGGGACCATTCCAGCATTCTCCTTGGGCAGTGGTAGCAAACTTTAGAAGCTAAAGAGCCAATTTCTCCTTTAAAGGCGTCGGGAAAAATTTGTAAGAGACATATGCCTAGATATATATTAATAAATGATTTTTAATATGATTTATTCAATAATAAATAAACCATCATACATACATATATGTAAATAATATATTCATAAATAAGTAGTAAACATTTTAACTAATGACAGCAGTATGCTCGCATTTCCTTAGAAGTCTTATGATGTTGCTTGTTGTTTTTAATTTCAAACATGAATCCAAGTTCTCATGAATTATTTTCATTCTCAATTTATTTTTAATAAGGTTCGTATTGGAAATTGTTTGTACAGAGCCAAACGTCACGGCCGGCGTTAGGGGGGGGGGGGGGGTAAGGGGGTCAAAAGTACCCGGGCCCGATGGCTGATGGGGGGGCCCCGATCACTAACTGTAGGGGCCCTCAGGCCATGAAGCCAAGGATCCGCCCATTGTTGCCCGGTCAATTTGTAGACCTAAAAAAAAAAAGAATATAAAAAGGTCGCCTATTTTAACCCGGGCCCGAAATTCCTAGCACCGGCCCTGCCAAACGTACTAAGAAAATCAAAAACAGAACTTTTTGAACTCGCTGTATGAATCCGGCAAATTCTTCAAAGTACTGAGGATATTATCATGTGTTTTTTTTAATTTTTTAGAACAGTTAACATCTTCTTTGAAAGCAAAGTGCATGTTTTTCTTTCTATGTTCTCAACTACTATTGTCGGTAAAGATGTATAAACAAATATTATCAAAGAGCGGTACTAATATTTTCGAAGGGCCGCATGCGGCTCCAGGGCCGCGATTTGCCGACCCATGATGAAAAATGACCGTTTTATGAATTCCTACAATCAGGTGAGCTTCACGAATTATCCATGTGCAGATATTTTCCACACCTCGCTGGTGTGACGGCCTTGTTACTTCCAGCGTTCATTGAGTTGTCAGCTGGTGACTAACGTTTCCTGCAGTACACGTTACATCACGACATCTCAAGTGCGCTATAAATGGCTCCAGTGGGACCGCGGGACGTGCATCAGTCGACGAGCAGTCCAGCAGAAAAGACAGCCACCACAACTGCCCAGCAATGAAGACCGTCGTGTTTATTTTCGTTAGCGGCATCGTCTCCGGCATCATATGTGCGCCGGGCGTGGAGGTGAGGCAGTTTTGCCATTACACTCCACGAAATGTGCTGCTTTTTACCATGTTTCTTTCGATTAGAAATAGTTATTCATTATCTCATGGTAGAATATCTAAAGGGAAAAACGGGGAAATGGAAACCTACTGTTAATAGGAGTCTATCTTGAAGAATTTGAATATCGCCTACTAGAAACATGCGAGTTTCGTTAAATGCTCCATTAGAGGGCATCATTCGTCCTTATTACATGAGTACACAGTGTATTTTCGGTTGTACGACTACAATTTTTGCTGTTACTTTCTTAGGAAGGTGAGTTTGCTATATTACTTATAAAGTGAAATCATTGTATTTTAATGATTGAGTGGTTAATTTCGTTTAACAGGAACCGTGTAAAACTGGATGGAAAAATTGTGTTATACATTTTTTACTTCGTAACAAAAGCGTTAACATGCGGGGTAATGAGAGCCACGAGCAAGGGGAAATTGGAGCTTAGCTCTGATTACCTTACAATTTCCCCACGCCAAAATTAGGCCACGAACGCCCCAAAAATGCTCGTGAAAAACAGCTATCGCAAGTTTTGACTGCCTCATCCTTAAGAAAATCCCATGAAGAGAAGGAAATAAAGAGAAGGCAATAACGGTGGTCGAAGAAAATATCAGCATTTTCTGTTGCAAAAAAAAATGAAAGCAATGATGAATGCAAAGAGGGCTAGACCACCTAACTGCAGATCTAGAGCTACAAGCGGTTTGCCACATACTTCATTGATTTTAATTAGCGACGAAAATGATATGTATAAAAATGGTGTGTTTTCTTTGCTTCATAGAAGTAGAATCAAATGACACTCTCAAGTCTTGTGAAGTGTGTAAAAATATAGCACATCTGGACTGTGCAGATTGTAATGATAAACAATCTTTGATGTGTAAATTTTGTGCTGGGAAACAATAATTAATTTCGAATGTAGAAAAAGTAAATGATTAATTTGTATATCCACAAGTGTGGAAAGAATTGTATTATTATTCGAATATTTTTTTCCTTCAGTAAAGTGGCCATTTTTATTTAGTTTTGCGTAGTCCATGGATTATAAATAACAGAATCTTATTTAAAAACATATACAAAAAACATAGTTCCTAAGGCACTCTATTTCACTTTTTCCTTAGTAGGCTCCCATTCACTTGTTCACCCCTTTAAGTAAACAAGAGATATTCGTCGAGCAGTGAATGAGAGATGGTCGTATACAATTTCTAAACCAAATCCGAACAAACGAAACTAAAGATTTTCAAAATTTTGTCCTAATATTTTTACCCACATCGTATTATCTATGCTGCGAACTTTAAAGTTCTCTCGTCTTTTACAGAATGGGGAAAGAATGAATCCAGGTGTCGCGAAGTGCAAACAGGTACACGGCATAAGTGACGGTGAGTAACCATCACAATACACTAAGTAGTTTATGCCATTTAAATGTATAACACTGGCTAGTCTTTCCACGTTTTTATTCGTTTTCCTCTGTTTATTCTTGTAAGTTCCTTATACGTTACTTGGAACCGATCTTCCATAAGCTTCCATGCTGACGTTCTATGGTACCAGTCACTCTTAAACTTGTTTGTAGTGCACATAATACGAGACAATTCCACTTGTTGACATATATACGTATTTCCTTATTGATCTGACAGTATATAGTCGGACAATGATTGTAACAAACGTATCTTTAATGGCCGTAGTCTTTATTCCAGAAGATCGCACCAACCTTAATTCTGATCCTAACAATAGGTCTTGAGTATAAACAATATGGTCACCATGGTTTCGTAAAAATAGATCGTTTTGACAATTGTCTCTGTTGCCTTCATCTGGTATCTTGCTTTCTAGAATCGAGAACAACACAGTCACTCAGCAACGGATGAATGGCTTATATAAATTCTTCACAGTAACGTCATACAACAGCCGACCAATGCAAACCCGTGAAGACAATATAGCATTTACACGCCGGGAAAATCTGCAGTCACACATGGAGAAGCCATTGTTTATATGGGCACTGACTGGTATGACATTGGTTAACATCTTCGTTACTTTATTAACCTAGTTTGAATACTAATATCCATAAGTTTGAGGTAGTTTAAAAGAATTGGTTCTTTCGACCACAAAATGGTTTCTTAATATTTTTATAGTATCAAGACAGTAATATAAACTAACTACCTATTATTATTTTCCTCTTGCCACGTCCCGCGTTTCAGTTTAAATCTTTCACGCAGATGTCACTTTTAAAGCGTAACCACTGGAAACCATAATATAAAGTGTTAAGTTCAGTTCTGTGTACAAAGTTCAAATATTTCAACCTGTTTAATTTTTAAATGTCGATTGGTTTTAATGGCTCATTCAGCTAGCTTATATTTTCATTTTATTTTAATACTTCTGTCGGCCAGTTCTACTGACTCGATTTCGATTATTGCACTAGTAAGGAATAACACAAAATATACAATTAATTAAAACGATTCATGCCCAAAGAATAAGAAAAGCTTATTCCAACGTTTCCGGCGAAACGAGAAATATATGTTAGATTATTACGTAATAATCGTAGAAGAGCGATACATATTACGTTGTAATTAATTTCTTTACTGAATATTTACATTTTAAGGATGCTATGTATTACGTTATTTCCCTTAGTCTTCAAAGGGGGAAAAATATTTATTCCAAAGCAGAAAATAAAGAGAAGTAGACAACCTAGGTACTATAATAGGGAAGTGAGGAGTTTAAAGAGGTTGGTAAGAAAAGAACATAACAGAGTTAAGAGACAGCAGGGCAGTAGGGAATATTTAAAACAACTGAACAAGGACTTAATAACAGCAAAGAAAATGGCTAAAGATGGGTTTATGAAGAGTATTGTCAGTGCAGGAGGACCATTGACTGATGCATCTAGAAATTTCTATGGCTACATCAGAAAACTGAGGGGAAGGGAGGGTGTAGAGATGCTTATAGATAAGGATGGAAAAGAAGTTACTGACGATTTGAAAAAAGGCAGAGATTTTAAGTAACTGGTTCAGTGAAAGCATTAGGGACAATGAATCAGAAACAGGAGGGTCTAATTCGGAGAACGAGCTTAACAACACAATTAGAAATAACAATAGTAAAAAATTTGATATCCATCCTGAGGAAATCATGAAGGAAATAAGAAAGCTGAAAAAAATAAAGGTGCTGGTGAAGATAATATTACTACAGATATCTTAAAGATAGCCGGATGTGACATTGTACCTTATCTTGAAATATTATTTAAATTGAGTCTAGATACTTGCTGCTTACCACAAGACTGGAAAAGTGTAATAGTAGTACCGGTACATAAAGGAGGGGTGAGAAATAGAGTTGAGAATTACAGGCCAATCAGTTTCACATCAGCGATAGGTAAATTAATGGAAAGATTGATATGCAACCAAATCACAAATATATGTGAGGATCGTAAGTGGTTTTCAAGCAGGCAACATGGTTTCAGGCAAGGATATTCATGCGAATCTCAGTTGGTGGGATATATGCAAGATATTTCAGATGAAATGGACAAGGGAGGCCAAATTGATACTGTAGCACTAGATCTGTCTACGGCGTTTGACAGAGTAAGCCATAAAATGGTAGCAAATAAGGTAAAAACCATTGGAGTGGATAAGAAAGTCATTTTCTGGGTAGAAGAATTTTTAAAAGGTAGAAAACAGAAAGTTAGGGTAGGAAATGTAGTATCAAAAGAAGTGGAAGTAAAAATGGGTGTGCCACAGGGTAGCGTATTGGTACCATTGCTATTCATTATTCTAATGAATAATTGTGTTGATTGTTTACTATCTGAAATTAGATTTTTTGCAGATGACATAATGGTCTATTAAAAGAATCAAAACGATAGAGGATTGTAAACAGTTGCAGGGTGATATGGACAGGATATCTAATTGGGTTGGTAAACATGGAATGAAGATAAATGCAAAGAAGAGTCAGCTTATTAGATACACAAATAAAAACAAAAGGTTAATTATGAATATAAGGTGGGGAAAGAATTGCTTGCTGAAGACTTGAAATGTAAATATCTTGGAATTACTTTTGTAACAAACTTAACTGGGCAGGACACATAGGACAGGTGGTAGGAAAAGGTTTCAAAGTTCTGGACTTGTTGGAGGGAGTGATGAGGGGATGTACGAGAGAAGTAAAGGAATTGGGTTACAAAACTTTGGTCAGACCATTGCTTGAATATGGTAGTGTAGTATGGAACCCTCATTTTACGTATCAAATACAGGAGTTGGAGAGGGTGCAAAGAAGGGCTGCTAGATTTGTTTCTGGAAATTATCGCAGAATGCAATCAGTGACGGATATGATAAAGGAGCTGAAATGGGATTCATTGCAAGACAGGAGGAGGATGAGGACGGTCATGGGAGTGTACAGGGCATATACTGGCGATGAGGCATGGAAAGATATTGCAATAGGTATGAAAAGTAGTGCATGGAAGGGAAAAGATGACCATGACCACAAGCTGGCACTCGATTTCAGGCACAAGGGTGTGGGAAGATTCTCTTTTTTAGGTAAGGGTGTCAGGGATTGGAATGAGTTACCAAGTGAAATGATGATTAATTTACCGAAAAATTTGAAAGAATTTAAAGATAAAATTTGTAGAGGGCAAATATTAATTTATTATTGCTGAGTGGTAAGAAATTGTTTTTCCTTTTGTTTAGAAAAAAACGCTATTATTTCGTCTGTTTTCAGTTTTATGTTGCCTGTTTTATATGGAGATCTTATCCTCCCGCACCAATGGCCTAATTGCCATAGCATAACGCAGCGATACTAGAAATCGGTTTCCAGAGAGTGTATGATTTTCTTCAACCAAATCCTGTTACTAAACCCCAATTTCATTTTAGTTTTCATGCCCCCTGGTTGACGCCACATGTATTGAAAGCCGGCGTTTCGGCCGACCACCTCAGCTCTCTTCTTTGACAGAAATGCACAGAGATTTGTTTCACACCACCTACTAATGATAGCTAACTCCCACCTGTGAAGTGCGGTGTTCTGTTAAGGTTTGATCGGTCCGTCCACTGGTCACATTCCATTTAATTGTGTTCTATAGATTGATATTAATTAATTTAATTAATTAATCTTATTTGTTTTGCTGTTGTTTTGTTGTTTTGTTGTTTTGTTGTTGTTGTTTTGTTGAAGTTATTTTGTTGTTGTTATTTTGTTGTTTTGTTGTTTTTGTTTTGTTGTTTTTGTTTTGATGTTGTTGTTGTTTTGATGTTGTTGTTGTTTTTTTTTCAACTTGTAAAGTTATGTCCTGGACTCGAGAAATAAATAAAACCGAGTTATATATGGAGGCGAAAGTGCGGCAAATCGGAAGCCGAACTCTTTGTTGGTCTCGGTCAGTAATACTATACGCGTTTACATTTTACCCACAGCTGCAAGTGATGTCATGAATCCCCGCATTTTCGTAAGTGAGTTGCCCGTCTTTTACTATCATTGAGGAGGTGCTGATCTTTGTTTTTCATTTTGTTCTTGTGTGGAAAATTGGAAATATTCGTTCCTCAGACCAGCTCAAAGAATCTGTTTTCGAACACTTATTGCGAACCTATTGATTGATCCAGAGCAATTAGTATTTAAATCACTATAGTCTAATACAGCAGAGTTTTAATCGAAACCAGATTTAACGGACTTCAAAACCTTTTGGATCAATTAGTTTTGGCGATAAATCACTCTCTTACATGCTCCTTTTGTACATACTACATACAGTACGACAATAACGTAATGACAATGGAAAAAGTGGTACAAATAATCTGCGAAAGACATGTTGGCGAATTCATAAAAATGAAATAAGAAATAGTATCAAACAATAGGTGTACGGAAAGCTTTATACAATCAGATTATACTGTTCAGTTAAATATAATTTATACATCTGATGCACACAGTGGAAGACAAGAGTCATAAAACAAACACCACGTTAGAAAACGTTAATTACACGGTAACACTTGATCCAAACGATCTGTTGTTAGACAGGGATCCAAAAAGCTATGTTAGATAGATGAAATTTATGACTTGTTAATAAGTCAGCGACTTATAACGGTGTCAGATCTTTACGGGCCACAAAGTGTCTTTTGACACTTGGAAATTCAGGTCGCCATCTAGTACAACGTAATATACAGGATCAATAAAATTAATGGGATGTAATGTATTAAATATTCTCTTCACATTGCTACGAAACGTAATCTTAAGGTTTCAGTAATGATTCAAAATATACAAAAAAATGTCTTGGCTGAGTTCTATGTTGCGTATAAAAGATTTCAATAACATTAGGGTCTGTGTCTATGTTTCAGAAATTCCACATGTTGTGTTTGAATATTCATTGAACCATTGCTGAAGAAACAAAAACACAACGAAGAGCTGATGTCAAAGGGATATACTTATAATATGTAATAAATCTTTGTATTACAGCCAAAATTAAATTTCAACCTTATACGCAGCAGTAAAATGGGAAACGTTTAATGTAAATCATATCGAATCTTTTGAAATATGTATATTCTGTAAATATGAATGCCACATTTTATGTAGGTTTCTGATATTTTTCCAGAAATGTTCCAGTATGTTATGCAACACCGTTTCCTGATTCCTGACGAAAGTGACGAAAACGGCAGAGTAAGTAGGCTTAAGAAATTATTAAGCTCAGCGGTATCACTTAGGCTATGAGACAGGTATCTATAAGTACATTTTTGATGAAACTTATAAATGTTATTGTGTAAATGATTTTATCTTTTTTTTTTCATTTTGATTTCAGTGCTTCGTGCAGTGTCTCTTGAGGGAACAAGGAGATGTAAGTCTCAAAATTTTCATAATATTTTTATTTATTAAAAGTAAAATACAGATTGTTTCGCAAAAGAAATAACTACGTTTACTTCTTTAAAAGATACTGCACCTATAAAATCAATGATCTATCCATTAATAGACACTTTCTCCGACTCTTTAGGAGAGAAAATGTCAGAAGAAAAAAACTCGTTGAATGAAAGTATGTGCTTCAATTTCGGAATGGGAAGCTTACCAGACGTGGGGTTTAAAAGTAAATCATACCTCAACAGAATTAAAAACCAAAAGTTTCGCAATAGTTGACTACTAAATTTAACAAAACCATCAACGAAGTAAACAGTTAGATGCACAATTCGAGGACAGTTTCATTCGAAATTAAGAAAAGTCAGAGCCAACAGAAACTGATGATGGACCAGATGATTCATACCAAAGTACGTAGTAGATTTTCAGTGCAGTAACGTTTACATTCAGACATTTTAACTACCGATAGGTTTAAATAAAAAGGGTAACCTAAATGTCTTGTCTATTTTCACCACCATTTATATTTAAAAAATAACAACAATTAGTTATTTTATTTAAATGAACTTATAATGTCACAATATTTCTTGTGGTGATACTAAGATATCTTAAATTCGTATTTGATTTTCCCTTTTGTAGTATTTAAAATTGTTTTACTTGTGCCTAAAAACCTCAGTGTCGGAAAATACCCTTCACCTTTCCTAATTGACTGCCACATATTATTTTTATCCTTGGTCCTACTATATCCACTAAGTTTTCAAAATTCTCTTCCGTCGTTTGCTGTCAAGCTATCGGCTATACTGTAACCGCAACTCAGTTAGTCTGATGAACACCCAGCAAAACCCTATGTAATAACTTCTCACTTGTCCAAAAGTTCCTTTTCCTTCTATCTTATATATATATATATGTCGGTCCATCCGGGAAAGATCAGGAATCGGGCGGGTTGAATGGAGTACCCGGTTGGAGGCAGATGGCTCGTCAGCGAAGGTAGGCTGTGGATATCCCTCGGGCAGTGGAGAGTAACTACGAGAACACAGCGGATACAAGGATCCGGTTTATTAGACTCAGTCTCGCAATACACAGTGACAGATAACGGAGTGATGTCGCCTCGGCGGTCAAGCAGGAACAGGCCTCCGTGTGCTGTGCGCCGCCTTTAAGTAGCCCCTCGTAGATGTCGCTGCGGCGCTGCTCGCTGCGTCTGTGGCGCCCTCTAGCAGCTATCCCCATACTCAGGTCCAACATATATATATATATATATATATATATATATATATATATATATATATATACATATATATATATATATATATATATATATATATCATTCAATACATTACTAACGTACAGTCACCTTTTCAACTCGCGAATAATTTAATTTTGGTGCCAATCACTACCACTGCATATTTCGCGTACGGTTTTGTAGGTACGTACATTTGTGCAATAGCGACCTAAACACAAATATTCAGTACGTCTGGAAGAGCAGGCTTGTTTTTATATTTCTCTTTAAATTTTTCAAAATTGTATTTAGTTTAAGCATTCGCCTTACCTCACAAAGCCATTAAAACTTGAAAGTTGACCCGGCAGTTGTAACCACTACAGTGCTAGAAGCAAATTAAAATAATTTCCCTAAAAATTCTCAAGAAAGCGTTACCAACTATACTGGCTAAAAGTATATATAAATTTGTACACAAGATAATTTACTTCCTTAATACCGATTGAATTCTTCAACTGTTAAGAAATATTACCAGTAGATAGATGTGAATATCTCAATTTCACGACGCACCTTTAGGGTTATCCTCTTTCAACCAAATATCACTCTCTCTTTCAATTGGTACATCATGTTTGCGTGCACGTAGATCTGGCGACTGAACGATTTACGGTGTAAGAAGAAACCCACTACTTTCCAACGGCATACTCAAAAGTGCACATGAGAACGGAGAGTGGTCCAGGGCATTCTATGGCCTTTGTGGGTGGATACGGACCCTAAAGATGAATGAATCAGAAATAATCAACGGCACGGCGATGCTGAAGGATGAGCTATTTAGTCGGAGTAATCTACAGGCACTGGTGTTTGCAGATGATGTGGCAGTATTGGATGAAACCGAAGAAGGAATGCAAAACAAACTGAAAATGTGGAATGATAAGTTTGAAGAATATGGAATGAAATTGAATAAAAAAACTGTAGCACTAAAAATAAGCCGAAAGAATACAGACTGCCATATAAAATTACAAGACCACCAAGTTGTTGACCAATTCAGCTATCTGGGGAGCATAATTGCTAATAACGGTAGAAGTGAGTTAGAAATAATGAATAGAGTAACCAAAAGAGCCAACTTCTACAGTACCGTGCGGGGCTTACTAAGGGATATGAAGGTTCCCAGAAGAACAAAAATTGTCTTGTACAAATCATATCTCATTCCTATTCTCACATATGCTTTGGAAACATGCACACTAACAACAAGGGACCTAAACAAGATCCAAGCATGTGAAATGAAGTTTCTTAGAACGGCCCTCCAGAAAATTATAATTGACCACATAAAGAATGATGAGATTAGATCAAACTTATTTGGAAAAAAAGATAGTGGGCAAAAGACCAGTGGGAAGACCAAGAAGAAGATGGACAGACCAACTGAAGGAGGACGTAGAGAGAAGAGGCTGGAACTGGGAATACATCACGGATGGAGAAACTTTTCTGGATAGGAGACAGTGGCAAACGATAGTCTGTAATAACCAAGGCTAATAAACCACACATGGGAAACTGGAGATGATCCCCAACGATAATGATGATCAATTCTACTCGCCCATGAGCCCAAGTTGCATAGAACTGCTAATGAGGTAGTACCGGTCATTGGTCACACAAGCCTATAAATATATATAAATGTAGTAAAATGGTTTATTATCTATATTATAATAAAAATGTGTGATTAATTTCTTTATTATATCTTATATTTTGTTTTTCATCTTTATATTACGGTTACACAAAGCTAGTTTCCATATTAGTACATGGTTATCGTGAATTATAACTATTATTTTATTTTCCAGTATCCAAAGTGTTAAAAGTTTAACTGTTTTAAATATAATTTGAAAATAAGGTTCATTTGGTGATAACTATTAATCAAACAACATTGCATTTGATAGCTGCTGTTGGTATTAACTTCTTATAATTTTAGAAATCGAGACCTAAAAATTTTTCAATTCATGTGTTTATTTCCACTCCCCCCCCCCCCCCTCTCCCCCGCTACCACTCCCATCGTTGAGTACTTATTGTGGAATGTGGTTTATTACAGATTAATTCAGATAACGTCTTCGATTTGGAGAAAGCTCTTGAAAGAACCATTAAGGCGGTTGAAATGACTGGAAAGAACACCGACAACATCAAAAGAATCACCCATGAATGCAACGAGCTATGTAAGTTTCGTCCAGTTTATTTTCCTTAAAATATAATATTTCTAATATACATCTCTAAGAGTGAGAGTGATGAATATGCTAATATTTATACTTTTTTTTCCAATTCTATTACAGCTGGTACTGGTGCATGTATGACAAACTATCTGATCTTTAAGTGCGCAGTAGAAAATATTTCAACATTAATTTGAACAAAATGGAGCTACTCCGCCGGTAGACTCGACGTAACTGCACTTGTGATATATGCACAGCAAGCGGATTACGATCTGCTAGAGCATAAATGTTGCGATGAAAAGAAACTAATAATAGCATAAAAATAAATAAGTTTTATGTGTTTTAGGGCTAAATTCGCATTATTGTTATAGACGTTATAGAATCTTCTTTCCTCTTGCTCACCTAGCAAAATTTCTGATGATTAAAATAATGAAGTAATTATTAAATAATAATTTTGTGACATGTTAAATATGAAATATAATTTGCAATACATTAGTACCAATTTAAATTTTTCAATTTCATGAGGAATACAATATTTATGAAAATTTGTGTCATTTCTGAATCTTCTTTAGCAATTACCATTTAAAACAACGTACTGCTGCACTGCCAAAGTGAGTGTTTAATATACCCCCACAACAGTCATTACATAAACTTTAAATCGTCATAATTAAGTCAGCCATGAATTCTGTATAAACTACGACACATACTAACTAATACAAAATCTATACATCCATTCAATTTAACAGTTTCATCTACACCAACTAAATTTATATTTATCCCTGTTAACATATTAGGTAAGGTTACTAACGCAATTTGTCTTAGTACAAACACGAGTACCGGGAATTATGATATCTTTTGGCCGATAAACGAAGAAAATTGTGATAAATGGACAGCTCGCGTTGAGTTTTTCACTAACGGTACTCCGCAGTCAGCTGCTGGGCTGCATCAAGCAGTTAGTGTTTTGTTTTCTTATGGCTTTACAGGCGGGGAATACTAAGGGAAAGCTCTGGAAGGATTTCGGCAACGTCATTTTGAAGTAACTATCATGACATTCGCTTGGAGTGATTTGGGAAAGCCATAGATAATCGAAATCTGGATGGCCGGACCGGGATTCGAATCCTCGTCCTCCCGAATGCGAGGTCAGAGCATACTGTTCACCCACCTCAATTATATATCTACCATTCTAAGCTACTAATGCTTAAGTAACCCGAATTCCTGGTAAGAAAATCACAATTACTATAACAACAAGATATTTATTTCCAAATCAACCATCTCTGGTCTATGGAGTATGAGAATGCAGTTTCGTGAAGCTAACAGCATCAGTCAGTAACTACCACAAGTTTCCAGACTCGCCCATACATCATGCTGCTAAGGAACTATAATCTCATCAGGACAGTTAAAACAGATAACGTTTGTCTTCAGCAAAAAACGTAGTATAATTCAGATCTCATCAACTGTATTCTCGCCTTAATATTTCCTGAAACGTACATGATTATTTGATCAGAATTACGATGCAGAAGGACAGCATTCCATAAAATGATAATTGTTGCTAATTTTTTACGTGATGTTTTCTCAAATAAGAAAATTAGAAGATTAAATGACATTTCCTGATGCCATACGACCACGAACAGATAGTTTAATTAGTTCGAATGTATTATCGAATGTAGAAAAAAATTTAAACATAATAACGTAAACCAAATTAGAAAAAAAAGAACATTCTAAGAAAATTTTTTTTTTTTTCCAGTCTTCTGATAGTTGATGACGGTATTCAATGTTATTAAACATCAGCACCATCAGATATACAATCAACTCAATTATAATAGCTCGTTTCAGAAAACATCCTTAAACGAGCATGAAAGTTAAGAGGACAAATTTATTTAAATGCTTGGTAGATAGTTTGCTAGTTATTAGGCCTAGTTATTACAATCGAACTAGATTAAATGAACAGAATATTTTTTTAAAAATCGCAAATGGATGTAAATTTCAACTGCTTGTAATGTATATACTTTCATTTACGCCACAAATAAATATCTTTATTTTTTTCTAATATGCATCCATAATGATGAAATGAAACACTACGGAATTAAATTTGTGTTAAAACGATGAGTTATTATTAGAAACTACAGAAAACAATCATTTATAGAAAATCGTGATGAATTATGGTCAGATATAACTGGCCCAGTATATTTGCACATTGTAGTTAAATGACAAGTTTTTGTTGTAATTGTTTATCTACTAATTCGTACAAGAGCATATCGTTTTGATTAAAACAACTAGAGATAAAGTACAAACTAGTAGACGAGTTAAATGGGATTGAAATAGACATTTGTTTCATAAATTACAGCAAATTAATCCAACAACGCAGAGAGGTGTGTTTGCAGTAATCCTTGTATTTCCAATATAATCGCATTATTGCAGTTTCAATCTTGTTTCTGAAAATTATGGCCCTGTCACTGCTTGTCACTCGTTATTGCTTCGCCTCTGGTTTTCTCGTTATTTCATCTTGCTCTGTTATATTCCCAGTATCCCACTGTCTGTATATAAGCTACCGGACTGTGAAGTCAGTGCTAGTGCTTTACGTAGCCAGCACGGGAAAGCAAATATCTTTGCACCAGAAATTATTTGTTTTCGCAATTAACATTGTGCAAACAGACTACGTGATACCTACAAAATAATTGATTTCAACATTTTAAGGGGAATTTTCTTTCTTCTAAAGTTGTTTAGGAAGTCTTTAAACCAACAATAATAATATTATTTTATTTTATCCATGATAAATGGACTTTTGAAAGTCTGTAACTGTTTTGAAATATAAGGTGAGCAAATAATTATCCTGCAACACAGTTACTTTTAATAAATTGTTTATTTATTAATTAGAAATTAATTAGAAATCTATACACACCACAATTTATTTAAAGACACTATACTAAATGAAAGATTAGAAAGTGATTCTGTGAACTTCTTCAAATGTTTTGATAACATATTATAACGTGCCATTATCTGCTAACTACCATCGTAAATGTAATATATTTTTTAGTGAATATCGAAAATTATTGTAAAATCATAGTACAACCTCTGTAATAAAAACTTTTATCTTTAGTCATGTACATCATTGTAGCGAAGTATTTTTGTTTTGGTTTGTTAAATTTAAGATATACTGAAGCATCTTTGCTTTATCTGTATGTAAACATAGTGACAAAGTGCACGTGTAACTTTCTGTGTTTCGTGTTTTTGAAGAAGTCTCCACAAAATGTAAGTTTCATTTCAATAATAATATTCCACTTCATCTTATTTGCAAAAACTGTGTATACACTCCACAATATCATTTTCAGGAAACACAAAATAAAACCTGCTATCATCCAGCAGAAACTTACACGAACACTCGTCACATCAAGAATGTAAAAATAAAAACGGCGTTTGAAAATGAGATTCAGATCTTGAAACGCGTCACACCATAAATTAATAAATAAACAATTTATTAAAAGTAACTGTGTTGCAGGATAATTATTTGCTCACCTTATAATAATATTATTGTTACCAAATTTCGTAAGAAATTTGTTTCAAAAAAGTTGTATCTTATTTATTGTGCGTCAATTGAAATGTAGCGGTGTTGAAGTCAGCGGATGATTTTTTTTTTGTGGGGGGGGGGGGGGAATGCAGGTATGATTCTTTGATGATGTCTTTCGAATTTTCCTTTACTTTCAAACATATCTTTCGACCTGTTACGTATTGAGTGTTGTCCTTTTATTTCCTTACGACTTTACGCTTCATCGACATCAAGGTCATTAGATGCAGGAAAGGACTGGGGAAAGGAACGGGAAAGAATTCGGCCATGGCCTTTTGAAGGAAGCATCCCGGCATTCGCCTGGAGTAATTTGAGGAGACAATGGAAATAAAAAATCTGGATGCCCGTATGCAGATTCGAACAGGTGTCCACCCCCCTGCGAGGCCAAAGCGTTATGGCTCACCAACAACGCTAGGTTTGTTTTGATTATGGCTTTCGTCGACGTCGAAGGCATCATAGGCGGGAACGGAGGGGGGCAAGGAACGGGAAGGAATTCGGCCATGGCCTTTTGCAGTAAGCAACTCTGCATTCCCCTGGAATGATTTGGGGAAACCATGAAAAATTCAAATTTGGATGCTTGGACGGGAAACTGAACCCATTCACGCTCGGTGTCCTCCTTTTGGCACCTTGTACTCTCCATTCTTTCACCTTCTGCTTAATTACCCACGCACAGTGATCCCACACCGTATTAACGGTTCTATGGTTAATCTCAGTATTATGTATTTCTTAATGAGAAATCATCAGGTTTTCCCGTCATATGTTTTGTTTGGTCCAGCCATCTAATTAGAATTATATATTTGGGTCACTATTCAACCATTTTTTCCTTGCATTACGAGCTTTGTTAGAAGTTTAATCAGTGGAGGCTGTCTCGTTTTGTTAACTGCACAAAATACTCTCGGCCCATCCATCGGATCAGGTACTGAATTTAATGCGACGATTCGATTCCGCTCTCCGACGTTATCTTCCGGCAAAGTGTTTGGCTCCAAGAGTGACTGCCCTTATATAGCCAACGGTGGTCAACGTTTGTAAAGTGACGTCCTTATCACGTGCGTGGTCCATGGAACGCTGAGGAGTAACTCCGTGCGGTCATTTTCCCGTGATATGTCGGTTTCCTGGTGACACTGTTTCAAAACCCCCTCACTTACACCTGTCACGTATTTCTGACGGTGTAATGTTCACGCGAGGCGTCACTGCTCTTGGTGAGGGGGTGGTAGGTTCAGATGCATGCCGAGAATAGTGTTGTAGCAGGGAGGACGCAGTGGTTGTTGCAGACGCGGTAGCCGTGATGCGTACTCGAGCCATCTAAACTGAAAATAATTGGATTCCAAGCCGCACTTAATTGGTATCCCATGTGGCCAGTAACTTTTTTCTTTTTCTTTTTGCTTGGGCTTTACGCCTCGTCGATGGCGTGGTAATTAGAGGCGGGGTGGGATGGGGGACAAGGAACGGGAAGGAATTGGGCCATGGCCTTTTGAAGGAAGCATCCCGACATTCGCCTGGAGTGATTTAGGGAAACCATGGAAAACCCAAATCTGGGACCCGAGCCCGCGTCCACCCGAATGCGAGGCCAGACGGTTAACCGTTAACCCACCACGCTCGGTTCTCCACTACCAAAATTATTCTGGGGACGTATTTTCACAGACATTATGTCTTTTGTACAACTTTCTCTTCAATATAGCCAAAGGAAGAGCGATCTAATGTTCTTGCTGCTAATGCAATTAAAAGAAGGAGACGTTGGTTTGTATTTCAATATATTAATGACGCATCAGGTACATGTTCCTATTAATATTTTCACAATAAAGGGTAAATTTTTTAAATTGTTATGTGGATTAGGGCTTAGAACCATCCGTTGTGATAAAAGTCGTCTCCATTTAACGAAAATACGCAAAAGACAAGCTGAAATATAAGCTTTAAGATTTTACCATCTTATATTCACACAAGGCAATATCTTTTTTTGACAGCATTGATATAAATGACAAAAACAATCCGTTTGTTTACGAGCACAAATTAAACAGTTCAGTTATTGGCATGTTTTTTACCCCAAAATATTTGCAATCTGAAATGGAACCACATATAATTTCGCTAGGTAGGGCTAATTCTTGGCTGTGATTAATAGGTCTAATTTTTAAGAGGACAACAATCCTCTCCTCTGTGCTCACTTAGACTATTGTTGTGCCTTTTGGATCCAAATCACAAAGGGCTCATTGGTTTCCTCACACTTAAAATTTATTGGTTAATATGTTTTTCGTTTTTTTGTTTTTTTTGTTTTTCATGTTTAACAATTTGCTGTTGAATTAATTTTTGGCAAGAGTATTTTAAGTTATTCTCGTATTGAGTATATCGAAAACAATGTGTGTATTTGAATATATTTGAACAGTAAACTGTGGGTGAGAGTTTCTTTGGGAGCGAAGACGGCGAAAAGAAATGAGGGCGGGCGGGAGAGAACCGTGTGGCGGACGTACTGAGTGGTGCTCGCCATGTTTGAAAAACATTAAATTGTGTAGTTGATCAAGAACAGTAAGAAGAACCAATAAGTATGAGACGTTTTGTTTGAACAATGAAATTAATTAAGTATATGGTGGAAAAGATTTTTGACGGATAATATACACGCAAATGAAAGGAAGTATTTTTCTTTGATTTGTTAGATTGTGTCGTGAATGTATGACTACGTGAAGTGCTGTGAGAACAAATGGTGTAGCTAGAACTAAATAAGGTAAATTAACCAGTTTGTCTTACAAATTACAGAACGAGCTAACGATCAGCAACATAAGTTTCTTGGTTTCTGAATTCCAAAAGGTTAGTGTCTTAAAAGTGACTTCACGAGCAGGAAGACCATACAGTTAATTATATAACATTGAGAAAGTACAGAGAAGAGCCGCTCGATTCGTGACAACTTGCCACAGTCTTCACAAAAGCGTAACAGAACTGATAGATACATTAGGCTTCAGTCTAATTAGATTTCAATCTAATTTAATTGTAAACTAGTGTAAGATCGTGACCTTTTTTCCGTATCGTTACGGGTCTAGATTAGTTCCAGCTTTTAGGATGAAATATTATGACAGGTTAACCCGATTTGAGGAAATATAAACTTGAACTGTGTTTCAGGATGAATACAATCCCTTGAGCTTGAAGAAGTAGGTATTAAACACGAACAGGGACGATAGCGCAATCGTATAAGTGTTTCAAAGGTCATAGACTCGAACTTACGTAAATACAAATTTGACTTGTATTTGACCTTTAAAGTTCACTCTGCAAAAATAAAAAAAAATCCTGTTTGCTTCGAAAGCATTACGTGGTTTTTTTTTTATTGAAAGGGGGAGATCACTCATTATGGAATCATTGGTCAAAGTATACATAATGGTCACAGAAATTAACACACATTCCATTTTATTAAACAGTTGAGCAACTCCGAAGAAATGTATTACCAGAATAGTTGATTCTGTAACAGATGTTCACTTAAAATAACGTAATAACTCACGTACAGCGAACATGAACAAACGCCTTTAACGAAAGAGGTCAGTAAAATCAAATAAACCGTAATGCATAAACTTTGGTCAAGCAACAGCATTAGTGAAAGCTTTAATTAAATTTAAATTTATCCTAAGCCGGAATGACAATTCACATTCGTGGTTAAAGCAGAGACCATGAGCAATTTAATTTTTTTAAAGTTTTTTTTTTTTTTAATTTGGTTTCAATAGCAACATGTTACTGAAAAGCAGATCCACGTTTTTTCACCCACAAAGTTTATAAATATATTTTTAATTATGAAATGCTACGAAAATCAAACTTAATGAATGTATTATGGCATTTAATTTGGTAGCAGTAGCTTAGCTATTAAATTGTGGGCATAACTACGAATTTTTTCTAATAGTATCTCTGGTCGCTGTTTTGCTAGCGAAGGATGACACGTGACACCGTTCTCCAGCCAATAGCTATCGAGGTGATTGGATGAGTGACCTTACGAAATTATAAAGTAGATATGCGGTCTAAATCCTTAATTTGCTAGTGCGAAGAACTACTTCTTTCACTAAGCTACTTTGGTAACAATGACACGACATATAAGATTAGAGAAATTAAGCTTATATGAATTTTTTTCTTCCTTCCTGCCATCCGAGACTGGAATGCAAAGAGTTATTTCCACCAATAATTTTGTGGATTGCAAATGAATATAGTACCTAAATGCCAGCCTGACTTCGGATCTGCCTACTTTAGACTTCATCTTGCTCAGAAATTTTCATGTTAAGGAACTTTAGTGGCAGTTGATTACTGGAACCACTAAGCTTTATTGGAGAGCAGTCAACTATCGGACATGTTATATGGGAGGACGCTGGTATGATTCATGTTTCGTTTTGTGAAGGTTACTCTAATGTGAACTGTAACAGCCTAAGGCTCAATTATTTCCCGTTACTCGCCATAGTTTTTGCTACTGTTTTTGGGGCTTTAGGGCACGTAAACGTTTAGGTGATTAGCGCCCTGACTTGCAAGTCACAGAAAGACGGTAATGATCTCGACGAGCTGTATAGCAGTATAAGAAAATGGTAAACTACCAATAAAATAGAAGATTTTTTTCACTCACAGTCATTTCAGATGTGAGTTGTCAATATAAATACTTTATTAAAGCTCTGTGCCCTGACGCAAAAAAAATATAAAAAATAAAAAAAAAAAATCCAGTTTTAGCTGACAATGCAGGGGCTCTCTTTGAGGTTTCTTTTCGCATACAGACATGTATACATGTACAACAAAAAGAATCTAGATAATTGTAAATGCTGGAAGAGAGAGTTGAATCCAGTTTCCTAATGCACCACGCAATTAATTACGGAAAGTAAAATAAAAACCTAGCTATCAAGCAATATTTGTGCTGTGGTAATAAAATTCCCCTTTGTAACGCATCGATGTAATATGCGCGGTCGTCCGTGCTCTATATTCTAATTATTATGAATCAAATGAACAAAACGCGGGGCAGTGGCGGTAGTCGAAAGTGTTCCATCGGCTCGGTTCGTATCTGTTCGACTGCGATCGGGTCTAGCACTGTTGCCGCCCGCCTATATTGTTCGGTAAATCAGTTTTTATTGCAAATGTTTCGCAGGCAAACATGATTTACGGGTGGGGGTTGCATTCTGGCAGCAGAAAACGCAATCACACAGACCCCCGAATGGCCCACTTTTTTTTTTTTTTTTTTTTTTTTTTGAAGCGAGTGTGTGTTTGCAGAATGAGGGTCACACCAGTTTATTATTTTGCTGAATAAACGCAACGAAGCCACAGGAAGCAGATGTCAACTACGAGTGAATTGAAAACAAACAATGGAAGGGTTAAAAGGGCTCGAAATATTATGGTTGATTAAACTTAAGCTGTTGCGCAAAGTGTTGATATCCAACACTTTTTCAGTATTAATTAAGGCTTCAAGGATCGTCAACGTCAGGGTCATTAGAGACAGAAGAATGTTGGAGGCAAGTAGAGCAAAAGATTTTAGTAAGGCCTTTTGAACGAAGTATCCCAACTTTGTCTAGATTGGTTACGGAAAACCATGGAAAACCGAAAACAGGAAGAGGATGCATCAGGGATCGAATGCCAGGCCAAAAACGTAACCGCACATCAACCCCGCTTGGTCTCACGCTTTTTAGCTACCCTTTAAGCAAACAGTGCAACGGCAGAAAATTAGAGAAGGATTACAAGGCAAGTTTATTAATTAGAGCGTCACTGTTCGTTCAGGTCTCTAGAGAAAGAGAGTATTGGAGGCAAGTATAGGGAATAAATTTAGCTATGACCTGTAGTACGAAGTATCCCACAGTCAGTTGGAAAGCTTTCGGAAAACCGAACGCCAGACACAAGCTTTAATGCCAAACCACCGCTTTGGTCCTACGCTTTTGAGCTTTCCTTCAAGCACACATAGCCACGAGAGAAAATTAGAGAAGGATTCCAAAGCACTAAGTAAAAGAAAACGGGATCGAAATGGTACGAAGGGAGCAAAAAGATACTTAGTGATAAGATGAAGGAGCACTGGAGGTAGACGAAAGAACAATAAAAGAAGAAACATTGAAATTGACTGGTTTTCCATAGAAAAAACTAACGGGGAAAGAAAAGAAAGAAATAAGTTATAATAATAATAACAGTAATTACGTCCAGTAAGATAGCGTGAAATATATTTAAGATGATTCAGAGTGTTCGCAAATTGCAAAATTTTAGTTTAATCCCAACGAGCAATAATTCGTCATCACCAGCCCAAACATGTCATTCAATAATGTGGGCTATTAGAATTATGAACCTAGATTGAGCTGTGTAGGTTTTCCACAGCAAGCACGGTCTTGGAAAATTCTTTTGGAGCAAATTCCAGCGATGACGTCTTTGTACAAATGGTTTATCGATCTTCCAATTGACCTCTAACGATTTCTTGGATTTATTGTTCGTCTATTGTACTCTATCTCTGACTCACTACCATAACAAGGTGGCTGTTATATTCACCCTTATATTACGTTTTGATTGAAAATTTGTACAATGCCACCCGCCGCATATATTTCAAGAACTGAGTAACCTCATAAACATCGAAAAAGCGAATTCTTTTTCAGAAATAACGTCAGCAGACTTCACCGGAAGAGAATGTTCTGGGAAGTGGTGTGTGATGTGTAAACACAGACTGTCTCTTATAGCTTCCCAAGAAATTATATGGAAGATAAATATTAGCTCTTACTTTCTTTGCAAGAGTACCGCTAGCAGTAGATAAAGTGAAATCTTTAAGAGAATGTAAGCATGATTATTTCAATATTGTAAGAATAATTAAAACTTTCGGCTTATTTAAGTGGATCGACTAGTCTGCATTTATAAAAAGCGTGGGCTGTAGAGGATGATTTACACAAACTCTAATCCATCCCCAGTGGGTTGGAATTCTTAACAACACAAGAGAATGTACGCAATAATACGACCACTTATTTCACAAATCGCGTTTCTGCTATTACAAGCTAAGTGAATCATTGCCAGAACTATTTGATTGAGTTTGTAAACGAAAGTGGATGTTCAGACGATCGTAAACATATTCAAAGTGAAACTACGTTTTCTGTATGCCGGACAGAGTAATCTGAACTTTTACTTCACGTGTCAAACAACTTTCATCGAAGGTTAACGATATAATAGTATTTGGAAATCATTTGGCCGTCTGCATTGTGATGCCACTCTGTGGAGCCCTTTCGTTATCTAAACGATGTCTGTATTTCTTTTCGTCCGGCCAGACTCTAAACACGTTAAGTGTTGCACACCCTCTACACCTAATATCCAAGTATTGTATTTGAAATGTAGTAAAATTACGTATTATAGTGGTCCAGAAAAGTAAAGGTGTCAAAAGATTATTTTTTGTTACGTATTATCGTATTAATGAAGTATAATTTTTTCCAATTTTCTCGGTCAGCAGATAAATTATAAGTTGCTTCAGATCGGTAGGAAATGGCGGATTTAGCCGTTGAAATAACGTTTTGTTAATACAATTATGTAAATTACACATTGCAACGGAAGAACAGTATGGTAAAGTTAATTAGATTATATCATATTATTTTTTATATCATAGTATACTGAAGTGCGAAAGTCATGGGATACCTCCTACTATTATTCAGGATCCCCTTTTGCTCAAGGGCAGCATCACTTGTAGCATTGACTCCACAAGTCACCGTAAGTCGCCTGAAGAACTACTCAGCCATAGACGTCCATTATTGAGAAAGTGTTGTCTGTACAGGTCATCATGCACGAATTAACCTTTACACCATGTCTAAGATGGAATGGATTCATATCTGGCGATGTACGTAAACAAATGATTCGCTCGAATTGTCCAGAATATTCCTCAAACAAATCGCCAACAATTTTGGTGCAGTGACATGGCGCGGTTTTCTTTTCTTTAAGTGTCGCCGACGACCGATGTCTTCAGAAGAAGGAAAGACTGGGGGCAAGTAACGGAAAGGAATTTGGCCATAGCGTTTTGTAGGAATCATCCAAGCATTCGCCGGAAGCGATTTGGGGAAACCATGGAAAGACCAAATCTATATGGCCGAATGGGGATTCGAACCCGCGTCCTTACCAACGCGAGGCCACAGCGGTACCGTTCACCCACCACTCTCCGTCAGCTGATTGCATTTTGTTGGAAGGAACACTCACGCCTGCATTCTTCTGTCATATCCCATCATAGACCAATTTACCTACAGTGTTCCACACACAGCTGTTTGTCGGACATCTCATATAGAGTGTTGCATTTCGTTGCCTGTATGTCAGCACGGACACTGCAACGCACACGTCCCTGGTCTCGGTCAGACGTGGTTGGCTACTTGTCGGATACCATTCAGTTTTCTGATTGTGGTGGGTGAGCGATAACGCTGTGGCATCGAGTTCGAATCCCCATCCAGATTTGTTATTTTCATGGTCCCCCCAAATCAATCCAAATGAATGCTGGGATGGTTCCTTTAGTAGGCCCTGGCCTAATTTCTTCCCACTGGTTACACCAAGTCCCTTACCGTCTCTAAAGACCTCCACATCGAAGAGGCGTACAGCGAGAAGCAACAAAATAAAATAAATCCTCTAAAAATATTGAATTTTTATCTCAGTAAATAATATTTATATTTACCTGTACATTTTTTGCATTTTCACCTCGCAAGAAGCGAAAAAATTAACTTCTAAAGTACCGGATAAAAATTATTCCCGGTTGTTCTGCCGGATAAGTTCTTCTGCCACACGCGACGTTTCCACAGCTTCCTCCGATGTCTTCATCAGGTGAACTGAAAGTCGGAGTTAGTACTGCGACGACTCGCCACCGACTGTTCGGAACAATTATTATCTGCAGTACTCCGGTAAAGTATCAATTCTCAGATTGTAAAGTACCTGATAAAAGAAAGACCGGTATGCCGACATGGTATGAAATGGCAGATGTATGTCACAGTAGTGATGTTCCAGAAAATTTCGGGGAATATCAGTCAACGAAAGGTTAAGTAAAGCGAGGCGACTGATAGAAGTCATTAGGCCTTCTTCTTGTGAGAGTCTGCCATGTTATGTGCAAAAAGTCGTTTTTACAGGTAAAATATGTACGATTAGCACGGCGTAATTAAATTTCAGTTAAGTGGAAAACGATTAGACACGCAAAAATGGTAGCAGAATCTATTTTTTCACCAAAGCCAGACTAATTTTCGCGTGTAAACGTGCTGCTCGTAACGAAACGGGTGAGCCGCCGCATTTCCATCGGGATGCGACGGTAAGCCGGTAAGCTGAACACACGCCTGCTGCCCCGTCGTAAACCCGGTGCGCGTGGTGCGTGCAGCGGGTCCCCGCTTTGCAGGCGCACAGTGCCGGGTGGAGCGCGCCGGACCGAATATGGCGCCGGCTTGGCCCGCACAGTGGGGAAAAATAAAGAACGGCGTGTTAGGGCGGCGACGGGGATAACGACAGTTTTACGAGCCCACGCTCCAGTTGGTCGGCCCGGTCTTTATTAGCATGGTTGTAAAAATCGCGGTCCTATCCGATCCGCTGAGCCGAGATTTGTCCTTGCGATATCTTCTCTTCTTTTCGTCGGTCATTTGGACACGGGAGAATGATTAGTGGTGACATTCCTTTGAACTGAGTAATGAAGGTAGGATTTCTACCTACTCAGCTTGTTACAATCAATTAGATAAAAGGTGACATCATTCAGTGAAGGGCAATTAAAGCCTTCCACTGTGGCATACTGATGGTGAGCTAACCTCATCATATTTGCCGGAACAGCTGATTAAAGAGATGCGTAGAGAGGAAAGACAAACAACCTCTAATCCCTCTGTCCCTCTAATGCGTTGTGCCTGGAGACTGGGCTCACCTCAATGGCTCGGTAAGCTTCGGCGACACTCGACAATGTCCGAAGTGTTAGTTACATTGACAACCACTACAGCGCTACTTGACTAGCGAGGAAATTTCAAATGAATAACTGCATCGACTTTATTTGAGTTTATGTTCTTAAAAGGAATCGTTAATTTTTTTTAAAATCCAAATAATTTTATTTACAGTTGCATTGTTAAGAAAACTGCGTTGTCAACTAAAATGGAATTGTC
Organism: Vandiemenella viatica; assembly: GCA_031002005.1. Classification (NCBI taxonomy): domain Eukaryota; kingdom Metazoa; phylum Arthropoda; class Insecta; order Orthoptera; family Morabidae; genus Vandiemenella; species Vandiemenella viatica. The sequence continues at coordinate 160,447,890 of CM061914.1, read as the reverse complement.
TGTTGTGAAGTAGAGATAAAAATTAAAATGCGAGGCAGAGATATAAAACTGTTATAATCAGACTTAGGTTTGCCTTTAAATTTTGCTTTTTGTTTACTTACGTCGGTTAGCTGCAGAAATTGTTGTAGGGAAAATTATAAATTTACTTAGAAAACTTTTCATAATAATAATTATTTTCGTAAATCAAAATCAAATGCAGTTATTTGAAAACATCCTAGCCAAATACTCTGAGTATTTATTGAGAGTAAGTTTTCTTAAATCATGAAAAATATCAATAAAAAAGATAATTATCAATCTTAGAAACTTTTACTCAACAAATTCCTACTACCGCCATAAGCGACATCCGTCATTTTTGTTCGGCGTTTAAACTAGTGCCTAATAAATGCAGGAAGTAGATGTAAAATTCCTCACTGTTACCTTGCTTTGGATTTCATATATCCTTCTTTCGATACTGAATGATCTATCCAGTCGTCCAGGGTCAACCTATGGCTATCAAATCAAGCAACGATCGAAAGCAACAGAACTTTTTAAATTCTTGTTTACATTTTTAAAAACGTAAAAAAAACGTCGAACTAGAGAAAAGTTACTTTTTGCAGTTTTCCATTATTGCTGCCAAAGTAATACTGTCAAAGCTCTTATCATCCACCGCAATGTAGCTGGACTTCTTCCATAAAATGCATTTCATAACGGACATTTGACAGATATTTGAAAAACATTTCTTATCACGGTAGTATCTGTTTGTTCATAGTTGCCATTAATGAGATACTGTATTTTGATGTGAATTTCATGAATGATTATATTTCCATCAAATATTTTACAATCTCAGCCTAAAACCGGTAATTGTATAGCTACACTCCTTGATTTGTAATATTTGTCAATGAGATTTTGAAAATTGTGCTTCCATGAAAAATCTGTCTCTTCGCATCTGTAATGTACTGTCTCCGCCATCTTTGATTTTCGTCACCTTGCGATATATTTTTTAAGGGTTTTACGCCTCGTCGACGGCTAAGGTCATCAGAGGCGGGATGGGACTGAAAAGGAACGGGAAGGAATTAGGCCATAACCTTTTTGAAGGAAGCATCCCGGCATTCTCCTGGAGTTATTTGGTGAAACCATGGAAAACCTAAATCTGGATGCCTGGACGGGGATTCAAACCCGAGTCCTTCCGAATGCGAGGCCAGACCGTTAACCGTTCACCCAACACTCTCGGTATATATTTATTAAACGTTGGAGTTCAAGATTAGTTGTTGTATGAGATGGTGTAAGGTGGCAGAATTCCTAAGCATCACCGCAGAATCTCCCCAACACGTCTGGCAACAGGATGGCTGCCTTTGTTTCCACGAGACCTGGGGAGACGGGTTCATCCCGAAAACGAGAAACATGATCCGAAGATTATGCGGGGGCGGTGGCAAGAAGACGATATGGTGACAGGTCCAATAGAGGATGTTCCGGGGACTTTCGGGGTAGTGACGAGATTAGAGGGAGGGCCTTGTCCAGCCAGTTGCCTCGTTGTCACGGCATTTTATTACTTTCGCTGTGGCATTGTTCTGAGCCAGAGAAGAACATCGACGAGTTACATTCTCCTCATCCGTGAGACATCAGTTATTGTCCCTCTAAACAGGTTGTAAGTGTTTTTGTGTGGTTGATAAAAAGCTTAAGGAAAAGAACTGTTATCGTCTTGACCTACTTTAAAACTGATACGTTACAAATAAGGCTCCTCGTCCAGTATTAAGCCCTGTGAACAATTATATAACCGATGGACCATATTTAGTCTAGAATGTTTGAATCCTGATAGATTCGTAGGGAGCGTGCATAAACCACGTAGCTCCATTTTGGACTCCTGTGAACCCCCTCCCCCCCATGTAGCCCTACGTGGCTTTTGCATTTACCCTCCCCCCTCCCTCACGTAGCACGTAGCACGTAGCTTTTTTCCCTTTTTGATTCCAGAAGACATTTTGTACTGTTTTTTCTTGACAGACTATTGTAAATTACATACGGAGATAACTTACTGAGGGAAATAAATATTATCATGCTGTTGTGAGTGCTGTTAGTCATTTTAACTGTGACAAATGTTATGAAAGGAAAGCTACGTGGCCTGGCTCGGAACACCCCTCCACTCCACGTAGCCCAGTGTAGCCTTCCAGCCAACCCCTCCCCCCTCCCTTGGACCGGGCCACGTATTTTGTGAACGCTCCCTTATTTATGGCTGAGTTTGTTGTTCGTTGTTGTTTCGCAATACTAACTGGATTCATTTCCATGTACTATTAATCATGTATTTTTACTCAACGGCAAAATTGCTTTAACCCTTTCCTCCCTGACGGTACTTTTAAGTACCACTGTATTTACCACCATATAATTCGACAATTCCAGTGTCCACTGCATTGTTAAGCCTGTTGATGTATTGTTGTATGATTAAGTCAGACGATGACAACATTTATTTTTAAATTTCTGCGTGAAATTGCCGAAAAATTAATTTTCTAAGTTTTCAGCATACAGACCAAAAAAACAAGTGGTACATTACAATGAATACAATGTAAGATTTGGAAACTGTCCTTAAATTGTAAAAATCTGATGAAGATGTGAAGTATGTAGAACGAAGAAAATACAGTAAAAACATCATTCCAAATGTTGCACTACAATGTCTTTTGTGTCTGAATGAGCAAAAAGAATTGTTTTTTTTTTTTTAATATCGTGACGCAAATATTTCATACCAATATGAACATAATTGATTTCAATTGCTATTTCTGTACATCATGTGATACACAAAGTCCCTCACGGTACTTATAAGTACCGGCTTAGTAATTAGCACTTAGAGTTCCAAAAAAAAATTGAAAAAAACATGTGTGTTTAATTTCAAGTACCTTTATACAAATATGTAATTGAAATTATAAATTTCCCTTTTTTTACAATAGCCGGTAGGAAAGGGTTAAAGTCAATGGTATTAAGTATTTTACTCGCTTTATTCAATTTTTGTAATTAGAGTGTGTAAACTTATTTATGAACTTCTAATTTTGTTTATTAAATTTAATAATTCATATAAGAACAAAGTCAAGTTTTCATTTGATTGGGCGACTACTAATTTAAATGAGAGAATCTGGCATCTCACTCAGAATTTAACGAAATTGTTTCTGGCAAATTTTGAGTATTTATTTTTTGCTGTTATCAGTCTCTCGATGCAGTCCTCCATCCCTTCTAATCTTGCGCTAACCTCTTCACCTCAACGAACCCCTTACAACTCATGTCCCCTATTACCTGCTTCATTTATTTTAATTTCTGTCTTCCTCTCCCGTTTTTTACCGGTTTACAGCACTAACAAATTAACAAATCCACCATATCTCAAAATATGACCTACCAGTCTGTCGCTTCTTTCTGTAAGACACTTCCACAAACTTCTTCCTCATCCATCATTTCCAAAACTCGTTCATTTCGTACTTTACCTGACAACTTAATTTCCGGCATCTTTCTATTGAATCAAATTTCAAATTCATTCCGATATTCCTAAAGTTAATGCTTCGCTGCCATAAACTGCTGTGCTCCACACATTGAGTTTTAAAAAGTTCTTTCCGAGTCCCAAACCGAGCGTGGTGGTGTAACGGATAGCGTTCTGGCCTCGCATTCGGGAGGACGGCGGTTCGAATCCCCGTCCGGGCATCCAGATTTGGGTTTTCCATGGTTTCCCCAAATCACTCCAGGTGAATGCCGGGATGCTTCCTTCAAAAGGCCATGGCCGAATTCCTTCCCATTCCTTGCCCCCATCCTTTCCCGTCTCTAAAGACCACGTTGTTAAAAAGGGACGTTAAACTGTAAAAAAAAAAAAAAAAAAAAAAAAAATCCGAGTCCCAAATCAATATTTTAAATTGAAAGATTTATCTTTTTCATGAAGACTCTTTTTGCTAGTGCTATTCTGCTTTTCGCATCATTCCTGCTTCGGCCATCAGTTGCAATTTCACTACCCAAGTAACAGAATTCTACTGTCACTTCCGATCCTATTTTTATATTTACTCTGCTGTTATTGATATCATTTCTGGTACATTTAATCAAATTACTCCAAAATCTTCCTTCAGTAGTTTGTTTATGTCATTCAGTAACTTCTCAATATTCTCAGCCTGTTATTCTGGATAGTATTTCATAAAGAACCAAGATATCTCAAACCATTTACTCCGCTACGTGGTTGACCAATCCGAGTTACTACTCCTAAGGGGTAATATCTTGTGAGGCGTAGCAATGAAACTTCCTTGTGTAACAAGTAAGCGTTTCCTTGCGTGCAGCAAACAAAGTAGGTCCTGAGCGGTTAAGGAAGGCAGTTCCTCGGAGGCTCAAGACAGACGGCGGGAAGGCACGGCGGCGAGGCCCAGACGCCCTGGGCGACGCTGGTGTGGTCCAGGGGCCAATCCGTCTCTGCCTGGAGCGCTCCCCGCGGCGCCATAACTCCCTCCATTCAACCACCGAGACAAACCGACTCCGAAGAGGGAGGTCTCCCCGGACCAGACGTCTACCTGCCACGTCGTGCCGGCAGCCTTCCACAGGAATTTGATACGCTTGACTGACCACACCATTTCCTTACCATCCCCAGGTTCATGCATAAATTCGCAGCGTTGTTGTTTTGTTTGGCATAATAAAATTGCAGTATATGTTTGTCATTTGTTATTTACACTGAAGATGTCTTCATGAGTAGATCGTGTATTTTGAAAAGATTATTTTTTTTCTTTTTTTTCGACTAGTGAAACACGTAAGTGCCAAATGTAAAAATGAATGTTTATGACCTATTCTTTTTAATCTTCTCTGAATAAAGACTAAAGATCGAAACGTTTGCACAACATATGACGAAAACTCAATTGCACTGAGCGTGGTGGGTGAGTGGTAGCGCTCTGGCCTCACATTCGGGAGGACGAGGGTTCGAATCTCCGTTCAGTCATCCAGATTTAGGTTTTCCAATGTTTCCACAAATCACTCCAGGCGATTGTAGGGATGGTGCTATGGTCGAATTCCTTCCCGGTCCTAGTCGTAGTCTCCTCCCCCTCTATGACCTCTACGTCAACGAGGCGTAAAGCCATAAGAAGGGAAAATAATGGAACCACAAATCCACTGCAACGAAAATTTTAATAGAATGATTTTGTTGTTACAAAAGATAACCAGTTCATCTTGGCTGATTCAGGTAGTCAGTAACCTTTACGAACACCGTTTCTGTGCTTTAATCCAAACTTTCACTCTTCTGCCAGCGTGAGTTCTGGCAAACGACTAAGTACAAAATTACGTTGAATTCTGTTTTCTTGTGAAGAAGTTGTTAGGATTACTTGCAAGATAACATACTAATTGTATCTGTGATTATATAACCGATCAAAAAATTTGATCAACCCTATTCCAAATTACCAGTTTGAGTACAAAATACCAAGGTTAAACAATACGTTAAATAATTTCTACGCAGCAAAGATCTAATAGGTTTTCACGTTAGTTGGAGAATTTATATATGCGGTATCGTTGAACAAATGTGATGTCGCGAATACTAGCAGTAAGTTTCACCTTGCGCTTTCCTTGAAAATCATGTAGATCACTTGCTACACATTATACCGAAAACTCACTTGTCCTGGTCTGTACATAATAATAATTATATAAAACAAAAGAATCTCCAGCGATATTTTAATCTTCCTTCAGATTGATGTCACAATAACAATAAGGTCGCGTACCTTTGTATACAAAATGTGCGATTGAAACCTTATTGAAGTGAAATTTTATTTTCTTAGTATTATTAGTTACATGTCACTTCTACTGGATCCTTTCACTTATTACGGTTTTGTATTTCGAATGAAGGAATTAATTCGTAAGTCATTGACATTTACTTATAACTGAAGGAAACACTTTACTGAACACATTAAACTGCATAATAATGTCGTATTTGTGAATGGCTTGATGTATTAATTTAATTACTTTATATCAAATACTATAAAAGACTTAATTTAGTTTTTAATTGTGTACTGGAAGTAATAATCTGCCAATGATATTTTGTGCAGCAATTCGGCTCTTGATTAAAACCTTTGAAAATCATTCTAATCTATAAATATTAATATATTTTTCTCGGACTTAATCTTTCTTAGCTGAAGTGGGAAATCTTTTATCCTTGAAATAAAGCGCTGAAGTGATCCTCTCTTGTTTCCATCCTTTAATTAGTCATCAACGTCATCGTATGTCATATGCAAATCACCTATATAACTTGTCGTATTATGTCTTATAACGTCTCTTATCTTTGCTGTCCACGACTATTTTTTTCCTGTCATCCTTACTGATTTGATGTAATCCTGCATCTCTTTCTATCTTGAGCTAACCTCTTCATCTCAAAATACCCCTTGCAACAAACGTTCTCATTTGTCTGGTTCGTATATTCTAATAGTTGTATGCCTTTATCATTCTTTCCTTCAACTGTCCCATTCACTAAAATATTTATGGATCTCCCATGGCAAAAAATGTGTCTCTCCATCCTGTCTCTTGTTTCTACAAGACTCTTTTACAAACTTCTTTTCTTACACATCATTTCCAGGTACGAATTTACTCCACAGAGAATTTTGAAGGCATATGTACCTGCATTCCTTTGCACTTCATCCACCTAATTTACTGCGTAACTATTATACCGGTCCAATACCATTCCATCATTCCACAGTAAAAATCCTATTAAGTTATTGCCAATTTCTTTATTTATCTGAAGCATTCTTTCGTTACTGTTCCCAATAGATTTGTAGTAGGAATTTTTACCCGTAAGAACTTCACAGTGTGCTCAACCAAAGTCTCATGCACATATTTGTATTGACCCTCTTGTGAGTGAAATCCCTGAACACAGTAAAATCCTCCGTGAAGAAACGCCTACAAAAGAGTAGCGAATAATATCATAAACACGATGATAGCTGCAAAGAAGACAATGCAGTAAGCAGTTGCGTCTTTGATATTTAAGCAAACGGTATTTAAGACGCTTCATGATATCGTCGTTATATACATAGTCGAAGGAATTGTTAGTATCACCTGAATAGATTTGACACATATTAATGATACAACACAATTTCGTATCTGGAATAAAGTTCCACTGAATATGTTTCTAGTGGTGGAGGAAGGCATCATGTTAAATACGACATCCTGTTAATGTCGGAATTGAATTTATTATTGTTATTGAAAATATTGGGATGTTAGGTGAATATACATCGAGACAACTTGGTAGGCACGTGTTGCAGTGTTTGCAGAGCTTGTTTGTTCATCAAACTGCTGATAGGCTTAGTACGAAATGCCGATCACTGACGTCAATAGAGGTCTTCCTCACGAGCAATACTCGCTCGCAGTATAGCGAAAGTCATGGGTTAAATAACATCTTTAGCCACTCCCACCAGATAGCTTTGTCTGTCAGTATGTCATTACCAGCCAGAAACTGATAGATTCTATCCGACTTAGCACTATGTTAACTTAGACAGAATCGACGCTAGTTCGGAACTCGTCATTGTAGCAACTGTTAGTCATCTATTAAACAAGGTTTTACCAATTAGATGTCTTCGTTCCGTTGCTGAAATTAGTTTCCTTTTCCACTTGCACCTGCTATTATCTTGCAAACTGCTAATCATTATAATCAACGACTCCGTACCGGAAATACGGATGGTGTCAGTCTGACTTAATATTAACTTTAGATAGACTTCAAGACAAGAAGAATGAAGAAGCATCAAGATGATTGGTTAAATTTGATCATTGCAGAAGTGAGAAGATGAAGACAACAGTTAGAAATTCTTAAGGTCAGTCAACTAAACGCCCACAAACATAGCCAATCAGCAGTCAAACCATTCGGCCCCTTACAATCCTAAGGATGATGTGATGGTGGAGTAAACTGAGGGTCTCCGTATACTTTCAGTAAGACATTACAGCCATAGGAAATTATGATGTAACGAACATACAGTCGCATTTAACAAAGAACAAAAAACTCTTCTGTTTTACTAACCCATTCCGAAGTAGCTAACCACAGGATTAAGTTATATTCATTTCGAAATAAAATAAATTTTCTTGCAACAGTAAACGCATTTTTTTTATTTTTTTTTTTCGAAAAAATGAACTCTGAATGGATGATATTCGGGAAACCGTACATTCTGTGCTATATCTTGATTTCACTTACGTTAATTCGACGCTCTAAGCGGTTAAATGCAATTAGAAAACAAGTTCAGAAAATAACGCGCAACCAGTATGAAGTTTGTCGCTGACTTAGGAGTAAAATTTATTTAGTCCTTTGAATTAAATACGACATGTGCACCGAAGCGTCATTTCCTATTTTTTGGCATTGTATAAAGCCAGTTTACAGTGTTGAAGGAAAATATTGTTTGTGATGCTCGTTTCCATCAAGGAGTTTATAAACACTGCAGGAAGGAAATTTCTCTTGCGTTGCAAATTCTGAGATCTCGCGAATCACATTAATTAATGAAACAGCGAACTGGATTGTTGGGGTACATGCATCAAACGTACATAGCACGTTCCCCGACTATTTCAGGATGTCTGTACAGTAATGGGTCTCCCTTTGACCTCTCAGCGACCCGACCACAAAGTTCGTCGGCGGCGGAGGCAGGCCCGGACGCGTTATTTGCTGGTGGGCACTCTTTTTCTGGGCCCGGACGTAAATAGGAGGCCGGCCATTAGCGCAGGGGGTCAGGGGGTGGGGGGGACGTCGGGAGTAGTAAGAGGGGGTAGGCGCCTGCCGCTGCCGCTACCCGCGACGCAAGGCCTGGCTACAAAAACATAGCCAGCGCCGAAATATTACTACCGTACTACTTCAGAGCTGGAGGAAGAACCGCCTGCACCCAGACGGACATGCGAAAGAAAAACAGCTGAGGAGTAAAAAGACAAGCTGCAACGGGAAGTAATAAATGTGGAAGCAGCTTCGAGAAACGCAGATTTTGCTTCCTCGACCTCCTAAGACCTCGTGTCTCCCGGCGCTCCAGGCTGCTTGAAGATATGGACTGATTAAGTTTTCCAGGAGGCAGTCTTACTGTAGTCACGATGTTGAGATAGTGCTCCTAGATTTTGCCTGCATGGTCAACATTACGATGCACCATGTTTACGTTGGCAGCGACATTTCTGTTATAAAGAAGAATCAAAAGTGTAATAGTTGAATGATAACGTTTTTATGTTACTTTACTTCCATGCAGGTAAGAACAGTCTGCAAAACACCGTTCAGAAGTGGCCGATTTATAAGTGTACTTTATCTGCAATCTTTCATTGCTTCTTTCGTATCTATGCTTAACGGCCTTTCATTTTGTGGCGGTGTCAATAAATGCAAAACCAGTATCAATGTTAGAGATCAGTGGTTTCAATTCTTGTCAAACTGTGTAATTATTTTTCTACCGGAAGCATATTTATGAAAGTGAAGAACAGAACTAGTTCTGACGCCGTCGCATTTGTAACTGCTAACGTTTGCTCCCTGAACTCCTACTTCTTAACGACTTGAAAACCAGTTCCACCACAAAATGGCTCCAATGTTAATACACACGGCAATCAAACTCATAAAATAGTTTCTGAAATTTAAAGAATGTGTCATCAATCTTTATTTCAACGTCAGTATCATTCTTCATATAGTAATGTAATTAATAGAGCAGTGTTTGACTTGAGATTTCTCTTCTAATTCGTGGATATTTACAGATCATAGCTTTGCATAGAATTTTCTTAACGGATCAACATACGATTATTTCTATTAATCTGTTGCTGATGGATGTTCAAGATATTTATTCAGATTATTTGCTATTATTTTGGTTTAATATGTATAATTTTAATACTACTTTCGGTGTTTTACAGACAATAGATGGCCATTTCTCCGATAGACTTGTAATACGCAAACCAAAGAGGAGTGGTTAGATTACATCTTAAAGTTCTAGAAACAAATTGATTCCTGTAAAAAATAGTATTCGAATAGTATCTTGAAATTGTGATAGACTTATTGAAAAATGAAGAGTGAAGTAAGCGAAGAAGGTATTCATAGATTTTGCAAACCGATATAAATGTAACACATTATACAACCAAACGAAGCACATGGTATTTAAAATTGGGTGTCTTGCCAATGAATTTCGTAATAGTTTGATTTGTGTATTTACTTAACAGAAGAAAAGAAAGCAAGGAGAATGTTGGAAAGCTTATTTTATTACAATCGTGACCAAAGAAAGTGGTTTGTTCGGAGATATCTAAAATACTTTTGGTAAATGTTCACCTTTTAATATTAAAACAGCATAATTATTCATAGTATTGTTGATAAGTATCTGGATATGGTGAGATTCAGAGGCAACAATCATTTTCAATGTGCTTTACACCAGGAGGCAACCACATACTTTATGTAGATGGAAACCTAAAAGTATCGAGTATTATGCAAATATTCATAAACGTCATTAGATGCAACAGATACGATTTAAGTAATAATTTACTGTAGCGTGCATCAATATGAACAGTTAAAATACTAAAATTAGATAATTTTACAACACTCAAACAGAAGGTTGATACAAAGGACATATCGAAAGAAAATCATCAGTAAAGGAAATAAATTCCACCAAAAAAAGTTTAACTATCAAACATTGATCAACGAATGTGAAAAAAAAATCACGATTGTGGACTACAGTGTTACATGATATGAAAGTATCGATATTTGGCAAGGGCGGACAAGAAAAAGATGTACTGTAGTTTGAATAAGTGATGAAACTGTGAAAAAAGAGCTACGGAGGGGAAAAAGAATGATTTAAAACAAATAACTGAGACCCTAATGTTAACTGGCATATGGTAATGATGAAAGCGTATCAGCAGAGATTCCATAAGAAAAGTCAAGAAAATGTTGACATAATACGAGATAGTGAATGGAACCTATCCACACGTCTATATATTCATTATCAAAAATATGAAAAACAGAAAATTTATAAATTGTAAGTGATATTTTGATGTGCAGTGAAACCTGCTCCCCCGACTCCCACAGCATCCAATCATTATTATCTGATCAAATAAATACCATCAAAACGTCAGCTTCTAAATGACTACACAATATTTAGAACAACCAAATATTCGTCATCTCATTCTGTGTCGGTTTCTGAAAATCTGGGAATCTTTTAATTTTTGGAGTATTAATAAAGTTGATTTTTGGTATCAATAGCAATATCTACGAGTTGGTTCTATGTTTTGAAAATAATAACATTATAACGACATTAGCGAATTTTCTATGCAGATGAACTGTTTCAGGTTATCTTCAACAATAGCAAAAATATTAAGGTTTAAATTTCTCCTCCCCCCTCCCCCCACCTTCCACCACCAAATTTGATAACAGCATGAAAAATTGAATTTTGAAATAATTTATCTTCGCAGTAATTTGTTGCACAGAAATTCAATTATTATTTCAATAAACAGATAAGTCATGTTAGGTTTCTTAATATTATTTATCAATTCAAATGCTTCAAGAATACTTGTCACTGACAAAAGATTGCGTTACGAGACAAAACTGGATGAGCTTGGGAATAATATTATGTATATTGCCTGTTATTCTGAACAGTGGTAAAGAAATATAGTCACAGTTACTGCGACAGGGTTATGGCTCTCGTGACCATAAAATCTGATTACTTCGCATCTTTATGACCGTATTGAATTTTCTAGTTATAGTACTGCAATCAAAGTAAGTTTCAATCAAATCGGAGCAAAGGAATTGTCGATATTATACTTTCGTCGTTTATTTCTTCATACTAATGCTATTTTAGCGAATAATACTGTTCTTCTTCTATTACTGAAAATATACTGCATATTATACGGCATGTATTTAACTGCTACCGCATAAATTTCTTTGATAAGTTTGATAACTTGTAAGGTCATACGTCTTCTTGCTTTGTGAAATGTAAAAAAAATGAGATTGAAAAATATTTATTTTATGTGTAATAAATGTAAGGTGAAAATATAAAATACTAATCAGATATTTTTGAAGAATCTCTGATGGCAAGGAGAAAATGTGGAGGCAGGTCATGTAGATTACAAAAGTCATTCGAAGAGAATGAATTATTATTGGAGGAATAGAATCGATTGAGATGAACTGGATGGAGATGACAGGAGATATAGCACTTGTATTGAGGCACCGGAAGATGAAAGGAATTTGAATTACGGAAAATATTTACTACTGTGGCCATAGAGAACATTAATGATATTGAAGTTGTGTTATATTAACTTTTAACTGTGTGAAAAAATTATTGTATAGAACAGAGTAATATATGAAGCGTTGCAGAAAGTTTTTATGGTGTTGTATATAGGTATCTTTAAGGTAATAAGAAGAAAGATTATAAATTATATCGGGTTTGGCGAACGTTAAAATCCCCCTTAGGAAAAAGAGATGGCAAAAAACGTATTTCCTTCCTGTTGGGACGACGAGGTAATGCAAAATATTGTAAGTTTACTGATAATCATCGTTGAATGATGCGAACTACGATTTGACTGTTAATTAATTAATATAAGTGAACTAAATAGTATTAATATGTATAAGATTCCCATATGCCAGGAATACACCGAATAGTTAGCGTATAAGCTTCATTTGTGAATTGTCAAGCACCTTGTATGAATTCCATCAAATCAATTTGAAAGCATGCAGGAACACAATCGATTATAATATGAAAACTCAGTGAAGATATCAACTCTAACGCGCCCATCATTTCCTTCGCAATTGACGGAATGCAGATAATATTCTTTAAAAACTAAGTTTATCCTTTAGCGAAGTGTTTACAGCTTGCTTAAAAGCAATACGGTTTTCAAGAACAGTATAACTGACGTTCAACTAGATGGCTAGGAGCTATACAAGATTAATAAATTTTTATTAAACTGCATTTTTATCGTATTACAAATACCTACAACATTATTTGCTATCAAATTATTTAAACATCCATGAAATACGTTCCACGAAGTATTTCGTGCTGATGCTAAGGTTCTATACCTCATGGCATTTCTCTAGCCTTTCTTATTGGATGGCTGAGTAATTAGTGGAACGAAATAACAACTCAACAATGTATTACTAATGCTCTTATACACGAACTAAATCAATTAACATTTCGTAAATTAAGACTGTATTTTCTTTTTCGATGACAGTCAAATCTAAATATTTATTAAAATTCAGTTGAATAAAAAAAATCTCATATAAGCACAAAGTTTATAGTTAAATCTAGATTTAAATAAAATATAGTCGTAATAATTATACCTTAACCCGCTCCGTTGCCTCAATTGGCTTCGACACCGTGATGGTATCCGGTGATGTCAAGGTGTTCAGATACAGGTACTTATAATACCAGCTCAATACAAATTATCCCTATAACCTTTTGTAAGTGAAATTCTTAAGTCTTCAGTGTTTCCCTCTATATGTCCATATCATGTACTGTAGTAGGTACTAATACAACATCCGCAGTGCATGAAACGGTTCCACATGCTTACAGTGAGACAAAATTCTCGGTCGCTTACGGATTGAATGCTCATTCAGAACATTAAATTTCCTTTCATAAAACAGCTGTAGCTTAAATTCTATACTAAAAATGTTCTGAATCATAACAAAATTTCCACTGCAAAACAATTGTGAACTGAAGAGGTCATAAAAAATCTTTGTGAAGGAAAAAATGAAGTTAAATCGCAATTCTCAGTAATTTTGTGAATGATTCTCTGCAAAATGTTTACCAAAAATAGTATTTTCACTGATAACATATCTATAGTCAACTGCGGTTCGCGGAAAGATATAAATGATGCTGGTTGAGGAAGTAGTCAACTATTTAGTATTATTAGTTCAGACATGATGACGATCCGTTTGCCTTTTGTTTTTCTTCTAACAGTAAACAGGAAATGCAAAAAAAATAAAAAAAGGGTGGCTGCAAGAAAACTGCGAAGAAGTAGAAAAGGAGATGATCGTAGGTAAAGTAGATTTCGCATATGGGAAAGTTCAGACGAAATTTTGAAGAAATTAACGAAATATCTTATAGCTACCGATTGGAAACCTCTTTGAAGCTCAGTAGATAGAGCTAACAAGGAATTAGTAGAGAAACTGTGTGATGGGGATGACTTGAACAATAGAGTGAGGAAAAGAAAGGAGATGTTGACATTGATGACTTAGGAGATCCTGTTTTCAGGATAGAGTTTGATAGAGCTTTGAATAACTTAAAATCAAATAAGGCAGTTAGAATTGATGAGATCCCTGCAGATTTCGTAAATCCTTAGGAGAGTAAGGAATAAAAAGATTATTCAAACTGATATCAAAAAGTTATGAAACAGGAGAAAGTCCAATTGATTTTAATAGAAATATTATCTTCACATTTCCGAAGAAAGCACAAGCCAAAAACTGTGGGAATTATCGCACCATTAGTCTAATATCACATGCTTCAAAATTACTTACCAGAATAATATATATAAGAATGGAAAGGGTAGTAGAAGAGATAGTACGTGATGATCAGTTTGGGTTTAGGAAAAACTGTAGAACAAGAGAAGCAATTATGACTTTAAGATTAATACTTGAAGGGCAGATAAAGGAAAACAAAGATACTTCCTTGGCATTTGTTGATTTAGAAAAAGCTTTCGATAAAGTTAAGTGGCACAAGATGTTCAAAATTTTAAAGAAGTCAAGTATAAAATATCGAGATAGAAGAATACTTTATAAACTATATAAGAATCAAGTAGCTATAATGAAAGTAGAGAATCACAAAAGACATACTCAGTTAAAAAGAGTGTGAAATGAGGTTGTAGTCTGTCCCCGTTAATTTTAAACCTGTATGTAGAGGAAGCAAGAAAGGAAGTAAAGAATAATAATTATGTGGCATAAGTGATCAAGGAGAAAAAATCAGTATGCTACGAGAAGTTACTGAATGTCATGAACAAAATAGTAAAGGAAGATTTTGGACTGAATATAAATCAAAGCAAGACAATATGATGAAATATAGCGGATATTGTACCAATCACAGTAGATTAAATATAAAAATAGGATCGGATCCATTAGGAGAAGTAAGTGAATTTTGCTACTCGGGAAGCAAAATTACAACTGATGACCGAAACAGGAATGGCAGGAACAGTAGAATAGCAGAAAGAGCCTTAGTGAAAAATATGAATCTTTTAGTTTCAAATATTGATCTAGGACTTAGAAAGAAGTTTTTAAAATTTGTGGAACACAGCACTTTATGGTAGTGATGCATGGACCTCAGGAATACCAGATGGAAGGAAAATTGAAGAATTTGAAACGTGGTGCTATAGAAGGTTACTGAAAATTATGTGGACACATTAAGTATGAAATGAACATGTTTTGTAAATGATGGATGAGAAAAGAAATTTGTGGAAGAGGCTTACAGAAAGAAGAGACAGGATGGTAGGTCATATTTTGAGACATGCAAGACTGGTTAATTTGTTAGTGGAGGGAACAGTCGAAGATAATAACTGTAGAGGAAGGAAGATATTGGAATATATGAAGCAGATAAATGAGGACGTAGGGTGTAAGGGGTATGCTGATATGAAGAAGTTAGCGCAAGATAGGACGAGATGGAGGATTACATCAAACTAGTCGAAAGACCGATAACAACAAGAAAAGTAAAGCATAAACGTTTGTGACGTAGTATATTTGTAACGTTTACCGTAAATTAAGTTACACAATTTCTTTACGCTTCTTGGAGTGCTAAGCTTTGATTAGTGGTGGTTTGATAAAGTTTTCCCCTGAATTTTAACTTACTATCTTTAAGAAAACTGGAGCAATTAATAACCGAAGTTACAATATTAACAAAATCGAATGCGTGAAATGTTTATCTGAGTTGTAGCGTGATCTTTGGTTGGGATCTCGTAAATGAGCGTTCGTCTGTGATACAGTGTGATCTGTGGCAAATATAAGTTCTCCGCAGATTTTTGAGGTAGATCATAAGCTTTCATCCAAACTGTTCGGATAGTTTGGGTGAAAGCAAGACGCATCCTGCTTATAGATTTATAATTGTATAGCTATCTTTCAGTAGCGAAGTATTTTACATGAAAAATCTTATTCCACACAACCATAATGTGACTGCAGCTGTGTAATAAATTGAAGGCGGTGTGGTCAGTTCAGTCCACAGTTATTTCCGAGAACGTTTGTGCTGATAATCCTGACGAACAGCGCTGAGTGTAGCAGTCTTTTAGGTGAGGGTGATAAACCAAATTTCGCAGCAAGCGATCATTGTAATGCCCGCATTAGTGTAAACTTGGCGGAACAATTATGTCGGCGCAGGCGATTATGGCAACGGCTGTATTTAACTTAATGGCCTTGGAACGGCGGGAGAATCGGCAAACAGCTGTTAAAGTGGAGGCGGCCATGTTTATTTGATGCCAGTAACGATCTCACAAGGATCTTCTGGATTATTGCCGACTAACCTAAATAGTGACAGAGACTAAGCTCAGTGCCAGATCCTTCAGACAGTGATAAAACTGAAATTCCACATGGCAGCCAACCTCTTAGATATAAAGTCACTGCTATTCGGAGGTTT
>CM061914.1:160392957-160430415 GCA_031002005.1 Vandiemenella viatica | reverse complement strand
TACTCTCGACAGCGAGAAGGTATGCAGTTTGTCGTAAACCAATTACATTGATTTTCTGAAGATAAGAAAAGAGTGTAAATTTAATTCTATTCGAAAATACGAAGATTCTAATTGTTTATTGACATAACTAATAAACCTAAAGAATGCACAAGGTAATCGTAGTGGTTGGGATGTGGAGGAGGGAAATATCGTTGGGGCGATGGCGTTGGAGAGTAAACAGTGTAGATTACAGGTTCTCATAAAATTTGATGAATTTAATTTTATTACTACATGAAGAATAGTTCGTTTTTCTAAGACAAATTTATAACGTTCCTCACTTTTCTAAACGCAAGTTCTTATATGTCCAGTTAAACAAAATTGAGTATCTCTATTACACTATAAGCTGAAAATACAAAAATAAATAAACCCAATGAATTACTGATTTATAAATGGAACCTGGGAATGATTGAGGACAAAATCGAGAAGGAATTCGGTCTTGCCGTTTTTGGGGAACCATAGCGGCATTTGTCTTGAGTAATTTTCTTCAAGTACCTACTTAAACTTGATAATTTATAACACTGTCGCAATAAATTTCCCTGCAATTTAACTTCATACTCCTAACTAATACGAAAAGTGTTGAAATAATTGTCACACTTGTCAGAATAATCAAAGAAGGTTGAAGTAACCTCGAAAATGGAGTATACAACTGATCATTATAGTTTCTGCAGAAGCATATTAATATTTGTTTATCGTATATTCCTGAAAGTTGTTTTTTGTCTGAGCCATCTTTATGCCTTCACACTTAATCCAAATCGATAGGTAAGATATTATTTTAAAGATTAGGTTCTCAGCTTTCGTAACGTCATTGATAAAGAACGGAATTTTTCAAGAATCAACCTGTTAATGGATAAATTATGAACAATAAGTTCCGAGGGTATGAGATTGTTCAGAGTCAGGCTGCTAGAGTTTCCAATACCGCTAGATAGCTGCACCATGTATCACAGATATATTCATAAAATGTATGTCTTGTCTTATGTAATGAGCTTTTCGAATATTTTTGTTTCTGCCAGGGAAACATTTCACTTTACAAACAAACAATTGCCACTATCTAGAGTGGACACTCTTGATTAACTAGTTAAAAAGTTCCTCTTTAATTAAGGAATTCTGTTCCCAACTGCTGCTTAGGGTGGTTCACGTCCTGGTGGTGACAAGCATTATTAATAAACAGCGCATCAAAACGGGCCTAGGTGGAAAATTCTCAACAGGTAGTGATTTATTCATATTTTTATTTTAAACATATTTTCTGTCTGGGTATAGAGAAATAACAAAGAAGAGCCTAGTCGTCGTCGGGATCTTTAGAGACCGGTGAGGATGGCAGGCACGGAATGGGAAGACGTTCAACCATGGCCTTTTAAAGGAAGCATCCAGGCATTTACCTGAAGTGGTTTTGTGAAAAAATTGAAAATCCAAATCTGGATGCCCGAACGGGGATTCGAACCCACGTCCTACAGAAAGCGAGGCCAAAGTGGTACGGCTCACCCGTCACGGTCGGTGCTTGATTCCATGCTACTTGCAATGGCTCTTACGAAAGTGACATAGAATTGATACATAGTGCGGTCTGGAATAGTTTGGTGATGTGGGCTTTGTATGACTTTATTGGCGATTATGCGAATATCCTCTTTCATTTACGAATGCGATGTAATACTTCAGCCAGCAACATGTTAAGGTCTCAGTGACAAGAAGGATAACAGTAGAGGAATAAGATGCCGTACTGATGCTTCTATATATACTTTTTTCTCTCTTGTTATTCGGGATTGGAATCAGTTTATATATAGGGGAGACCGGGGCAAGTTGACGATGTTAAGGATTAAACATTTTTAATAAATTCATTTTTTGAAGAAAATATTTTTTATTGCAAATATTATTAGTCTGGTCTTTTATTGAAATGTTCGTAATTATATACAACTTTATTTTCATATTATCAAAGCTTTTTTTATTAATTTTAGAAAGTAATGCAAATGTGTCATCTTGCCCCAGGACTGGGGCAAGATGACTTTGGCCACGGGGCAAGATGACATTTAATGAAACTGTAATACATTTTTATTGTTATACATCAATATGTGTACATTGTTGTACTGTATATACATTAACAGAAGTCACATAAAAATTTCCCTCCTTCACAGTTTGAACAGTCTTCGTGCCACCATTTAAAGCACAAGCAACACTGTATTCAGTGTTCTGATGGAGCGTCTTCATAGATCTCATCACATCCTGAACACTGAACTAAACTTTCTTCGGAAGCATTTCTTGATGTTGTCGCAACACTGGGTTTTTTCTTTAATTCAGAAGAGGTAAACGTCAGTTTCTTAGTAAAACTTAAATTTCTTGCATCCCGAGCCTGTGCGTGTGAAACAAACATTCAATTCTTACGTCATCTCTTTTCTTCAAATGACGAGGTAGTGTTGCTTCAGGGATATTGTAAACGTTCGCTGCACCCAAGTAGGACTTTTTAACTCCTTTGACATCAATTATTACAACAGCCAAAGCATTTCGGTCCCACTCGCCTCTGGAGGACTTCTTTTATAAGTTCTCACCATATTTAGATCATAAAGTGTCATGAATAAGTAAAGTAGCGCCCTTCCAAATTTTAAGAGAAATTATGTGAGTCATGCAACTCAAGATTCTTACACGAAACACAAAAAAGGCACTCAAAGACTGAAACAGACACAGCGAAAGTCATCTGGGGCCAGATGACTAGGTCGTCAACTTACCCCAGCCAACTTGCCCCGAACGACAATGTTAGAAACTATCAATTATTGCGGCAGTTTAAAAAAGAATGAGATACAAATAAACAGCCCTTATGAAAGCACATTGCTTAAGATACTCATGTATGACAAAGTATAAAATAATATCTTACCTGTTAGTCTGTGAAGTCTTAATTCAGAGATGTAGAAAATTACATCACGTCACAGAGAATTCTCGATCAGCGTATAGCGAGGAACAATACCGCACGAGCGACACCAGTGCTCTATATTTTAGTTCCTAGTCGTGTGGAGAGCTAGTAGTATGAATACAGTGCTGCTACATAGAAGCGGGAATTTAAAATAAATCATTCGTCATCTTGCCCCGCTCGTCAACTTGCCCCGGTCGTCAACTTGCCCCGGTCTCATATATATATATATATATATATATATATAATGCGCTCTCTGTCAACCACAATACTTGTAAATAACAAAACATGGATGTAGATGTAGATTTTGTTCATTAGATTCATAGGTAACTTTGTTCCGTCAGCCCCATTACTGAAAAGAAACGTTCTCCACTACTTTATGCTTGAAATCTATTGTTAGCTTACTGTCTGCATCCTGCATATCCTATTCTCAAGCTTACTCTAATAATTTCCCAGGTGACATGTTACCGCTCATCCACTACGCTCGGTTTATTGTTTCTTGACACAAGTAATATTATTAAAGGGATCGGCAACCTAGTGGTGGAGGGACATCTGTGGGGCGTGAGGGCAACAGACTGCGATCAATGGCGATAGTATTTCAATAGATTTCTCCTACAACTCAAACCGAACATCAAATCAGATTTCAGTAAGAAAGGCCACAATGAGATTCCTGATCTTTGTAACCCTTGAGGTCAGGTCTCGATGAGATGGAGAATAAGCAAAATGGTCAGCTGCAGTAGAAATGACTGCAAAGGCACAGTTGTGATACTGCATTAAAAAACATAAGCAAAAAATGTTTGTAGTACTAGACACAGTACTCCTTAAACTACACACCGATCTCTTTTTCTAAAAATAACTTAATTTCTAAATAATTTATTATGTCCAAAACGGCACATATGGTTGAAAAATAAAATAATATTAAGTGCCATGATTGACTACACGAGCTATGATATAATTTAAATAGGGAAACAAATAAAATTGCTACTTAATTTCCATTTCAAGTCGAGATCATTGCAGCAATGGGAGGATAGGAGGAAAAAAACGGGAAGGAATTCAGCCACGGTTTTTGAAATTACCATTCCGTCATTCTCTATAGGTAATTTTTAAATGCCTACTTAAAACCTTTATTTTTAATTGCTTTTTACAAACACTTTTTAGTAATGTTTCATGTAGAAACAGATTAAACTACTGTTAAAAGATTTTGAGAAAAAAATAACTTAACGCTGCCTCCTATTTGATCAGCCGTTACAGAAAGCAGTGCTTTGATGATAATCATCCACGGTCACCGAGAGTGGTTAGTGTGCGGCCTCGCATTCTGGAAGACACGGGTTCGAATCACCGTCCGGGCATCCAGATTTGGGTTTCCCACTGTTTCCCAAATCATTCCAGGCGAATGCCGTGATGCTTACTTCAAAAGGCCATGGCCCAATGCCTCCACGTTCCTAGCCTCCCCGCCATCCTTTCCCCTCTTTAATGATCTCGACGAGGCGGAAATCCACAAAAAAAAAGCGGGCTAGAATCCCGATACAGGCTGTTCAGATTTTTGTTTTCCTTGGTTTCTCCAAATTACCAAAGGCGAATCCCGGGATGGTTCCAATTAAAATGGCCGTGGCCGAATTCCTTCCCGTTCTTTTTCCCCGGTTCTTTCCCCCATGTAAAGACTTCCACATAGAACAGGCGTAATGCCACAAGGAACGAAAAAATGGATAATTTACAGAAGAAACATCTAAATTCATGTCAAATATGTGATGCAGAGGGGACATAACTGTCATTATTCGAAGCTTCGAATTATGATATAAAAGTGGGGGTGAAATTTCGCGTAGTTCCAGTGAAGAAACAATTCGTTAAAAAAAAAAATAATGTGGTCAGGCTCCAGTTAGCAACGTAAGTTGGGTGGATGGAGATGGGTCTTTTAATTTTCACTCTACGTGCAGCAGCATAGAAGTGGTGAAGTGCGTAGCTATATCTATCTCTTCCTTCGCCAAGGAATTTCCCTACTCCGCACAGCGACTGGGGGGAAGAGAAGAGTTATTTCTAGGTTTCATCCGAGATCGAACATCGCTCTACACAAAATATAGTCAGTCGCTCTACTGCTCGAGCTACTCTTCTCTGGAATGGTACAGTCGGTTAAGGCGCGTGACAGGCCACGAGGTTACTGGATTGATTCCTGTCTCAGCCAGAATGTTTACGAGCCCTGAAACTAACAATTCCCACTGCACTACGCTTTGTTGACGAGAAGTGTCATAGCAAGATCTGTAGTTCCGATATTATTTTCAACTGTGGACTCTATCCTTCCCCAGTTAGGATATCGGGCAAGGTTAGGCGACTGTGCTTTAAGTGGATTGCGCAGCCAGTAAAAGACAATTTGACTTGTTTGGTCTGTACAGCTTTGATGACTGAAGCGTTGCACAATTTTCTTGAAGTTGTCGTGTATTTACATTTTTTTGCTCCTGGCTTTACGCCTCGTGGACTTCGACATAATTAGAAGCGGGAAATACCTGGTGACCAGGAACTGGAAGAAAATTAGCCATAGCCTTTTGCTTTAGCCGGCAGTGATTTCGGGAAATCGTGAAAAAACAAATATGGTTGACCAGACGGGGAATCGAAACCGCCTCCTTCCGAAAGCGAAGCATGTAGTATACCATAGATATGGAAAGGGTCAATCTTCATCCGTACGACAAATCGACCCGTGTTCATTTCGATTAAATTCAAAACACGAGAGAGCCTGCTAAAATATTATGTAGCAACAGATTATAGGCTTGCACAAAATATATCGATGTTCGAAATATCGATATTGTTCATAAAACAATCGATATCTATCGTTGATATTTCAATTCTCGATATATCAAAAATTGAGATTTTATTTGGAGTATCAATTTTAAGTACCAATTCAATATTTTTGTACGAACACAAATCGGTATCCATTTTCATGTGCTGCTCATATATTGGATAGATATAAGTACATACCTGATCTGAACGCGTCTTAAAAAGTGAATTCCTCGTAATTTAACAGTTTTAAAGAGATATTAAATTTTAACAAGTTTACGGTACAGTCTTTTTTTTTTGAATGTATATGAATGTTATTGGTTAAATTAATTTGAACCAAGTTGAAGAATATTTATTAAGCATTCGTGTTACGCAGTTGAGGACTTTTTACAGCTTCTTTTTCTAATTGTTTTTTTTTTTTTTTTCATTGATGAACAGAAGTTGATTTGTTGACGAAATGTCTGATATGGCAAGCCTCTTCTGTGTCAACCGAAAAGAGTGGCTTCTGCAGTTAACTTGGCGGCGTCGGACAACAGGAGTAGATTGACGGAGGAATATATAAAACAGAGAGTTCTTTTGATGTCTACATCAGATGAATACTGGTTTGATTTGATTAATTATAAAAATAGATAAATTTATAAAAGTTTCTGCAATAACCAAATGTGTCTTTAATTTTCTGAATTATTTTAATCAATTTGATATATTTTATGACTATGTTTAGAAAATTACTGACTTTAGGCAAAAATATCGATAATGTTTGTAAATATCGATAGGATATTAATCAATATATTTTTTTATTTGCCCATCCTTACTAAATTATTACCAAGGTAATTCTAGTAAAGGTAGGACCCGAAGCGAAACGAGCAGCGATTGGCTGTTGAAAATGTCACTGTAGGAGCAAACACAAGCAATGGAAGCAAGCGACAAATGAGGGAAGCGCGCTGCTGTTCAAAACTACGCATTCTGCGGATGCCAAAGCAATTAATTCAGCGAATTTTTTTAAGTATTTGATTTTAAGATTCACATACCTTCTTGTGTTAGTTTTTCTTCCTATTTGGAACTGACAATTGCAAGGATATGACGAGGTTTCCTCCAATGTGCCGCGGACACCTTTTGCATTTTCAGTTTTTCAATCATGTAGCGTAAAAGAATAAACATTTTTGTCCTTACATAGATTTTATAACTTCCACTGGTACCTCTGGATATTTGTCAATTATTTTGGTGCAAATTGTTTTAACAATATTGTTTTCTTTCTACATAAAATCACAACCATTCAAATCCATAAAAATTAGATCAAATTGTGACGTTTTATTCAACCAGTCATCGGATTGTACAATAAGGCATCCTCGAGGTAGTGCTTCTATCCATCCTATGCAGGCAGACACATTAGTGATGTTAGTGTTCCAGCGATAGCATCGAATTTTCTTCTGCGATGTAACCAGCAAAATAACGAAAACCTTCTATTGAGCAGTCAGGCCCTTCTGTAGATGAAGAGTAATCGATATCAGTTTCGAATTAAATATTAACAAACTTGAAAATCATAATCATCTTCAATCAGAGCCAGTGGTTCAGAAATTTCTGAGAGAGAAAAATTCTCCAAACAATCTTGATTCGGGCTAGCTGTCGAAATGTATTTTACTTTTCAACTATGGAGTTCGGAGTATAGACCAAACACAGATCGAGTGGTTGTCATAGGTCCTTTCTGGAAAGGTAGTAGCTGTTTTAATCTACCAACATGCATTTTTTCACAGCATTCATACATCTGTCTCAAAATTCTTTCTTGAATATTGCTGGTGCTGTGGTGTTATAAAACAATTGCAATGCCCAAAATACCCTCTGACGCTCCCTTCCTTTAACTGACAAGTGTAACTGAGTAAGCTTGGGGCACACTTTCATTTTTCAATCATCTAAAACAATTAATTTTTCAACCATCTTATGCCACATATTGTTGTGAACAAACAGTTGCTGTTAATGTACTTAAATCGTCCTTACGATAGCATTTTCGAATCCATATTTTCGTAAGATGTATGTCCCTTGGACAGGAATATTGAGTAATTCCAGTTACCTTTTGTTTTTCTGCTGTAAGTTGTACAGCCAGCGACAGCATATTCAGGCGCTTTAATACAATTTACAGCAAGTTATAAAGAAAATCACGATCTGAATACAACACGCGCCAATATACTTAAATGCTCCGGCAACACACAGTGCTCCTTTGGTGACGTCATGCGCAAGAAATTTGAGCTCGGTCTGCGCATGCCAGCCGGACCCCCTGTTTTTTGTTGTTTTTTTTTTTGTTTTTATATATATACACACACATCAGTTTTATCAAAACATCACACAAACGTTTGAGGAGCGCAGAGACAAAATTAAACACACTATTGCATGAAATCGTGACGAGGTTCAGGACTGAGGAACATTGTCGCGTGGGTCGAAGACATCTCTACGTGGTGTCTTTTCTTATTTCCGGGCAGCGTCCCTTCGCATCCGATGCAGAGGAGTCAGCATCAGATGCATCGTCTAGTTGTCACCGTCTTCCTTCGCTGAGTTTTCAAACAATCTTTTTTTTTTTTAGTTCCTTTCTTTGCTTCACTTTTGGCCATACCAAGAAATAAATTTTACTTTCTTTTCTTCTTAGTGTTCTCTGAATTTGAATTAAAATGTTATTCTTATATTTCATGACGGACTTGTTACATTTATTTCAATATTGAAACAGTTACATTAACTTAATCGCGAGGAACATTCTTTCAGTGCTGTCCTCTAGTTCCGATTTATTTAGTAATTCTTCTTTTATTTGTTATTTAAGGAATAATTTTCTTTAAATAGTTTGCGAGATGAGTTTGCTCATTTTTTCTCCTCTTCTTGAATTTAGTCTACCACAAGTTGGAGCCAGTAGTCCTCTATATTTACAGTCTTTTGAGAGAATATATAATATATACTCGTGTTCTCCATTAGCCATATTAGGGTGTCTCTTTTACGTTGTGAAGTGGATGTCATATCTGCTTTCAGTAAAATACATGTTGGACAAGGAAGGAGACAATCAGGATAGAATAAATTTTTTTTTTTTTTTTTTTTTTTTTTTTTTTTTTTTTTTTTTTTTTTTAACCATTTCATTCCTCCCAGCAGAAGGCTGGGAGGCGGGCTGCTGGAGAGTCATAGGGGACTCTTTTCAGCCAATCTACTACTACGGGGAGGGAAGGGGGATGGAAGGTCGGCCGTGGCCTTCTAGGGAACCATCCCAGCATTCGCCTAATTGTCTGAGGGAAACCACGGAAAACCTCAGACAGGATGGCCGAACCGAGTTTAACCCCGGTCCTCCCGAATGATAGGTAGGAGGCCAATATTGGCCTCCTCCCATCTCGGTGGTAGAATAAATATTCTTTGTCCTTTATTTATACTATTTGGTTTTATTTTTCAACTGCGAGAAACGCTTGTTATTAGGGATACCCTTAACATCATAATGGGTTATGCCGGAAAGCAGATGATTACGAGTGAAAAACGGTGAAGACACTTGTCACTTGTCATTTGATGATTCACCAACTTTTAATCCTGAAATAAAGACTACAAACGACGCCATTATAAATATATATGCATACAAATAGTCGCCCCAAAACATGTGTTTCATCTGCAGTTTAAAGAAACGTTAATGAAATACTTTATTGAAGATGTTTTACAACTGAACTAGCAAATTTTTGTTAATGATATCAAAAGTTTCATCCTGCTGCCAACCTGAGTCTCGGTTGAAAGGGAGTTAGTTAACTGTACCGACCAGACTCAGCTTTCCCAGAATCAGTTTCTTCAGAATGTCATGGCCCAATTACCTTCCGTTCCTTACTCCCAATCCTTCCCTAGTGTAATAACCATGACTTCTACAAGTCGTTAAAGTGCAAAAAACTCGATCTAGAATCTTTCCTTCAGTTTTTTAGCTTGGGTAACATCCAAAATTATGAAGGAAATTCAAGTTGATATTGGAAGTTGTTAAAGAAATGGCACTGTCAATGCGATCACGGAGCCAAAGAAAACTTAATACTTGTCTCTCATACTTGATTTTAAAATTATTAAAACTACCCTGATCGAGAAATGTTGTCATATTTGCCCATAACGGTCTCGTATTTATGTTTATCCTATTTGTAGGAATTCCTTTCCTCCCGTGATGTATTGTTTGAAAAGACGTGTTATCGCCGTTTCGAACTAACATTTCATCTGTTGAGGACAGCAAATGTGGCTGTCGAAACGTCTTGCATGGCAGAACTTCTCCAGCACAGAGCACTCAAGAAAAGCTTTTCTATAAAATATGATCTGTGTCTCCACTTAATGATCCATCGCAGCCATAATGCAGGTTATTCCATTTATGGAATAGGGAATAACTAGAAATTTTATTTTTTAATGCACATTTTCACTGATTCCTGAAACTAGGTAAAAAATTTATGATATGGTAGTACTTAGGATATGCTTCAGTGGTAAAGTTTCTCAGTTGTTTAGAGCCCAGAAGTATTCTTTTTTTAAAAAAAAATTATTTTTTCTCCGTGGAAAATATGTCTTTATTCATGCCAGTTATCTCGTTCTATGGTTGCTCGAACGTAGTGCATGTGTAATATCTCCTTTGGTTTGGTACGAGTTTCCCGAGAGTCACATAGTTACGGTAAAGTGCTGTAATGTTGAGCCTGTCTGTTCTCCGGTTTTTTCTCTTCAATTTTCAAAAATTTCTCCACCTCATGTAGCAACTGACGTGACGGGCTAACAAAAAGGTATCTGCGTGTAGCCTAGTTTCGATATCAAATGGCGTATTGCTTCCAACTAAATATTCTCTCGTTAGAGTTATCTGTTGGATGTCGCACTTCCTTCCTCACTATTTTTCTTTCATTAGTGGTTGGTGAAATTGTAAATAGTACTTCAGGGAATTCATTTTGGTAGACTTCCACAAGCAAAATTTTTATTAGGAATCGTCGATAAACATGAGAAAATGTTTGGCGGTGATATAATTTTATTTGCTGACTGAAATTTAAATTAAGTAGATTTAAATCTCAGCATTACCTTTAAAAACTTTCGCATAGTTGAACGTAGTAAGGAAGAAACTAAATGGGAACTGAGCTTTTCAGATAGCGTGCCTGTGTTTTTTTCCCTACAGTATTCTTTATGGAACAGATACGTAGTAACAAGGCACGGGATAATGGATCACTTTCCAAGACATGAATTATTGTATCATTTAGCAGTGGTTGCAGGTAAGACAAAGGTAAGGGTTTGGTAGTTCAATGGTGATTTTTTTTTCTTCTTTTTTAATAAAAGCCAAAGTTAGAGAATGTTTTAGTGTCTTTGGATATTTTAATGACTTCTCGTCCTGTCAACGTTCGGCATATTAGATTCTTCGGTGGTTTAATTACTATATTGATTAATTAAAAAGTCCACCAAAAGGTTATGTTGATGTTTTGGTTTATTTGTTCAAAACGAAGTCAGCGATATTCACATGCATAGATACAATACAGAGATACACTTCTGAACAGTTGCAAAGATAATCTCTGTGAAACTAACTGGATGAATCTCTCTGTAAAACTGAATACTGAATGAAGTCAACTAACTAACTAACTGCTCTGTCCACCCGATCTGTTTATATAGTCACTATTGAAATTACGAGAATTCTTCAAAGGCATCCGCCCGATATTTCTCTATCATTAACAATCATTCAAACAATCAAACATATTAAAAACAATCGGAATTAATACAAAATTACTTAACAACATTACAAAATGATCAGAAATGGTAATTAGATATACTTAAATACAAAATTATTTACAGAAATACTTTCAAACTGTAGAAAATTGTCCTGTAGACATCGTAACTTACATTAATACCTGGAATTAGAAACATTTAAGAAATTCTCTTGCACCATTCGGTTCTTAAACATATTAAATGGATTTTAAATAATTTCCTTACCTAAAACAAAGTCTATATACACTGATCTACAAGAAATTACAAAACAAACATACCTGATCATATTCAAGCAAACTTTAGCTCATTACAAATACTTCATACAGTACAATACTATTCAAAATTCAGGTGTGATGCAGATAACAAAAAAAAAAACATAACCATGTTGAAGAGATTTCTTTTCATGACAGCAGAAGGTGGAAAATTGCGTCGAATTATTCTTGGTTATGATGACCACATGCTAGAACTTGCTCCATCTGTTCCGCAAATCATCTGAGAACAAGAAATGAATGTAGTATTTCAATAGGTGCCAGAGAAAAAAATAAACGTCAAATCAACAGCATTCTAAACTTTTCATGGTTATTTTTAGAGAAAAATAAACGTTCGTTTCTAGAATCGGCCGTCGTTTGTCCTATCCAAGATAAGAAACCATGGTGGTCGTTAAGCTGGTTGTGATCACAGATTGGTACTTTATAGAAGAAGTTATTCCAAGCACCATCGTATAACATAGCGCAACAAATGTAATTCTTGATACACGGCAAGTAATTAAGGTTAGTGTCTTGATAAATAGGAGGGGACCACGACCATAAATTATCTCTTTATTAAAGTATTGGAACAGTTTTCGTTGTCGTTAAAGAGTGTCACGGACTAAAATAAGCTATCGATTAAGATATAATATGTAACACAAATATCAAGATAATTTAAACAGAACATAAGCATAAGTACGTGTTTCGAGAAATTACCACAGAGGGCCGAGCTTAATCAAAATTTGTATTAATATTGATAGTCTAATAATAAAGACAGCTTAGCTAGTTCATTTAACATCTGCGAAAATTGAAATTAGTTTTAACGTTGTTGGAACAAGGTAAACGGAATAGGTATTCCTCGCATTCGAGAGGTCATGTTTTCAAATCCCCTTCCAGCTATCCTGATTTTGGTTTTCCATGGTTCCATGGTTTCAACAGATTGCTCCAAAAGATTGTCGGTATGGTTCCTTGAAAAGGTCATGACCGAATTTTTTACCGTTCCTTGCTCCCCGCCCTTTCGCGCATATAACCCCCTCCACTTAGGTCAGGCGTTGGTATTGTAACGATACTATCAGTATCGATACTTGCGTCTGGGAGTAGGATCTTGGCAAGATGGCGGGAGACGCGGATTAACATTGAAGACTGTAGGGCGCTTGTGAACCGAGTCCTTTTTTGTGGCATTTGGCAACTTAGTCCATACATCCAGCTCAATGTGATCATGAATAATGCAGTGTCTCCAGAACACTGTAGTAGATTCTAGCTACGGACACTACAGGACGGACAAGATATTCAAACACACAAAACACTTAAACACCAACTCCCGCTGCAGGACTCGAACCGGCGACCACCAGCCCTCCAGCCTCTACGCTACCGAGGCCGGCCGAGGGCAGTTACCAAGAATACTTATTACCGGTCTGGAGTATGGCGTGACATTGGCGGAATGATATAGTGTGGAGCGACCTACTTTGTCTGGGCCGCCCTCTGGAGGCGTCCAGCCAGTGAGCCGCCGCCTTTATCGATCAGCAGAGGCTGCAGTGCGGTGCAGACTGGAGCCCGCACTGTGTGATGGCTCAACGGGTCACCTCATCCACCCCTATCAAACCATTTCAGTAATAACACGAACCACTGCTTGAGGGCTTTAAATCCCCGTCGGGCCATCCAGATTTTGGTTTTCCGGGGCACCAAAAATCACCCAAGGCGAATGCCTGGATGGTTCCTTCAAAAGTCCAAGGCTGAATTCGTTCCCATTCTTGGCTCCTAATCTTTCCCCGTTGTTTGTGTTTTTATCCTAGCAATACCTACAGACGCCGACTGGAATCTCCAACCTCAGCAGAGAGTACATAACCCTCTGCCACCCACAATTTTGTGAATTGCAGAGTATATACAGGGTGTTTCATAAAGAATATACGCATTACAAAGTATTCTTTTGTCCAAATTATCCATCGCTGCGCCCCGGCTCGGCTATTGGAGAAACGAATACATAGTCTAGTTTATTTAATAGCCGCTAGATGTCAGTCGTCTTGTGTTATTCTTGGTAACCGTCATATGTTTAAAATGGCTACTCCACAGCAGAAATCATTTTGTGTTATCGAGTTTGCGAAGTGCAATTCCGTGATTACAGTGCAAAGACGTTTCAGGTTGAGGTACCAAATGCATCCTCCGAATGGGTGGAACATTCGTAGATGGTATCGACAGTTTGTAGATACCGGATGTGTAAAGGAAAGAGACCTGGCCACCCTCGTGTTTCTGAGGCAGATGTTGCACGAATTCAAACTGCTTTCCAACGTAGTCCTTCAAAATCAACTCGTCGTGCCAGTCGGGAGTTACAACTACCTACAACAACAATTTGGCGTGTTTTGAGACGTCGGTTGGTTATGAAGCCGTACAAGTTACAGTTGTTACAAGCTCTGCGTCCTGATGACAAACGGAAACGTGTGGCATTTTGTAACGAGATTAATGATGCTATTGACAATGATAACACTTTCGCACAACGCATCGTTTTCAGTGATGAAGCGACTTTCCATGTTAGTGGTCAGATAAACAAACACAATGTTCGTATTTGGGGTCTACAGAACACACATGCAGTCATTGAACATGTACGAGATTCGCCTAAAGTCAATGTGTTTTGTGTGATATCCCGATCATCTATTTACGGCCCATTCTTCTTTGATGGAAACACGGTTAACGGTCAGCAATATCTCACTATTTTACAAAACTGCTTGTTTCCGAGGATGCACGAAGACAACTTCATTTTTCAACAAGACGGGGCACCCCCTCACTGGAATCGCCAAGTGCGTGAATATCTGAATGAAACTCTACCTAACCGTTGGTCGTCAAGGAGCTGGCGACGTATCATGCATCTGCTAGGCTCCACGGTCACCGGATTTGACACCCTGTGACTTCTTCCTGTGGGGTTTCATTAAAGACAACGTTTATGTACCACGACTCCCACAGAACCTTGAGGATTTGAGGAACCGGATCCGTACTGCCGTAACATCAGTGACGAAGGACATGCTTGCCCGAGTATGGGAGGAATTTGAGTATCGATGTGATATTGTTCGTGTGGCTGATGGAGGACGTATTGAATATCTGTAATCTGAACTTCGTAAATATGTGTGTAAAGTTTCATATTCGTATGTCTTACAGTTTAATAAATATATGCATTCGAAATGCGTATATTCTTTTTGAAACACCCTGTATATAAAGGTAGATGTAGATTATGACGGACTCACAGTGCCACAGCTTGCTCGGCTAACACGTGACAGAACATCCCTTATATATCTGGTGTGCAAATGTGTGGTATTTATTACCACATACTAATTTCGACAGAGAGCCACTCAGCATAGCAGAGGAAAGCAAATATTTTCTCTCACTATATCCAAACAGAGACTTAGCATGATGACGTAGGTGGCTCCTTGGAATGATCTCGAGATATGTAATTTACTGGAATTATTACAAAAACTGTTGCTCTCATTACAAAGATGGATACATAAATTGGAGGCTTTTCCGATACTGAAAAAGCTGATCATCGGATCCAAAATGGTAGTAATTGCTTCCAGAGCCAGCGGAGGCGACAACGGAAAATTTGTTTAAAAACGGCAATTTTGGTTTATAGCAGATCTGCCCTACGTAACTTTACATCGCGGCCTGGGATGGCGTCTCTACCGCCAAGAAGTGTCTCCGGCTCTGAAAATGGGGAATGCGCTTGTAAGGTTTAAACCTTGGTGTCTTCGTATCTTCTTCTTTCCATTCAAGTTAGAGAACATTTGCTGAGCCATTTGCAAGCTACTCAACATATTACCGCAAGGGCGGGCTCGTCGTAGATTTTGATAAACCATTTGGCCATGGTATCTTTGACGAAAGCCCACGTTACACGAAATTATTGTATCGTTTAGACCACTAAGGAACGCGTGGAACCATTAATTTGCATTGTACTTCTTGCTGTTCTTCTTATTTTCCCAAAACCTCCTCACCCTTTCGCTGTGGGCTTGACTTCTCTCTTGCGTCCATGCATTTGAGTTTCAGATTTTTTAATGTTGGGCTCTTAGGGGCAAATTTATGTGAGGTGATCAATTGTCTATATTTACTGCGTGTGGATGTCAATGGGTCAAGGCTGGCTTCTGCGAAGTCCTTCTCAGTTTCTACAAACCAGCGTGTTTAGTTTTGTCGGGGACCGTTGACGATGTGAAAAATTTTCTTGGTAAGTCGTGAGTCATCCATTCGTGCTATATGTCCATAAAATTTCATGCGTCTTTTCCGTGCGAGTGAGGTGAATCTTTCGGTCAGTGAATACAGTTCTTCTGAGCTTTTGCGCATCCAGATGCCATCTTGGATTATGCGGCCAAATATTTTCTCAGTATCTGTCTTTCTATTTTTTCTATTCCTTTGTTACCATTTACCGTTAATGATGATGTCTCCGTCGCATACAGTGCTCCTGGAAGAACGACGGTGTGGTAGTGATGGAGATTGGCATTGGTGGAAAGTGATTTCTTATTGTAAGTATCCAAGTATTCCAAGTAATTGCATATGCTTTTTACAGTTTTTGAGAGCGGTTTTTGTGGGCTTCTTTCTCAGTATTCCCAATAATTTCTCCTAAGTACTTAAAGTGTTTAACTTGTTCGATACTGCCATATTTTCTTACTAGTGGCTTCAGGTTTGTGCTTTTGGACTCCATATATTGCGTTTTCTCATAAGAGGGTTGGAGGCCAGTTTTGATAGCTATCACATGAAGCTTCTCAACAGCAAGTTTTGCTTCCTCAACATTAACAAGGAGTTACTGTTAGATCATCCGCAAAAGCAAGGCATTTTATGTTGATCTGTATATCCTTTGTTCTCA
Organism: Vandiemenella viatica; assembly: GCA_031002005.1. Lineage (NCBI taxonomy): Eukaryota > Metazoa > Arthropoda > Insecta > Orthoptera > Morabidae > Vandiemenella > Vandiemenella viatica. Next base: position 160,413,935 of record CM061914.1, on the reverse strand, counting down.
TTAATATTCCAGATATTTCTTAGTTTTCTATATGCTAATGATCTTGTCTAGTACCAAGTTGAACAGGGGTGGTGATAACCCATCCTCTTATCTTACGCCACTTTTAATTTCAAAAGATTCAGAGGTTTCGCCCATAAATTTCACTTTTGAAGTTGCATTTGTCAAAGTTTGTTGAATTAAAATAGTTGTTTTATTATCTACTCCATATTCAGCTAGTATATTGAACAGCGTAGTGCGGTCAATCGAGACATATGCTTTCTTAAAGTCTACAAATGTTACCACTGTGCGGATTGACTGACGATGTTGGAGTATCATTTTTAGGTTCCAGATCTGTTCTGTGCATGATCTGTGTTTTCGGAATCCTGCTTGGTATTCACCAATCTTGTGTTTTGTCGAAATTTAATAGTTAAACATGAAACTTCAATTACTGATGGGAACAGTTTGATATTAAAGATCTAACAAAAATCCACTTTCGGTATTATTCACGATATGTATATATTTCGTAGTCAGTTTTCCCTCAAGATTTTACAATATTAACTCTTGAGTAAACACTATTTCAAATCACAAGAACAAATATGTAACTACATTTTGTTAGTCGCCTCTCAGGGGCGTTAATTCTAACAATCCTCATGTCTTACAGCCATTATCACTTCCCACACTTGCCGTCTTATTCCGACTGCTACAGAGGCCACGTTACCAACTGCTAACATAAAATCTTACTCTACCAACTTAAATTATTAAGTAGCTAAATTACAACCTACTCACCCTGGAATATCACTTTACAGAACATACAGGAAGTACAAAGATATAAGGATTATATCGTTATACGCTCTCTCATTGGAGTATCACGCCGTTTGGATGTGTATATCACATACAGCTACTAGGTAGCTGTCTCTCTCGTGACACAAGGAGTGAATGTTAGTTTCGCACAGTGAGGAATTCCACGCTCAGCTGGTGTCAACTAGAGTGGTGTGGCGTTACGCTGTTAGACTGGCTTGGAAAGCAAACTGCATTTCGTAATGCTGCTAAATTGGCTACAAAATAAATACCCGTGACACCGCCTCTAATAACCCAAACGTCAACGTTGCATAAAACCATTAGCAAAAGGAAAAGTTTATCATAACACTAAAATGATCAACAAGATCAGACAAATTTGATAAGGAGGTGGTCTTGGCGTGGGTGGAGTCCAACAGTTGTGTAATTGGGAGTGATGAAATAAATTAACTAAAATAGAATGGCCCAGGTCTATATGACAGAATACAGTACTGGTACTGTGTGATTTTCTTCATAAGGCAAGGATGAAACTCTGAAGCCTTTGGAACCTGATACTTCAACAGTCGTATCTCACAAAAAGGCGTAATTATTGTTAAACTGCACCAAGTCTCCCTTCACAATCGAGGGAAGAGGAGTACAATCTGTCATAGGATAGTTTGGTTGAGTTTCTATCATGTACAAATCAAAACCGTATGATCTCCCCTCACTATGATTGTGACGATCTAGAAGATAAAGATCATCAATTTTCTGAGTGCCTATGATTATACAATATAATTATACGATATGTGAGTGCACTTTAGCAATAAACACGGCAACATTATTGGGTATTTCGTACAACAAAATATACTGTTTGTGAACCAAATTTATACGTAAGTGCTGTATTAACATCTAAATATGTAATTTGTCTCATTATGTTGTTTTCATTGTAACTTCTTTTTTTATTTTTTATTATTATTGTTATCAAGTTTCACTGTTAATGAACTGATAAATTTCTGTACTGTGATTGCAAGCTGTATTTTAGTTATGTTTTTGTAACTCACGGCAATTAGCCATATAGGCAGAGCAATTTATCGGTTACAAGGTCTATACATTGTAATCTGGGATCACGACAGTGCACCCGCAAAGCCGAGTCAACGGCGGCACTAGCTACCGTTTTCTGGAAGCGATTCGTGTCTTTTTGTACCTCACTGTCTTCAGTCTTAGTGAAGCTAAATGGATCAAATTTGTAAGAAACATACATTTCAGCAATCTTAGTAAAGATATTAAATGTTGTTTTGTTCCTGCTGTTAGTTTTTATTTTACTTATATGCAGACTTCACCGATTTTTGTATCCAATCACTCATTGACTGACCAGCAAAACTCTAAGATACTTCCCGTACACCTAGAAAGCAGAAATTTGGTAAACAGATACATATTTACCCACAGATTATCACATAAATCTAAAGCTCGTAATTTCCATAAGTCTACCCCTTATCTACCCCAAAAATTAAATCACTTTCTACCCTAATTATTTTATGTGCCTCAGATTTTCACTGTAAACGAAGCTTACTAATTTTAACTAATGTGTAAAATATTATTTCCTTTCTCTCCTTGTTTTGGAAGCTAGCGAAATTAAAAATTAAACTTCAACTACAACTTCCTGACATCAAAATTCCAACGTACTTCCCGTGGTCCTAGAAACAGGTATTTTGGTATAAATTTATAGTTTCATTCCCAAATTATAAGAAAAGTCCAGTATTGGCGAAATTCCCCCGTATTTTATCACTGTCAATCTCAAACAAAAAACACAAAAAAAAAAATTGGTGCATATTGCAGGTTAATTGTTTTGCTCTAGAAGAGGTTATATTCCTTCGAATTTACTTAAGGTGGCGTTTAAATCTACGGAACTCTACATTGCTGACACTAGACGAAAAAACATTGTTTACAGAGAGTACGGACATTGTTGGTAACGAAAACTCGTATATTGATGTCTTGAATTCTCAAATTTTCTTATTCACTGATTTTCAAATGGAATCCTTACAGCTAAGAGACTACTCAGAATAATTGATCAACTTATAAAAGGAAATGAAATCCCACAAAAACATTTTTAATACATAAAAATATGCGAAATTTCGTGCTTGTTCAATAACAAAAAGTTATGAGATCTAGTTGTGAGCCACCCTTTACAGCAGTGTGTATTCACTTAACTTTCTGAAGCAGAATGGTTTCTCACGGTCTCGTAGATCGTTTATTTATAAAAAAAAAAAAAAAAAAAAAAAAAAAAAGCTTGTGACTTGGCCATTATGCATGACAAAATTTTTACTGAAACGTTAGGGATATATGATTTATCGTCAAATTCGAAAGACGTGTGGGGGAATTCTTGACTTTTATGTATTTTTAAGATTGATAAAACAACGTGTTTAAGGTATTTATATAGTTTTACTGGTTTTTTTTTTAAAAAAAAGGTATAGATACATAATGGTGAGATCACCAGATTATCTTTATTCTAAAGAAACGATCTTAAACACCGAGAAAAACCATTCCGTTTCAGAAAGTGAAATGAATTCACACTGTAAACTGTAGATTTGGCCTATGGTTTCTTTATTTTTATTGGGATGGTGGGGAGGGAGATGTGTTATACCTCAGTATGACTCTCCGTACCTATTAATATCAGTAAAATTTTTATGCAATTTGCATCTAAGTATGGAATTGACTCTAAGCATCTTCACTAAAATCAAAAGAAATAATTAAACATTTGGCTTAGGACAATTCTTGCGTTAACTATCAGTTTAATGAAGGAGTTAACAGTACATCACACCACATAGCCAACTTTTCTTTTTAACGTATCTTTCAATAATTCAGGCAGGGCTATCTTAATGGACATGACCTTAAAGGCTATAGATCAATATACCACCCGTGACCTCTGCTATTTCCAACTGCAAACAGTGAACGGCTCGTCTCTCATTATTGGAGTGGTTGTTTCTTTTTATTTTCTCTCTCGGCGTGTTTAATGAGACGCCTTCAGCAGACGCATTCTTTTCGTCTGTGTCTGAAGGGCATCTTTGCATTTGGCACGAGTTGTTCTACCAAGCGATGCTTGTCACATCGATTTTGACTCGCCTGGAAGGTATATTTGTGCTAGAGACGACTTTCATATGCAATTAGCTCCCTCAAATCACATTTGGTGGCTATCATTGCATTGTTAGTGAGACTCTCAGACCATAAACGGTATCCATATTTCAGGGCGGTTTTTCAAGTATTGGTCGACCCTGTGTTGTTTTATTTCAACCACAAGCAATCACCAGACATTAATTGTCGCGTAAATTACTGCTGGTTGTTGTTTGAAATAAATGAATTTTGTAGACTGAATTTTGATTATAATCTTGGTCAATTTCTTTCTTTCGTTTGTTCGCTTAAAAGTTCTCTCATACCAACAACGACCGTGTTTGTGACAATCTTGATCCAAAGATTCTCAGGTTCAATTCTACACAAGATTTAATCCATTTATTCTTTTACGCCAATATGATGTTCAAAATTTCTCACTATACAACTCTTATTATTTCCAAACTCAATGTGATGCTAGATCAATCTTGTCTTTACTCGTCCGACTTTTTTTACCAACAATCCTTTTCACACCTCACTTCATTTTTTTTCAGAGATCCTATCTTATCAAACATCTCGGAGTAAACAATATTTATTAGACTTTCTATTCTTTTTTTATAAATTCTTTAAACTTTTAAATTACCAATATTATGAACTAGTATGTTACATAATGTGTCCTATATGAAATCGATAGGTCTTGATGGAGCTATAAATTGAGTACATAACTAGAGTTGTAGCTTCACAAAAACAGAAGTTTACAGTCCGAGATTTTCCTAACGATGCGGAAGCATTCAGGAATGACGGTCCACATCTAACGTGACAAGTCTATACTGCTGACTAAATCTTTAGCCGGGCATTATCTGTTTGTTTTCTTTTTTTCTGAAGCTACTGAATATATTAAATGGGTTTTTGCAGTTTAACAGCTTAGATTTTGATTTAAAAACTGAGTTATATTTTACGATGTTATGTCCGAGATGAATATTAAAAGCGATTCTGGAAACAAACTTTTTTTGTCCCTAATTCAGGAATATCATGAAAACTACTGAAGCGATTTATTGGCGGTTTTTCTCCTTTAAAATTAAGATTGTAGCTTGAAATAAGATTATAATTATCTATTTCCTGACCACGGAGCAGGAAATCTTATCTGAACATCAAATTCTTTAACGTATAACCTGCAATAAGGTGAAAACTGCATTCAGATCCAGGTAAGATTTTCACAGTTTCAAAACTTATTCTGTTATCTTTGAGGTATACACTGACTACAAACAAACAAAAAAAAATGAAGGGCGTAGAAGGAGAGGAGGATACTAAATGAAAAAAAATGATACAAAATAGAGTCAAATATAGAAAGAACTGGGAATTATGAGGTTCCAGTATGACTTTGAACCCTCTCTAGCCTGAATGCATGGATGATTTAGTTGGTTTCATAAAGCCGTTGAATCCTCTCTTAGATAAAACTGTTGTAACTGGTCCTTTATATCCTGGATACTGTCACTGGGTCGGAGTTGATGTCCTGGTTGGTCCCAAACACGTTCTATTGGGAACAGATAAGGTGATCTTGCTGACCACTACATCTCGCAGATAGTTGTTCTTATTAAAGATACGTACCGTGTGTGTACAATCATCGCCGTTTTGGAAACCACGATTCTGTGGCATCAGAGATAACACATGAGGACGCTGGATGTCATGACGTACCGTTGTGCCCGCCGAGGTTCAGTAGAATCGCTGAACACTGTGTCGCATTGTGTTCAGCGATGAATCGTCATTCGCGGTTATGATTTAAGAAACAATTAGTAGGTCTGAGCGTTTCACAGCGTTGCTTCCAGCAACGTGAAAATGTTACTGTCTTGGGACATTTCGAGGTACACAATGTCAGCACTTATTCAGCCAACTGCAGTCTCACTGGGGTGATAATTGTTTGTTTTGGTTGTGCCTTAGAAACCGTTCAAGACAAAAGCCGAACGTATTCGGTGACGTCATTCAATTTTATGCATCTTACGGTGTTTCTATTATAACCGTGGCGTCGCAATTTGAAGATGGATTCTTAGATAATTCGATGAGACAAATAGAAAGCGAGGGATAAAATGTTTCGATATCTAGCTGTTATCGAGATACAGTATCTCAATGTTGACGTGGTTTGGATGAGATGCGGCCTGGAGCAAAGAAGGAAGGAACTACACGCTGGACATGCTCAGTGGGTGTTTTGTTTTCTTACTACAAGTTGTGGGTAGGTTGAAATGCGGCATGGACCAGATGAAAAAAGTCACCAAATGCATAAGGAACTTTACGCTACCCATAAATATTTTTGGACAGTAGATATCTCGAGAACTAAGGCAGGTATTAAAAAAATATATTCTTCACTTTCGATTTTTCCGCCGCATTATTGAGAATTTATCATCAAATTGCGGTGCCATGGTTATGATAATGCTGCCCACCTTACCGACTCCCATACCCCACACAGCATGTCTCTGTCAATGGGAGCAAATGCATTGGTGATATGAACCCGCAGATCTGGTCTTTGTTTCTTGTTTCGTAAAAGGCACAGTGTTCGTGCCACCAGTACCAGTTGATCTGCCAGACCTGCGGGTTCGCATCACCAATGCATTTGTTCTCATTGACAGAGACATGCTGCATCAGGTCTGGGAAGAACTCGATTATAGACTTCATGTGTGCATAGTCACTAAAGGTGCACATATTGAGCATCTATAGACACTAAAAAAAAACTTTCACAGTTTGTTTATATATCTGCGTAATCTTGTAAGTACATGTCAAATAATAAATCTGTAGTAATTTTCTGAAATCACTGCAATCATATTGACTAGCCCTGTATTTCGGAAGTAGTTTTTGCCGTAAGCTTCACTCTGTATTGTTTATCATCCACCAATGGAAATTGAAACTACGTACGACCAAGCCGACCTCGGCAGCGTAGGGGTAGCGTTCTTGCTTCACGTTGCAGGGGTCGCCGGTTCGAGTCCGGCCAAGGGCAGGGTGGTTTTAATTAAATGTTGTGTTTGTCTTGTGTCGTCCTTACAGAATATACAGTAGAATATAATCACACTGAAATGAAATGTCTACATTGTAAGAGAAACACACACGTTGAGCTGGCTGTATGGCTAACATGGCCAAATGCCATTAAAAAAATAAAAAAATATACTACCAAGTTTTCCTGAAGATCCGCATGTGCATGGATCAGACTCTCCCCTATTGATCCTGTACGTACTATATATATTTGATACCATTCATAACCGGTGATGTAATGTATCAACCCTCGGGATGGATTGAAATGCTTCATACGCATCCTCTCTCTGATGTGAGGATGTATCTAAAATGCTCTCGTTCCTTTTTCCGAAATGTTCCATTCTTGTTGCCATTCATTTAAAACACAGTTTCTAATGTCTATCTTATTGCAAGCCGCTTGACCCAGAATCTCTGATATCATGACAGTGTTTCCTTGTCGTAACCAGTAACGCGTTGTCCTTTCTCTTACTTCCAGGTATAGAGGATATATTCCGAGAATGACCATAAATGAGTCAGTTTGGGTAGTTCCGAATGCGCCTGTAAGAAAGGAGGATTCCTCGTTGCATTCGTCAGATATCAGTATATCAAAGCAGCAATGCGTAGGCAAGGTGAGAACATTGAATGACGTCAGCGCGTTTGTTCGGCATTTGTCTTCGACCGTTTCCGAGGCACCGCCAAACTAAACAATTACTGTGACAGTGTGATTACAGACGGTTGAAAATGAGGGCGCAGATTGTGGCTCTCGAAACAACCCACGAAAGAGGATTTTTGACTATGTTACAAGCTGAGTATTTCGTTAATTAGAAAATATCTCTCTTACCTCACAAATAAAAGCAACTAAATTCACATTGACGACTGATATGGAACATGCATGTGAACGTGTACTAGAGGAAGACTTTGAAGATTTAATAAACGTGTTGTTTTGAAAGGTAAGTATTTAATTTTAAAGTCAACCTGTTAGTGTTGTAATATGTAAGGAACAGCCAACGATTAAATAATAGGGAAAATTATTATCAGGATTATGCCTCACCGTAAGATATTAAGGATTAACTATATCAACAGCAGGTGGTAGTTTATAGAATTGTACTCACGTTACAAAAATTCGGTCTCGGAATATAATTCAGAGTGGGACGTAATATTACCCCCGTCTCTAAAGACCTCGTTGCTAAGAGACGTTAAGCAGTAAATAATAATAATAATATTACGCATTGGACTCCCGCTAACAGGGGGGATACTCATATTACAATTGGTAATTAGAAGGAAGTATCGTTACAATCTAGCGCTTGTATAGATGTTGTTTGTTGTTGTTTAAGTTTTAGGGCGCGTCGACGACGGGGTCATTAGCGCCGCTTGTACAGAGGAAAGGGTGTTAACATATAACGGCAGAGCATCATTGTAACATTTGTGTCTGTAGGATAGCTGATTAATGAGAACACGCTATATTATTCCGATTGAGCTGGTTGCTGAAACGAGATAAAAGAGATATAGATCATAAGCATTGACATTACTGCAAATTTCAGTCATTCTGGACGCTAGAACGTGATGGTTTGAATCATAAATCATCGTAACTTGATTGGAAAGTGAATGAACTCAAAACTCAAAGTAGTCAACACCTCACGAGCAAACCACTTACTATTTACATCAACTGTTTCAAATACTGTTAGATGTAAACTCATTGAAGTGCAAAACAATGGTGACAAAAGGGATTTAGCATGTGTAGGGAACGACAGACAGAATTAACTGCTGTTATCTAAATGACTCATCACGAAATTATCGTCAGATTGGTTCTTTCAACACAGCTATGTGATCGATTCTGTTTCATTTCAGTCCCATTCGAATAGAATATCGTAGCATAGTTTATATTAAACTATTAATATTTATGCTTTATAGAAATGTTTCGGTTACATTTTTGTTTTTTTTTGGCATTCAATAAACAAAAGTGTGATCAATGTAATATTTTCTAGCACATTATGTTAAATACTCTCTATTTATTGTATCGACAAGTTATAATGTATTTTTTGTATTTATGAACAACAATTTCGCATGTGCAATTAGCTCCCTTATGCAGTCATTAAATTTCACTCGCACATAAGTGATCGAATTAATTAATCAAACTTATCAGTAATTTATCCGCGAGTATGGGTACGAGCGTTAAGACGGGACGGACATATGTTCTTTTTCATACTCTACACACTTCGCAATCAATAATACAGTTATCCCAAGCATAACATAGTCACCTGTTTCGCAGATTCATGTCAACACAATATTCCTCATATGGACCAAATTCTACGAATCTGATAAATACGGTTCTATCACTGGTAGGATACATATCCTCCCACTCTCATATAATAACACACCGCTTAGTATCTGTTCGTTTTATTTACATTTGGACTGATTTCGTAAATTAATCTCACAGGTGATTATTTTCATTTATTTTTCTATTTATCCTCAAATATTTTTCCCCCTTAATTACTACTGGATTATTTTCCCTCATAAAAGGCCATTACAAAACGTGAATGAAATATATTTCAGGTTGCTGGGAATTTTTGAGAGGTTAGTTTGATGATAATAAAGCATGGTTACTTTTACATTAATTTATTTACTGGTACAAATACGAAGTACAATAACTTTTAATAAACTTTATTCCCTTTATCAAATTCAAGTTACGGCTCACAAATAATATTTGAGTTATTTTTTCACTAAGCAGCCTACTTCTTTTTTCTGTGCAAATTTGCTCAGCTTTGGAAGACCGTCGTGGAAGCGAATAGACTGTAGGTCGGGCCACTTGACAGAAACTGATCCGCACCGTCACCGCAATTACACAATTCTTATTGTTGGTGCTCTCTCGATTGAAGAAATATCATCCGTATGCTTACCAGGTTAGAAAAGCTGTCTATTTGATGAAGTAGAGCGTCTTACAAATTCCCAGGCAACCGGGTTTCGATCCCTGATGAATCAGGAATCTTAAGAAACTGAACGTTAGGATCGATAAAGTTTATCGGTGATGCTGACAACCAAACACCGGTAAGAAATCAGAACCAATTAGAATTAAAATCAGAGATGATTGTGAACAGCTACAAAACAATGTAAACACGATATCTGATTACATAAATCAACACGGAATGAAGATAATTCCAATAAGAGTCAAGGATCGTGGAGGGCGAATGGTTAACGCTCACCCCTCGCATTCGGGAGGACGCCCGTTCGTAACCCCGTCCGGGCATCCAGATGTTTGTTCTCCACAGTTTCGACAAATCACTCCAAGCGATTCTTCCTTTAAAAAGGCCATGACCGAATTCCTTTCCACTCCTTGTCCCCATTTCCATCCCGCCTCTAATGATCTCGACTTAGGCAAGGCGTAAAGCCATGAGCAAAAAAAAAAAAAAGAAGTTCAGTTTAAAGAATAATTGTAAAGTGTGGGAAGAATTATTTCTTTAAATGTAAAATTTACTGTCTTGGACCGGACTCATTTGTATTTACATTTACACTTCGTATTTTTAATTACCTACTCACAAGAATTATTTATCTGTTACGCAGAGCTTCCAGTCAATGAGCTGTTGATTTAAAACACCTCCTGATTGTAGGTTGCCGTATGCATACGCTCCCACCTTGTTCTAGACACAGCCTGAAAAAAGCGTTGATGGATGTGTGCAGTTGTTCCTTAGTGTTCTGGAAAAATGGATCCACTGAATCTGAATAATTTTTCCGCTCCTCGCCTCATCAGCTTGCTGCATAATTCAGGGGTATCTGTTAGCTGTTCGTCAAACCCAGAAAACCGATCTTTCTTTTTCTTTGAAACAGTTTGAAGCAGCGGCCATAGATCTTTGAAGACCAGCTTTGCTGGCGCAGTTTTTAAGATGTCTGGATTTAGTTTTATAGGTTTCCATTTTATATGAAAATATTTATAAACATACGACATTTGCCAGAATAGATATGCATTGTAAAATTGTGCAAAACCTTAATATTTTTTAAAAAAATTATAATTGAAGAGAAAAGTTATATTTAGTCTATTGAAAAACCATTAGTCTGAGGTGGGATCAAAAACAACAAGAATTTTTGAATGGCGCATGCCGTATTTTGTTTATTAAGCTGATTCTTCCTTATACGTTGATAGCACCGTCAATAACACAATAACATAAGTGTTCATTTTTAGCTGCGATGTTTGTGTTTGGTATGCGAATGAGCAAGACGTACATACCTCAAGCGTGCTCGGTGATTTCTTTTGTGATACGAAATGTTCGATCAGAAAATTTGTGTGAAATTTCGTATTAAAAATGGATTTAAGTGCCGGGAAGTATTCAAAATTTTAAAGGAGGCCTTTGCAGACGATACTTAACCACAACCATGAGTTTATGAATGGTGGAAACGCTTTCAGCAAGGTCCATCAATGAGGAAAATGTGAAACAAATTACACTGATATTGCTTACAAATAAGAGAAATACTATCAGAGTGCTCGTACAGTCAGCCAGAAATGCGATCTACAAGTTATGCGCAGTTTTCGTGAGGAAATTCGGAGAAAAATACCCGAACTTTGGAAAGACGACTCCTATATTTTACAACACAACAACGCACCTCCTCAAAAACTGATTTGCTTATCCAATAGTTCTTGCGAAACACGACACCACTGTCATGTCACAACCAACCCCCGATATGGCACCCTGTGATTATTACCTATTTCCCAAGCTCAAAAGGACTCTCAAAGGACACCATTTTTTTAACAACAAATGTGCTTTTCAACAGTGTTTCACAAATTGGAAACTACATAGGCATAAGTGCATAATATCAACGAGGAACAGTACAAAAATTCTAGATTAAATAAGTAGTTTCTGAAACAATTAAAACTGACTAAACCTGGTACTTTTATGATTATTCATTAAAAGAAAAATCAATGGAAATATAAGTGAAGATTTGTCCTTAGATATTCTCTTCTTATCTAATGAGCAGAAATAGACCCACAATATGAAAGCAGAAATATGTGTAATGGAAAAAATCTTATGTTAGAAACGAACGAAGATCATGGCCAGCCGGAGTCACTTCCAGTTTTTTCAGTGTTCTTCATTCCCAGAGAGTAGCCTCCAGAGCTACTGTGTGTTGTCGCTGCAGTCGATTCTAGAATAGAGAGCAACGGCCTGAATCCTTGCCCAGGCTTCAGAATGTGGGTGCATATGAGTTCTTTTACTTGCCATCTGGACATTTAAAGTAATCTAAGTAGAACTGAAACTTTTTTGATACAGTTAGAGTATTAACCCCTTATATATTAAATGCGTCATTTTAAGGAAAATATTATTAAGGTTACATTTGAGATACTGTTAAGTGAGTGTTTTTCTGTTTTTAATAATTTTCGAATACATGTTAAATGATTAATAATTTCTGATTCGCAGCTGAACGTAAAGTTGACATAATTCAGTATTAGATGGTCTGTATTCTTTGAGCTTTGTAGATTTACATAATGATTTAGTTTTAATAGTTTCTTTTGAATTTATACTACAATTACCACATTCAGTCTGATTCAAATATACCGATGTAACAAAGGTCCCTACATCCAGGTGCGAATTGCATTGGTAAATATTATTGGAAGTTAAATAATTGTTAATTTTAAGTTACATAGGAAACAGCCAGTATTCTTTCAAACGGATTCTTGGACTGGAAAGACGCACCATAAATTTAACTCGAGTAAATTACTGGCAAATCCTTAAGAGGGTGACGGGATTACTACGATATATTATCACAAAACCTGCAGTTTCTCTCAAGTAGCTGTCAAATACGTACAAGATTATAACTCTATACGTCACCCGATGTGAGACTTTACTTGAACGACTTTCGTTCATAAATGTGCGTGTTGACTGTATAATACCGATGTCCCAAAATACACTTTACTTTATAGTTGCTAGAGTTAAACATAACCCAGAACTTAAATTATCCATTCAGAATTAAATTACTTTTGATTCAGTTAACGATTTTGATACTGGAAGCAGCATGCCCCGTTTCCTCTGTTGGTTGCGGCACCGTGATGGTGTCCAGCGCTGATACGGGGGTACCTGGCTCGAGTCCTGGTGGAGAAGAAATTTTCATAATCAGTTCTTGGCCGACAGGTGGTGAGGCACAATTCTTAATCGTCATATTGTGCGCCAAAATCCTGGGTTAAATCCAAAACTCTCATCGTGTGCGTGTGCGCGTGTGTGTGTGTGTGGAGAGAGGCCATATTGATTCGTCTGTAGGATGGGGACGTTAATCTTGGCGACCCCATTGCGTATTTTGAAAGAGTAAGCATGAATGAGCCGGCACAGAGTTTCAAGCTCTCACTTCTCTCATCCACGACGCAAAATCACACTCTACACTGAACACTGACACCACCACAGCCACACACTCTTACAGTAACACTGGGGAAAGTAACAAGAAACAACGCCAGTTTCAGCTTCCGGTACGCTACCATGGTGGGGTATACGATGGTAAACACACTGATTGGTGTACGGTACTCGTAGAAGAAGATACTAGACGTATGAATTCCAACTTAAGCACTCGACTCTTCTGGAGTTCTCTGTGCCTCGTTTTCCAATACCATTCGTGAGTGATACCTTGTGGGATTCGTCCTGAGATCCTCTCTTCTGTTCATGTGTTATAGGATGATTCAGGAGGAATAGTAAATATTGAAGAAAATTATAGTATAAACAATATTGACTAAAAATGCCATGTATCTGAATTCCATTCGTTTTGGAGATACAGCTGTTGGAATATTATGCATAAAATAAACATTACCCCATTAAATATAATATTCAGACAGATGGTGTTGTATAAATCAACGTTTCTACAGTTGGCTCTGCTGTCTTCATGAGCTGGGGGTTAGCTTCAGGTGTTGAAATCTGGATGCCTTAGCAGAAGACGCTGATTGGGTGGCCCATCAACCATCAGCAGACTCGGTCTAGTCTTCGCTTCACATTAGGAACCTCCGCAAAAAGGCTATGGGTAGAATAACAGTTCTACACCCCATAGTAAACCCCTCATCATCACTCCCACCACTTCTTGGGATACGCCTCTACGTTGCCTTGATGAGGCCAATAACAGATTACACTGCAGTAGTTTCGGGCAGTGCTCTTGACTCACACCTCAAACTACTGCATACCGTCTACATAATATCAGTGGACCACCGCGCCTCGAGGACAGGTTCCGCAAACTGGCTACAAAATTGTATAAGGAATGCAGCGAATCAGGCGACCCACTTATTGTCAACTTGGAAAACTCAGTCCATCTTAACAACAACCTAAGATGGCCTGACAAACATCTCCGCGAGCTGCAAGCTCCCACAAATACACACGTGGATAAGACTAATCCAATAATGACATAACCAACGAGGACAACATATTAAAATGGAAGGAGATGCATGCATGTAAAAACTTCCCCAAAACTCTGGGATAATTAAACCCAGGTAATGTATAGTCTGCTGCTGCTGCTACTCAACCGAGCTGCTGCATTGTCAAAATACCGTCTTCTGATAATGCGGTCTAGGCGGTGACATTCAGTTTACAACATCTTAAACTATCGAACAGCAGAGTCAGTTATCGAAATGTTGTGTTTATACGACACCATCCGGCTGAACAGCCTAGAAGGTTATATTTCATCAGTACGCCTGGAACGTCTCCACTCACTTACTCCATTAGATTTTGCTGTTTGGAGATAGCTGAAAAACGAAGTGTACGAAGAAAAAGTAAACACAAGAAACGAATTACTACCTGGCATTGTAAACACTGCCACCCTCATAAAGTACGCCAAGGCGTACTCAGAAGAACTACACGTACTGTTACAAAGAGAGCTGCAATGTGTATTGAAGTCAATGGTGGGATTTTCGAACGTTTAATTTAAGCTGTTGTAAAATATGAGATTGTTTTTGCATGAATAAAACACTTCAATAAGTTATTTGCGCGCTCTTGATCATTTTCTGAGGTTTATTTTATGCGTAAAATTACAGCACCTGGCTCTCCAATACGAATGAAAATCTGACACATTTTTAAATGAAAATTTTCGCTCAATACTGTTCATACTATCACCTCCTCCAATATTTACCATTCCTCCTGATCTACACTGTATATCCGTTCATCAGGACCAGGGGAGTAGTCAGGTATCCCGTTCAGAATCAGAAGCTGTCTGCTGTCTTTAATTCCCACGAAAGTGGATTTTTCACGGTTTTCTTTACCCGTTTTATAGATCTGACAACATTTTCTCAATTAATTTTGCTTTAAATTTTTGTTACACGTACGAACGCCCAGGCCAAGTGAACTGTGACTATTTTTTTCTGGTAAATAAAGGTTTATTTACTAAACAAATATACTATACTGTAAAAAAAATAGGACAGCTCATGCGATGTAAGAGCCTTCTCGACGTTGAGTGGGCACTGACGATTGTACTCCTACCACTCCAGCAACCCGCTGGGCTTTCAGCGATAATCGTTTCCCGCAGCGATACGAGCCTCGCAGTGGGGGATATGTCCGACACGTCAAAATCTAGATGAATGAAATACATCACTTAATTCCTGTCCACGGAGACGTCAAACGAAATGCTACACGCCTGCTTTTCTAGCCTGGAGACCAAATCTTAACACCTTCCAACTAATTCATATAATACGAAGTTGCGTGCTGCTTTTAATCAGTTCTATAGAAAGTATATTACTACAGTTTGGATATAGCACAGGTGTCCATTAAAATCTCACCACTGGAGCTGAGAGAAATCTTTTTGTAACTTTTAGGAGTTTTATCAAAATCACCTAGATCAGGTATTTCCTTCAATTTTCATGTCAGAAATATTTGTTTTCAAAACATAATCACGTAATTCACATTTGAAATTTCTTTGTACATTATCGGTAAAAATAGAGACGAGTTCTTCTTGTTGATCTATTTGACTTGTACCTGGACAGTATTAGATTGTTCGTGGTTTAATTAATATGATAAATAACCAGTCCATTTTCATAAACACGACGTCAACGATACTGTTTACATTCATACATACAATCCAGCGATTGTATACAACACTTCTTCCACAGACAAAATAGTCCTTGGCTGTCGTAAATTGAGTCGGTGAAAACTTTGCCGAAAAAAAGTTTCTCTGTCTCGGATGTTTGCTTTATATAAACTTCCTCGAAATTTCAATAACACTTCAAAAGCTTCCGCCAGATATGTCTCGAACATTAACAATACTTAAACAATTGAAACATATTAAAAGCAATCAGAATTAATACATAATCATTTACAATCAATACAAAATGGTCAGAAATGGAAATTAAAGATACTTAAACACAAAATTATTTACTGACTGTAGAAAATTGTCCTTTAGACATCGTAACTTACAAAACTTGAAATTACGAACATTTAAGCAATTCCCTTGCACAATTCTGATCATAAACATATTAAATGGCCTTTAAATAATTTCTTTTCATAGAACAAAACCTATATACATTGATTTACAGGAAATTGCAAAACAAACCTACCAGATCATAGTCAACCAAGCTCTAGCTTACTAGCAATGCTTTACAAAATACAACTCCATTTAATTTTAGGTTTGAGGGATGTTAAAACAGTATCTGAGACTTACAGATTCAAGAAAACAATATACTGTAAAATGAATTTCACTGTTATTATTGGTGTAGATCATGATCGGCGGATTGAAAGTTAAGACCAAACACTGTAGGATTGGTATACATCAACACAGCACTGTCATGAAAACACGTGTAAATACGTATATACAAGCATCTAGACACGTACCAACTACCGTTGCAACGAAACACTGTAACTACACAGTGGAATTAATGTTTATTTGAGTAGGAGTTTTACTTTTAGAACATCGCGGTGGGATTATAACATCGCTGGATTAGAGGAGTGCAGACGTGTCCGGAGGTAGCTTGAGAAGCGATTCTCGCCGGAGACAGTAATCGACTCCGTTTGTAGCGTAGTACAAATTAGGTTTATGGGCTACCACCTAGCCTCGAGAAAATATCAGTGTTAAATACACGACGACCAAGTCCAAGTTGGAGACTAACGGTTATGCTCCTATAAGTATCACTTCAGTGTGGGCACAGGACATTGTGGCCAGCCGCAGTTGCGGACAATGTCTCCAGTGTATTAACTAAGACAATGTATATCTTCACTTACGGATATCCAACTTCGCTGACATAGTTGTCAACTTATTTGTCTGGTGGCAATTTTTTTACGCGATATCAAACATTCTACTTGACGGTATTTTACCTTCATATCACTACTAAATTATTATATCAGGTTGCATGCAGTCCCTAGTAATTAATAATCTGTCCTGTGGATTCCAGCCGTATAGAAATTTCACAACTCTGCGACGTTTCAAAGGCGTCTATTTATCTCTGCACTTATTTTCAGTTGTGATGGAAGGGTGGACAGACGCTTTTGAAAGGTCCGACAGTTGCGACATTTCTGCACTGTTGGAAGCCAGAGAAGAGATTATTAATTTACAACGCCATGAAAATCTACATTCGTACAAGTCTCTGTAATGTAATATTGACCACTCAGACTCTGTTTTTCTCACAGTCAATTTGTGTATGATCTGTTCGTAAATTTCATGTACAGACATAGCTTATTACATGTAGTAGATTCAAATTTGCGCGCCATCAAAAAATGATTGTGTGTTATACCTAAACGTTTTTAAAAGGGTTCCCCGTCATATTATTCCAACTCCATGCTTCTTGGGACAATTTTTTCCTGAATTACAACTTTCTATATCCTGTTATAGTAATATGATTCTTAATCCACACTTACGAAGTACCGGGTAACTCATTATTTTCATATTTTAAAAATCTGTCGTTATTTTTCAGTATTTAATACAGCATATTTCACTGTTTGAAACAGTAGGTCACAACCTAAAAAAAGGTTGAATCACCAAGTGTTTTCGGTTTGCTTTTTTGTTGTTTTTTGTTTTTGTTTGTTTTGTTTGTGGAATGTGGCGAAGGTTGTGAACCGATGGTCTAGAGTAGACAATTGATAAAGTGAATTAATCACTAAACCAGTAGGTTTGAAGGTTTGCAATGGTTACCCTAAATTCTTGAGAATTTTTGGGAGGTTTATGTGTTGGCTAGTATGCACGTTATTCTTATGGACGCGAGCCACGGTCATAGCAACATCAGCTCGTGTCGCCTTAATTCTCAGTCATTAATTTGCGCGGGATCCCCTTTAACGCGTCATAAATGGCCGCTGCCGACGCCCCCTTTTAACCCCGACACCATTATTGGTTTCGCGACGCTGTAAATTGAAACGGAAATTAGGGGTGGCCGCAGCGCGCAGTGCATTCTACCCCGCAGCGTGGAAATCATTACCGGCGCCGCCACGCGGGCGTCGCGGCAACCCCCACATGAGCCACTACTATAGCAAAGAGTATAACAAACCGGTCACTGTATATGTATTAATATGTATTGTTCTATTAAAATATCAGTCATCTGTCACCTACTCTCGATCTCCGAAGTTTCCTTGAATCGATTGTGTATCAAAATAAATTATTTTGCAAAAACTTTTTAGAAAACGCTACCAAGTGTGGCACAGTACATTAAGGTGCTGTGCACTGGATTGGGGAGATACAACGGGACAAGGTTCGAGTCCTGCTCCCTCGTACCGGCCGTCCTGTTTGCGGGTTTTAGGTGGTTTCCCGCAATCATTTAGGAGAATGCTCTTGCTGTACCCTATTACCACCTCGTGAACTTCACATTTCGAAAACAATGATACACTTACCATGCAGAACGCAGGGTATAACAAACCCGGTTGGAATTCGGTCAGGACACGGGTCTTCACATGATTCACACTAACACCTGTGTTAAACAGGAGGTCGGAGGCGTGTGGTGACCGGATCAAGATTATTTTTTTTTTAAATCAAGTTCATTATTCATTATTCTGGATTGTCTTTTAAACTGCATACATAAACAAATCATTTGAAAAAATAATCATCTTTAAAAAATGAGTTACCAAGAGAAATAATGAATATTACCGAAAACGTTGAAGAATTTAAAGATAAAATTTGTTGAGGGAAAATGCAGGTGGGTGCAGGATAGGGGGAAGATGGGGGTGTAGGGATTTAACACCGGAGCTTGTGCTCCATTGCAATTAAATTAAAAATTTTAAAAAAATGTATTATCATGACATATTTACTGTCAAATTTCTGAAATTTTCTAATGGTAGGATGGCCATAAATTTCAACATTCAAAAATATAATTTCATGAAAGAATCATGCTTCACCTACTCACTAATAGCATTGTATGTTCGTATATACATGACTGCTTTTATTATTTTCAACAGCTGACAGTCGTTTTATTGTCAAGCAAGCGTGCAGATTCCTGAACATTTTCTTATTCAAATATTATGTTTTATTACTACTTTCTACTGAATTGTTCAAGAAGCGATGTAATAAGTCATGATGTGTAATTTATACTTGTGATGGTTTACGGGATATTTATAACGATAAGGCAATTGTTTTAAGAATACCGTCAAGGATCTTCTCCGAGTAAAACAATAACTAAGAAGAACATAGCAAAATTTGACAGAAATGAAGACTATAGAGATGAGTAAAAAATTATTAGACAGAATTATTAACAAGAAACAGTAATTAATTAACTTCCTATAATCTTTTTCCTTTTTTTGAGGCTCCTGCAGTTGCTATTTATTAGTGCAGAATCTCTGATACATTACTTCTTCCCTGTAGAATCCTGAAGAAGTAATGAAAGAAACAGAACCAGTTCAATTGCATCGCAACGTTCTATATTTATAAGGAAATATATTATATTAAAAATTTAATAAATATTACTCGAAACCATCTGAAGAAATTCTATTTAAAAAAAATAATAACTATATAGTGCGAAGAGACACTCCAGGAGTCCAACTGCCAACAAATACAATATTTGACTGCGAATTTCACCTCCTTCCTACTCCTATAGTCTAATCGTATGACATAGATTTCATACAGCTGATGTTCCCCTGTCGCAGTCTATTAATGGTGTATATTAAACATCAATTTTGTATGCATCAGACGTGTAATTCCTGAGGTGAGAATGGCAAAGCCTAGTAACCTCCTATTAGTCTAAATCAGGATGGTCGACAAGGCTAACTCGATAGTTGAATACGGGTCCGTTACACATTTCTTTGTGCAGTATTACTGCAATGAAAATGATCAAACTGGCAAATATGGGGGGGAACAGTTTCTCTCCCCGTCTGAAACTACAAACCACCATCATTTCACTTTTCAGTGAGTACACATACTTGATTAAAATAAGGAACGTGACAGTGATATCATTTTAATGGCTGATCAGTTGATCACAGTGACGGAATTCAGTAAACAAATCATCCTTCAAATAAAATACCTGGCCCAGTCTGACTTGACAAAATATTTCTAAGATGAGTCCCACTTCGTGAGTTGTTACTAAAGGCTAAAAATAAATTCTCTGAATGATACGGTATTCGCTAAATGAACAAATTCTTATCTTATCTTCGATTCGTGAATATTATGTTACTCATCTTTTTTTGTGTTAGGTTTTTTTTTTGTATGTTGCTTTACGTCTAGTTAACATCGAGGTCATTATAAGCGCGAAAGGACTGGGGGCAAGGAATGGAAAGAAATTCGACAGTGGATTTTTTAAGGAAATATCCTAGAAATCACCTGGAGTGATTTGGGAAAACCATGAAAAATCCAAATCTGGATCCGCAGATGGGGATTCGAACCCACGTTCTCCCAAATGTGAGGCCAGAACGTTAAACGCTCATCTACAATGCTGGGAATTTTTGTTTCTATTTAGCGCTGTCATAGTGTTACAAAATGCTCACAAATACTGTGACTAATATTATATCAATAAACACATAACAATTTAAAAAATATTAAAAGGCAGCCTCCGTACAAACAAGGGATAATGTGGTCATAAGGACCTAGTTGGATAGGAACTGAACACATTAAAAAAATGACAAAATACACAAAAAGGAGCTGCAATTATTGACAAAGGCACACGTAAGTAGGATTGTTAAGTTTCTGTACAGCTACTTCTGCTATGTGCCACCCAATACTACGACTGTTTTTCATTACTGTATTACCAGACCAAGCGTGGTGGGTGAGCGGTAACGCTC